>OZ023213.1:47631077-47684015 GCA_963995525.1 Escarpia spicata
AGATATAATGTGAAACCGGTCCTTGAAAAGGGCCTTGCTACGGATCTAGATATACATAAGGGTAGTGCACGTTTGCAATAGCTCTGACGATAATTGTGTTCTGAGACATATGTGTATAATGTTTATTTCTTCATTTTATGTGTTGTCTTGTCACAGTTTTTGTTGTACAATGTAGTCATGTTTGTCCTATCCCAAAACAAATTGATCAGTGACACATAAATAATATCTTATCGTATCTTATTTCCATTAATAGAGTGTGTTCAGGTCAGAGGGGTATCGTTTTGAAATGAATAAATTCTTAAACAAACGAGTTCGTTGCGTAATTTGTATTATAATATGACAGTATTGCCGTTTATAAACCTCATATTGTCCGTCCGATCGTTAGCAAATAAAATGTCATATACGTTTACTTTTACAATACTAACAACCAGGGCCGGTTTCATGAAACCCACTTAACGTTGCGAAAACTCTTGTAAGGATGTTTATTCTTTTAAACCACGTAATTTACTAACAAGCAAACTTGAGCTAAGTACACTTCCGAAACGTGGTCCAGATTTTGAACCTTTGGAAGAAAGCGCAACAAATGAAAACTCAAACTTACTGTTCCGTTCCACCCAGAGTCTCCGACGAACGAAATTCGCTGAAAATTCCCGCGAAGTGCTTGGTTTTGTAACAGCCAAGAATGACGTCAGGCCTAGTTAATCGCAAACGTTGTCACATAAAACAAGTAACGTGTTTTGTAAATTGCCGCCTGCTGTTCCGGACTATGCAGGGAAACAGGTACGGAGAAATTTTTTTATTAATGTAGTAAAAACGAAGTAAAACCCATCAGTAGTCTGTTATATGGTCATACCAACGGTAGTTTTATTCAAACTGTAGGCAACCAACTCATTTGTTCCTACATTCCTAACCTACTTAGCAATCATCAAAGGCGGTACTGCAATGAAGGCGCGAGCAATCTTTGGCTGTACTGTGTTTAGTTGCCAACATCAACGTATATGAAATACATTATCCGGCTACTGCGCATAGCTAATTAGTGCATGCGCGTCTTGGTGCGTATCATTGTGTAGTTATTATCGTGTTATTCAGCCAAGCAGAGTATAGACGTGTGTACATGTGCGGATAGCTACATAGATAATCAAAATTAGAGATATAATCATGTCACTCAACCACATATATACACACGCGCACACACACACACGCGCACACACGCGCACACACGCGCACACACGCACACACGCACACACGCACACACGCACACACGCACACACGCACACACGCACACGACGCACGCGACGCATGCGACGCACGCAACGCACAATGATTCGGTCTATGCTCATGACAATAAATATGACTGTATTGTGAAATATGAACCTTTTATTTCTGCTGGCAAAAACAGCAGAGTCTGAGAAAGTTTTGCTTACAGACGTTATATGTCAAAACTCTCACACCCCGCAAACGACACATCGTTAATCAAGAAACAAACATATAAGTCACCACCACCGGTATTTCGCTTAGAGGGATTTGCATTGGATATGAATTATTATGTTCACACAATCAGACAGTAATCTCGGTGGGTGGGAGGCAATGGTGTTCCCAGGCGAATCTTACACGAGGTGTCGGTTTTTCCTTCTTGACGCTTGGCGTTTCATGAATGTCGCCGTCGTCTTTGACGTCTTGGTGTCCTGCTGTTCGGTTTAGTGCTGTTTTTATTCTCTTCATTTGTCATCGTCTTTTTCTTCCATCTCTCAACAGCAGCTGGTCAATCTACTTTTTACTTTAACACATGACAATAGGAGAAGATAATAAGAATCCAGTCCCTTTCCGCAGCGGATGTCTAGTCTTCATAAAAGGAATTATTTAAAAACGGTGGATCTTTCAATGTTCTACTTGACATGTGATGATTTTTGGGTTTGCTTGACAAACGTCGACTACAGTATAACTAGTTGAATGGTTTCGACGACAGTAAACATGTCACAAAGTCTATTTGAATCGATTTTGGGTTGAGTCGACTTATACTGTTGTTTTAAGACTGGAAGTCGCCTTAGTAGAGCAGATGATATGGTGTCAATTATAACAATAATACTAATAATAAAGCAACTTCTATTGCGCCTAAATTATTGGAAACCAAACTCGGAGGTGCATCAAGACAAAAAGGTTGGTCAATTTCAAGATCGCTAACAATTATTGAAGTTTACAACAGATACGCCAAGGAGCTATGTTATTTGATAATTGTGACACGCGATATGGTTCTAAGTCTCTGCAATAAATATTATCCATACGCGTCGATGTTGTGCAGGTGCTGTGCAATTAATGACCGCCACAGATGTTGTTTATGATTGGTGGGCAGTAGATGCATGAAACCGTGTTTTTGCTAAGCACTGCTGACATTTAGGCCTACATAATTTTTCAAAGACGCCGTTGTATAAATTATTGGTGTTTATTTGTGTGCAACGGTTTAAAAGGAGACAGTCTGATGCAAGTTTTTAATTTATTAATTAATGTAATGTTTTAAGACTATGCCATGTTGAAGATGTGCCGTCCGCCAAATTGTGTTTAGTAAGCCCGTAGCAACGTTCGCAGACGCTCAGTTGTATTTGTAATAATGCCGAGACGGGCTGAGTTAACCGCAGCACCTTTTGAAGTTCAACAAGTTCCCATTTGTTCACGTTCAACACAGCATACTTCCTGTTAAACATTAATACGCTGGCTAATTCAGGGACGAGAAACAGACTGGCTCCCTTTAGAGAGATGGTTGTGTAACGAGATTGCAGCCTCGTACGAGGACAGTTAGTTATATTGAATATTCCGATAACTGTTGCCGTAGACGTTGTTAGTTACGGAATCTGCCAGGCAGAGTGTTGTTTGACGACATTAAAGATTAGGCGCTGGTTTCACGAAGCCTGGTTAAAGTTACGCAACTACTTAGCGTAACGCATTTGCGTAAACTCCTACATGGGTGGTTTATAAAAGCGTACTTTATTAAGATAATAATTGTAACGCTAATTTGCAGGATCCATCACATGATCTGAATCTTTGAAAATGCTCCGTCAAGCCATCAAACATGGATGCCAGACACTTCGTGCGTTCGTGCATTCCGTCGCATATTTTGTTGATATTTTCATTCCGAAAGTCTTTATTACTAAAACATAATACAAACTTTTTAAAGGGCAACTGGAGGTGGGAGTGTTTGATATATGAGATACCATACTGCAATGGTAATGTAATGAATAATAATTGTTATTGAAATTGTTTCTGTAGATTAAACTTGACGGAGATCACGCGCATAATGTTCACTGTGGCTTCGGTAAACTGCGACGTACCGGAAACATCAATTCACGGATCCACAAAGACATGGTTTGTCTACGTCACAATAAAAATTATGCACGAGTCCTCCGTCACGCTTTGCCTTTGCCAACATTGCCAATGATTGATAACCGTTATACATGCGAATAGCACTACCATTTAACAACTGTAAGAACGCTTCATGGAATCGGCCACCGGAGATTAAGAGGGGGCAAAAAGAATGTTTAATGCAATGGTTCCAGAAGTCATAAAACGGCATTTGTCGAGTAACTGTGTAGTATGTATGTATGTATGTAACTGTATAATGTATACATGCATGTATGTATGTATGTAGGCCTATGTATTTATGTATGTATATAAGTGTATATGTATGTATGTATATATGTAGGCCTATGTATGTATGTATGCATGCATGTTTACATATATGTACGCATGTATGCATGTTTGCATGTATACATGAATGCATGAATGCATGTAAGACCTATATTTTCTTTCAAAATACCCTATATATGTCAAGATTTTACCTTTTATGGGGAAAATCAATTGTTCGGAACGTAAAACGTAATGCGGGCGTAAAACGTAACTTAACAATGGCAAAAGCGCGCGTGGCAAATACTTCGGAGAAATGGCATTTGCGTCATGAACTTGGCAACATGGAGTATACGCCGACACGTTAATGTTTATGTCTACCCTCGTGTCAATAGCATAGCAGCACGAATACATTTGACAGTTTTACACTGTCGCGATTAGGGCCTATATGTGGACGTGAATTTCACATTCTCTCCGACCTTAGTCATTTTGAACATACAATGCTTGTCTGCGAGTGCGTTATGGTGTTTGTGTAACGAAGTTGTGTTTTTGCCATTTGGTAAACATTGCTATCACGACTGTCAACTGCCAAGGAATCCCACCAGGTGACGGATATGTTTGCTAGTAACTGGAATAAGTGGTTATTAATTGTGCTAATGTTAATAGTGTGAATACGTTAAAAAATATTGACCTATATGTGGGTGAGCTATATACATAGATAAAACGTTGTTGGGTTATCGATCCTTGACTACGTGTTGTCTTGTGCTTGTAGCTGTGGATGGCAATTTTGTAAAAACCTGTTAAATCTAATGAGTCAATGTAGTCTGCGAAGCAGCGCCACTTCATCTAATCTTGGTCTGGTCTCACTTGCATGCATGTATTTATGTATGTATGTATGTATGTATGAATGTGTGTATGTATGTATGTATGTATGTATGTATGTATGTATGTCTGTATGTATGACGAAGGATTGATCAGCCGCACACATGCGTGTGTGTGTTGCAATGTCTGGGTGATTTAGACTTCTGATCCGGACCTTTGCAAAAGCGTAGTATTTGATTTAATTGAACTGATTGTTCCAATGCTGGTTAAAACGATGCCCGCTAGCTTGCAACACCACGCGACTACACTTCGGCAATATTTCGGTAATCTTCAGGCAATTGTCACAGCAAAAGACGAGCGTATCCGCTGCCTGTTGCAGAAGGTTGACGCCCTCGAAGCGGAGGCGGACATGTGCCAACAGTATTACCGGCGTTCCAACCTCCGTATCCAGGGAATCCCTTAAGCGGACAGGGAGAACACAAACGATCAGATGCTCGCTGTGATGAAAAGGAAGATAGGTCTGACGGGCATCGGTCCAACCGATTTGCAACGAAGCCAAACAACAACACACACTTGGGCTCAAGCAAGACAAGCAGGGTCGCCCAAGAAAACGCCCGATCATCATCGCGATCCGTGATGAAGTGCTCCGCGCCAGCTGACAACTGAAGCAACACTCTGACGACCCAATATACGTAACTGAAGACTTGACGACGAATCGAGCTTTACTAGCTGGCCTTTCAGGTGCGAATTCTGAAACGTCAGAACACGATAATGGACTGCTGGACATATGCAGGACAAGTCCTCGTGAAAACCAATGCCAGTTTGATTAAAGAGATCCACACCGTGAAAGACTTGAACGTCGCGTTACCGGTTAGTGCGACTGAGGGCCGGGCTGATGCCGCCGCCCCCTGACACTCGTCATCATCACTCGTCATCATCAACAACAGTCAAATGTCCGTCGGCCTACGCTATGTTGAATATTAAAGCAAATTATATTCAGTATTTTGTTCTTTTTGTATTGTAATTTTGTCCTACTATTCACAAAGTTAAAACTTCAGTTGTTTGGTTATAAGTACGATGCCCTTTAGCCATCAGGTTGATTATTTCCTAATTGAGTTCTAAATACTGGCTAGCTGGCTAGCAGAAGTCTATTATTTTGGAAAAATTATTCATGAACTTTTCGACATATTCGTTTATTCAATGTAATTCTTATTTTCATTCATTCTTTTCGTGTTGCCAACGATTCTCGCACAGAAAATCATATGCATAATTATGTTGGACTTAAGAAGTATAATAATTGCATACAACTTGTACTTAAATGTAAATAGTTTAAAAACGTATACGTACTGTTCTGTAAAATGTTGGTGTTTACACAGAATGTTAAACATCTTTCTTTTTTCGATAACAGCTTGGCTCTGTGGCATTGGTTTATAACGATTCTGCAGAAATATATGTCTTACTTATTTAACCTCAGCAACGAAACTGCCAGGAGCCAAACGTTAACTATATATAAACTAATCATATTCATTTTGGTAATGCGTATGCTATAATATATACTCACACGGTTTTTGCTGACATAATAAGTACGTTGTATCATACGTGTCTGCAAAATGTTAATTATAATCTCGTTTCAAAATCATATTCGTATTTTCTTCAGGGTAATGCTTATGCAGTGTTTCCATTACGAGTAGTAGAGCTTGTACATGTTTACATGATTAGTATGTTGCGTTACATTTATATCCATTATGAGTGATAACAACAATTTTTTAGAGCAATTTGGTGGTCTAGAGAAACATTCTCTCTATCACATTTAAACAAAACAGTTGAAATTAATGAAAATTATTTAAACACTCCAGCAATCACCTTATTTTGATGATGACAACTTAGTAAACTATTTACAGAACAAACAAAATAACTTTATTGTGCTCAGTCTAAATAATTAGAGTTTAAATGCAAAAAAAACAAATTAAGATAAAACTATACATATTTAAAAACAGTGGTTGTGAGATCAGTGCTCTACTTTTACAAGAAACGTGGCTCTATGATGAAGTTGATACCTCATTATTGCAAATAGATGGCTTTAAATTAATATTCCAAGGTAAAAGATGAAGTGAACACGCTGATCTAGCTATCTATATTAGTAAAAAATACTGCTACTAATCATTATATACATATACTAATTGTGACATATGGAAAGGTCGATTTATTGAAATATCATGTGATGCTATGAAATATATATATATATATATATATATATATATATATATATAGATATATAGAATATATATATATATATATATAACCACTCAGATATATAATTGAGAACTACCAAGCATTTACAGATTTGCAACTAAATTAGCAGATTTACAAAAATGTAAAATTGACATCATAAGTGTGAATGATTATAATATTGATTTACAGAAAATTTACGAAAAACCCATGATATGTGACTATTTCGATACAATAACTTCACATGGTTTCTTCCCTAAAATCAGCTGGTATTCTTATAAGCAATATTTCTGATCACTTTCCTTATTTTCTTTATCTGGACTACATTTGGAAAACTGTACGTCTATCTCCTCCAATCGCCGATATTCACTCGAGTCCTTCTTTATTAATTTGGCTTTTTATATACCAATTGGCAATGATTTTGAGAAAAAACACAAAGATGGTTATTTAGTGTTAGTTACATATTTAAGTGAACACACCGGTATTGAGTTATCAGTCATATCCCAAGTGGGGAAATTGTGAAGTTATGGTAACATTATTTTCAACTGCAGGCATTGCATCAACGATTTTGGGCGCTGTACAAGCTGCTGCCAACTGCAGTGTAGCTCCCAGGTTACGCGCTATTTTGGTTTGTTTTAAGTGTACAGTGACGCTAAGTTTTGAAAGAACATCTTTTGAGTATACAGTTCATACACTGGATACACGTCTATGCCAGAATTGGTGAAAATAAATGTGAATTCTTATGATGTACGTTATGAATTTCCTGGCTCTGAATATCGCATGCCTACACGGCTTCAACCTGCACAGTCAACGCCCAATTGCCTTCTATTGTGTTTGTGTGGCCACTGACTTCAACAACCATTGTCGTCCGGAAACCTGCAGCATACTGGTTACAATGACTGCAGTGCCAAGCAGGCCTAGACCAAAACAATACAGCAATGTAGAACTGTGGTCTATGAAACGTGGAACATCTACTATCGAATCTATTGTTTTTACTACTCTTAAAGATTTGGGCATCTTGCATTTGCGCAGTCGTCGGGGTGGTCATCACATCAGACGCACAGGGCAGGACCCGACTCAACGCACTCATAATTCTGACTTAGCTTCTTGTTTATTAACTTTTCAAGCGGTCACGGGCAATCGTCCCCGTTCAAAGAGACATAAACAGACCGGATCAAACGCTGTCAACCTGGTGCCCTGCAAGAGTCGAACTGAAGAGAATACTGCTGAGTCTATTTCAGCAGTGGCACCAGTTGCAGTTGCAGTGACAGCAGTGGCACTAGCGGCGGCTGCAGTGGCAGCAGTGGCCCAAGCGGCGGCAACAGTGGCACCAGCGGCGACTGCAGTGGCAGCAATGGCCCAAGCGGCGGCAACAGTGGCACCAGCGGCGGCTGCAGCAACAACGGCGTCAGCAGTGGCAGCGGAGACAGCAGTGACAGCGGCGACAGCAGCAACAGCAGTGGCACCAGCGACGACAACAGTGTTAGTGGCGACAGCAGTGACAGCGGCGACAGCAGTGGCACCAACGGCGGCAGCAATGACAGCAGTGGCACCAGCGGCGACAGCAGTGACAGCAGTGGCGCCAGCGGCAACAACAGTTGCACCAGCGGCGGCAGTAGTGGCACCAGTGGCGACAGCAGTGGCACCAGCGGCGACAGCAGTGGCACCAGCGGCGACAGCAGTTGCACTAGCGGCGACAGCACTGACATCACCAGCGACAGCAGTGACAGCGGTGACAGCAGTGGCACCAGCGGCGGCTGCAGTGACAGCGGCAACAGCAGTGACATAATCGGCACCATCGGCACCAGCGGCACCAGCGGCACCAGCGGTACCAGCGGCACCAGCGGCACCAGGCACACGTCAACTCAAAAACAAAACTGATGAAAATGTGACTCCTACCCTGCCAACTAAGCATCCACGTATGGTGTTAATGAATGCGCAAAGTGTCAGAAACAAAACACTTTTGATAAACGAATATGTTCTCGACGACGAAATTGATCTTCTGGCGATCACTGAGACGTGGTTGAAGCGAGATGGTGATTCTGCTATAATCACCGAGCTTGCTCCCGACGGCTACAGATTCGTCAGTGTGCCGAGACAGCGCGGCAGAGGTGGAGGCGTCGGTCTACTCCACCGAGATGTCTACTCGTGCAAGCTACTCGCAATACCACGTTTCAAACATATGGAACTGCTGCGTGCTCGCCTCACAGGAAACAGCGTGCGGCCTTTCGATGTGTACGTTCTGTACCACCCACCGGCAGCAAGCAAGAACTCTGGCACAACCTCAGATTTCATTGATGAACTAGAAATATTGTTCAGTGACATTAACCTCTCCGTTGTGCCAGCACTCATTGTTGGTGATTTCAACATACACTTTGACGATTCATTAAAAGCTATCAAACTGGTAGATCTGTTGGACACATTTGAACTAATTCAACATGTTAGGGATCCGACACATATACACGGTCATATTCTGGACCTAGTGATTAGTCGCGCTGTTGACCAGTCAGTGACGTCAGTGACGGTCAAGCCTATGTCAATAGCCGATCATCACTGTATTGACTGTGTGCTGGCGGTGAGCAGGCCATTCACCCTCCCCACTGCCATCCTTGTACGTGACTTCCGCCACTTCCAAATTGACCTTTTTCGGGAAGATATCGCCTACCAGTGCGAACAAATTCTACATAGACACCCAGAAAGCACGCCAGACATGGTTAACATCTACGATACAGTCTTGCGTAAGGTCTTCGACAAACACTCTCCAAACAAGAACAGAGTGAGGAGAGGGACTATGCCATGTCCATGGTACAACAGAAAGGTGAAGGAGGCTAGAGAGAAGAAACGCCAGTGTGAACATCGTTGGAGGACGACCAAACTCGAATTTCACCGGCAGCTCTATGTCGAAGCCCGCAATGCTTCGACAGGTTGCATATCTAAGGCTAAGAGCAACTACTATCAAGACACTCTGCAGAGAGCTGACAACAAATCGATGTTCCGGCTCGTGAGGTCCCTCGGGGCTGAACAGAAGAACATTTATCCGGACTTTGAATCCACTGATGATGGTTGCAGTAAGTTTGCGCAACACTTCACTAACAAAGTGCAACAGATTCGGGCAGAGTTAGAAACGATGTACCGCTCAAACTCGCCAGTGAGAGAGAAGGCATGTTTCATTGAACCTCTCGTTTTGCTCGTGCCAACATCGGAAGAGGAGATACACAAGATTGTGTCTGGATTAACAAAGAACAGTCAACTCGATCCTCTGCCAGGCAAACAAATTCAGCAGTGCCTGCCATCATTGGTACCAGTTATTACCGCTATTACCAAAAAGTCATTTGAAGAAGGAACAGTGCCAGCGTCCTTAAAGTATTGAAGAAGCCATCTCTGGACCGTGACGTGCTACATAACTACATACCTGTCAGCAGTCTGTCTCATCTGTCCAAGGTTACTGGAAAGGTAGTAGCACAGCGATTGTCTGATCATATTGACTCACAAGATACGAATGAATCTTTTCAGTCGGCATACAAAAAGCTTCACTCTACAGAAACCGCATTGTTGAAAGTCTGCAGTGATGTCCGGGTGGCCTTGGATCGCAAAGAATGCACTCTGCTCGTGCTTCTTGACCTGAGTTCAGCTTTTGACACGATTGACCAAACTATTCAACTTAATCGGCTCAGCAAGCGCTATGGTAATCATGGTTACGCCCTCCAGTGGATGGAATCATATCTGCAAGACCGCAAGCAGCGTGTTGTAATTGGCCAAAGTGAATCTGAACATAAAATTCTTAAAACAGGAGTGCCGCAGGGATCCGTCCTTGGGCCTGTACTGTTCTCTCTGTACGTCCAACCAGTCGGCGATGTCATCAGAAGGCACGGTGTAACGTTTCATCACTATGCTGATGACCTGCAGCTGATGCGTGCTTTTGCGCTTAATCCTACGGCATTACTCGAGGCCCTACAGCGTCTTGAAGCCTGCATCATGGAGATTCGGGATTGGCTGACCTCTAATTACCTCAAACTGAACGACCAGGAAACCGAGTTCCTTCCGATTGTCCCAGTGTGTGCAAAAAAGTTAGTAAACGATCTCAGCATCAATGTTGGTGGTTTTCTCATCCGAGCTGTGCATCAGATTAAAGACCTTGGTGCCGTCTTGGACTGTCACATGGACAGGTCTGCCAACACATCAGCGATTATCCGGTCCTGCTATTTCCACCTTTATCACATCAGCCAAATCAACAAGTTCCTGCCAAGACAAGCGAGGGAGAGAGTAGTCAACGCATTAGTGACATCAAGGCTCGACTACTGCAACTCCCTCCTGTACGGCACCATGGACAAGAACTTTGTACGGTTACAGCGTGTCCAAAACTCTGCAGCCAGAATGATCGTTCGAGTGCCCAAATACGCAAGCATCACGCCAGTGCTCCAGGACCTACATTGGCTGCCGGTACGAGAACGCGTTCGTTTCAAGGTCCTGGTATTCGTGTACAGAGCTGTCAACAAGTGTGGGCCCGTGTACCTGAGCGAGCTTGTCTGCCTCTACGTGCCTACCAGGTCCCTTCGGTCAGCGGGAAATCGTCAACTTGCGAGACCGCGAACAAGATGCAAAGTCGGAGACGCGAGTTTTATGGCAGCAGCTCCGGACCTCTGGAACGATTTACCCACATCAATGCGTGAACTAAACAGTGAAGCAGCTTTTAAAAGCGCATTAAAAACACTCTATTTTAATCGATATTTTAACTCCAGCAGCCGCAGCAGTCCCGGATCTGCGAAGTAAACTACTTGTTTTAAATGTATGTAATGAACACTGAGACTGTTAAGAGCCCTTTTAAACATTCTCTTTTAATCAATATTTTAACTGCTATTGTGACTTTTAGACTTGGCATTAAGCTTTTATCAATTATCTTTTGTTTATATGACACGATAATACTAATATTTAAAGAGACTTAATTAATTACTGTTTTGATTTATTACTTTTTTCATGTAAAGCGCCTTGAATAGTTTCTAACTAGAGTTGGCGCTATATAAGTATACTTATTTATTTGCCGTAATTGACATTAGCAGAAGTTAGACGGTCACGGAAATGCGTTTTAAGTCCAATATTGGTGACAACTGCTACCTTCGTTTGTGGCTTCACGAGTGCGCGTAACATAGCATTTAAGATGGCGTCAATGATTTCCCGTAAGCATATAAACATGTAAATGTCCTTGTGTTGCTGTCGATCGCTCAATTAAATTCGCAAAGGCCAAACCCCAATGACGCAAGTCGGGCGTAATGCGATCTCTGCAACAATTGGCCGAGCGCTGGTGAATGTGTTCGGAGCTGGTGGTTATTAATGAGTTTGACTAGCGCGCGCCGACCGCCCATTGAAATAAACATGATGAATGACGTCATTCGTTGAATACTCTACTATGTATAATAATTATTTTGGCCGGAATGTGATTTTTCTACTTGTATTTGTTCTACAACACCGTACGTTGCATGACTTTAGTTGGCACAGTAGCTACACAATTGGCGCCGTCTGGCAGACCTGGAACCAATCGGCCGCGATGTATGATTAAGTTCTGATTTAATATGATCAGGCCAACTGCATGACGTATTTCGTACGTTGAAGAGCACGGAAATTTTAGAACCGTTAGCAAATATATAGAAAATAATCCGTTTATGTCACGAATTTTTACAACGACCGTCAACATCCGATAATAACCGATAACGACCTACAATGACCGTCAATGAACGACAACGGCCCACAACGGCCGACCACGGTCGACAACGACCGACAACAGCCCAAAACGACCGATAGCGACTGTATCGCGATCTGCAATAACAAAGTAACGGCAGACAAAGACAAACAACGACAGACAACGACCGACAGTGACCGACCATGACCGACCATGACACACAACGACCGACAATGATTGACAATGGCCGTCAATGACTGACCATGACAGACAACGACCGATAAAGGCCAACACCGATCGAAAACATATGACTACGACCGACCATTACCGAAAACAACCGATAACGACCAACAACGACCGATCATGACCCGAAATGACCGACAACGACCAACAACGACTGGCAACTACCGACAACGACCAACAGCGACCGACAACGATCGACAACGACCGACAACGACCGACAACGACCTAACCCCATTGGCTCAGATCGTACGTAGTTATGGCGCCAAGTGTGGCTCCGCCTACTGGATAGTCTTATTACTTTGGATTCTGGCAATAGAAGCGTACATTTCCATTGATTAATTAGCACACAGCCTACACTGACACCAATACATCTCATACCAGCTCATGCCAGTTACATATTATGTGACAAGAGTATTGATGATCTGAGTGAATTAATATAATATATTCATACATACGTACCCACGTTAACAAGTACATGCTTAAATACGTGTAAACGTGCATACACACATATGTATGTATGTATGTGTGTATATATGTATGTATGTATGTATGTTTGCATGTATGTTTGTATGTACATAGGTATGTACCTACATTCATACGAACGTACATACACGCATACTCGCATACGCGCATGTATGCATGCACACACACATGCACACACACACACACACACACACACACACACACACACACACACACACACACACACACACACACACACACACACACACACACACACACACACACACACACACACACACACACACACACACACATACATACATTCATACATATATACTTGACGCTGCTGTTATTATCATATTCGGGATTTACGACGTATTCGCCGTTATTTGCCTCTTTCTGTTGCAAAAACTATCGAAACCGCTCTAGTTACTAGGCTAACATGTGTACATAATTGCTTAGCTAGAGTTGTGACTCGGCCTCCGCGGTTTTCTCACTCTTCTGAACTTCTTGCACTGGCTTCCTGTACGATATCCTATTATTTTAAGAGTTGTACCATTACCTATTAAGCACTTTCATGTAAGCTATATCATATCTATAATAATAATAATAAGATAACTTCTATTGCGCCTAAATCCTTGGAAACCAAGCTTAGAAGCATTGCTTATTTCTGTAAGAAAGCCTATCCAGCTTCGATCATCTAGTTCTGATTTGTTTTTGCTGCTAGAGTCAATACTAATATTGCAACTAGGTCATTTTCTGTTGCTGCATAAACTCTTTGGAATATGCTCCCTCTTAATGTTAGATCAGTAGAAAATATTATACAATTTCGCCATCATTTAAAAACTTAATTTTATAACCTTGCGTATCCACCTTAGCTCCCTGGCGTATCGATCAATCTGTTGACGCCTTTAACTGTGGCTTTTCGATTAGGATATTGACTAACCCTTTTGTATTGATGCGCGTTTGAGCTTGGTTTTCGAGGATTTAAGCCCGAAAGAAGTTACCTTACTATTATTATTATTATTAGTAGTAGTAGTATTACATACATACATGCATGCACACATACATATTTACATACATTCATACATACATACATGCATACATACAATCATGCATACATACATACATACGTGCATACGTGCAAACGTGCATACGTGCAAACGTGCATACGTGCATACGTTCATACGTACGTACGTACGTACGTATTTGCATGCATACATGCGTACATGCATACATACATACATACATACATACATGCATGCATGCATGCATAAATACATACATACATACATACACACATACATACATACATACATACATACATACATACATACATACATACATACATACATACATACATACATACATGCATACATACTTACTCTCCCCGATTGACAATTATTGACGCTTTATTCGAGGTATTGCATGTATTAATCAATTAGTTTATTTTTATTATAATATAATAAAAAATATATTAAAATATATATTATATTATAATATATATATTTTAATAATTGTATTATTTTAATGTATATTATTGTACTAAATTATCTTAATATGTGTGGATACACGTCATATATATTACTTACGATCTTTAAATCTTAATATTATATTTACCGGCATCTTTATACATATATTTTTTTTATTTGACTCCATGTACGTTGTATAATGTGTGTGGCTGGTCCCGGAGAAATGGAAGTAGTAGTAATAATAACAATAATAATTCCGGAGGCGGGAGTCGGTTAGTAAAAATAATTAGTTATGGACAGCTGCATATGATAATCGCATTGCTACAATAGAACTGTGCGGTGGCACCTTGACGTCCTAGTGGCACTTCTCTCAACTGAAAGAAGAGGTAATGTGCTAAGTAGTCGGGTTGGTGCATCTCCGGGATGTAACCGGTGGAGAAAGGTAAATGCACCAACTTGTCTTCGTTGGTCAAGTGGCTGGATGGCATATTTGCTCAAAGAGGCCTCTGCCGTATTTTTTATTTTGATTGACCTCCACAGGATGGCAATACGTTTGCCCAGCGGTGCTTCAGAGGCTGCCTCCAAACAGATGATGCATATTACATCTTGTATCCCACCAAGCTTTTGTATGTTTGTGAAATAGAAGTTAGTTACATACTTAGGTAGTCCACTTAACGTGGTGACATGGTTAGTTGTTTCCAGTGTTTTCTCTCTGACATTGAGACAGCCAGTCAAGTCCTACTGAGACGGGTTCTCTCACGGTTGTATTTGGGCGTCCTCTTCTAAGAGGGCCCGCGGGTTTCCAAAGGAGAATTCGGTTGGCAATCTCATTGTGGAGCATCGCATGTAGACGTCGTTGCCTCACGTAGTAATCTTGTATATTATCCGTCAAGTGTTTTCTCTAGTATTTCTGTCAGTGTCTGTGATTCACACCCGTGTATAATGAACGGTTCAATCGTGTTCATCAATATGTTACATTCTTCTTCTTATTATTATTATTATTAATATTACAGCACGCTGTTTTGGGTTCGAGTAGGATGGCACTTGTTTAGGGGATCACACAGCTTCTTTGCATCCTTGGTCAACTTGTCTACTGTATGCGACCAAGTCTATTCATAAATTTGGTTCTGCTTTGTAAGTTAACATTCTACATTTTATCTTTAAGGTAGCTATTTAAATAGCTATTCGTTGAAATACGCATTGTATGAAGGTGGTAGTTCGAAATAAACAACTTATTATTACTGTTGAAAAAGCATGGTTCTCTTCTTCAAAAACATAATTAGTTTTAGACATAGTCACTTCATGTTGGTTTCTCAACAATACATTGACATCAGGCGGTAGCTGACGTCACAGCAGATTAAAAAGCGACATTTATTAACCGTTTGTGACGCATATGTCCATTAATTATATGTTCACCTGGAGCAGTAAAAAGCAAACGGGTGTTTCGGTGTCTCTCATAGTGTGCGCTTCTCTTTTTGTATTTCTCCGCTGCGTGCGCATACGACATGCTATGACTTATGTCTACAGTCAAACAATCAGGCTTCGTCAACGTATGACGCATCATTGTCGGCCAGTGTTAAATAATACTGTACTCATTTCCGCCGACATCGTGTCAATGTCGGTCAAGTGTAAATATATTGTTAGTTCTTTCACTAGCAATCATTGCTATGGCACGATAACTTCTCCCGTCAATAGTGACTGTCTTCTTATTAACAACCTATAGAATATTCTACCCGTTTAGACATTCCCTCTTAACAAGATGACGTCGTCAGTATGACTGACGTCACGATCGGATGACGTCATCGTATTCACGCGCAAGCTGTTGTTCCGCTTGTCTCCGTCTACTGCTGCCACTGTTTTTCCTATCCACGCCGTCTCCATTTTTCGTACCATATTGTGTAATTTCTCCTCGTATCCATATTTCCCCTGTTTTGCCATACTGCCTCTTTCACGTGTTTTCTTCTTCTGTTGGACTTCCCATCTGCTACTTTCGCCTGTTCCCATCTACGATATGGTTCTCGGTGGTTCTCTCTTGTTGACCACATCATAGTTGTCCACTGGAGCCGTCGCTCTTACTGATAAAACTGTTATGTTACAGGAAAAAGGGAAGAATATTTTCTGTAGTAACTTTTCTGTAATAGCATTATTGGGTTTTCACATTTCTGCATGTTGCATATATTATTGCTTTAAAAAAAACGAATCAAATGATGCTATGTGCAATGTGTATAAAATTCGTCTTCTTATCGACTTATCGACTATTCAAACGTATACTTCTGTTGTATACGTTCGACTTTCAATACATGTAATACACGTCAAGTATGTGTCGTTCACGACCTTTTAATTTGTATTGAGATAAATGTAAATAGATAAAATTGGTATTGATATATTATACTTATATAGTTATCTAAATGCCACTACCCGGCCAAAACGTCGCTACGCCATCGTGTGTAGCTTCAACTATCCGCTAGAGGACGCCACCTGTTTCCACTTATAATTGATCGGAAGCTTTGTGATTTTTTGCTGGCGAAAACAGTTGCAAACACATGCTAAGCTGAACATGTTTTATTGCTTGAAATCGTATAATATAGCCTGAGAACAGGCCAACTGGGGCCAGATAAATGGGAAACTATAACAACTACATTCTAGAAATACTGATATTTACACTAATGCCAACGTCCAGCTCAAGGTCGTTTTCATGAATTCCGCCGTGTATCGTGGAGTCTTCGTTCAGCCTTGATTACCTTACGGTTACCTACAAAATAAGTGAAGGCGCATTTTAATATATAAAAAATAAACATCGCTACCAACTAGCAAAATGATCACCCTTCGGACGGCTCTACTCATATGCGGAATTTGTCGTGCCCGCAGAGTTTTTATATTGGGTCCATGCGACTGTTCCCCCTCCCCCAGACCCTTGGTGGAAATGTGTCCTCGGTCAGGTTACAATAAGCTGAAACTTTATTAACAATAACCCCTCCCCACCACCACCACCACCACCCTCCCTCGATGTCACAATTCCAGCCGAGAAGCTGAAGTTACGGCGGCGCGGCACCGTTTGATTCGGCCGCCAGTAGACGCAACCATTCAAACAATTTGTTTTTATTTTCCGTGTTGAATTGAGTTGTGTGTGTTGAACGTTTATTGATGAGCTACATTTATCTTATTGCTAAATTCACGGCTTGGAAAATGTGCATCTACGTTCCTATGTCAATACAATTTTAAACATGTGATCTTGTTTCACAAATATGCCTATCGTCAAGATTTGTCTGCCGTATTTAAATACAGGTAGAGATTTGTTGTGTATTTAGAAGTTTATACTTCCCACGTACTCCATTTTAAGCTGTTTGAATTAGGTATCAAAATTATACTAATACTTGTTCGTTATGACTGATATATAAATTGATTTACCGATATTTTCAAACTTGCCTCACTATTTCTTTGTTCTCTGCCCTTGTGTGGCTATGTCTGTCTGTCTGTCTATCTGTCTTTCTGTCCATCTGTCCATCTGTCCATATCTGTCTGTCTGTCTTTCTGTATCTGTGTCTCTGGGTGTCTCTGTGTCTCTGTGTCTCTGTGTCTCCGTGTCTCCGTGTCTCCGTGTCTCCGTGTCTCCGTGTCTCCGTGTCTCCGTGTCCGTGTCTCCGTGTCTCCGTGTCTCCGTGTCTCCGTGTCTCCTTGTCTCCGTGTCTCCGTGTATCCGTGTCTCCGTGTCTCCGTGTCTCCGTGTCTCCGTGTCTCCGTGTCCCCGTGTCTCCGTGTCTCCGTGTCTCCGTGTCTCCGTGTCTCCGTGTCTCCGTGTCTCTGTGTCTTTGTGTC
This sequence comes from Escarpia spicata, assembly GCA_963995525.1. Classification (NCBI taxonomy): domain Eukaryota; kingdom Metazoa; phylum Annelida; class Polychaeta; order Sabellida; family Siboglinidae; genus Escarpia; species Escarpia spicata. The sequence continues at coordinate 47,649,411 of OZ023213.1, forward strand.
AAATGTCAAGTATGATAATCGAAACACTCCCTCCGTCTCTCCGTCCGACTCTCTCTCTCTCTCTCTCTCTCTCTCTCTCTCTCTCTCTCTCTCTCTCTCTCTCTCTCTCTCTCTCTCTCTCTCTCTCTCTCTCTCTCTCTCTCTCTCTCTCTCTCTCTCTCTCTCTCTCTCTCTCTCTCTCTCTCTCTCTCTCTCTCTCTCTCTCTCTCTCTCTCTCTCTCTCTCTCTCTCTCTCTCTCTCTCTCTCTCTCTCTCTCTCTCTCTCTCTCTCTCTCTCTCTCTCTCTCTCTCTCTCTCTCTCTCTCTCTCTCTCTCTTTCCCCCTCTCCCTCTCTCATTCTCTCTACTGTGTATTTATACGTCCGTCCGGATCATACGACTATCCGCCTCTCCGTGTCTCCTGCGCTCCGTCTCCTGCGCACGCGGGCACGCGGGCACACGGGCACACGGGCACACGCGCACACGGGCACACGGGCAAACGGGCAAACGGGCAAACGGGCAAACGGGCACACAGCATGCACCGTGTCGCTCTAACGTACCTGGCGTATTTCTCCAGAACAAGAGCTCTCTACGGCTTCATGTTCGTATTTAGCATGCACCACCTGTGCTCTCTACGGCATGTGCACGATTTGCCAAGACACTTGTGTTCCTTGTCATCCCAGACCGTGCCTCCGACCTCACAGCGGCGGTGGAAGAACATGCCGCCGTTGGCACAAGATGCGTACAAGTCGCAGTAGCAGCAGTGCTGCCAGTGGCCGTCGGGGCGGGAGTAGCAGTCGATGATCCCGTAAGCTCCGGTCGGGCATCCTGTTAAAGAACATTCTCGTTATATATCAGTCACAGCACTCTACTAAACTCTTTGTTTTAGACATTACGCTCGAAAGGACTTTTACACGAGAATGTGTGTACAACACCTACTTTATAACTAAAACTAATTTTCCAAACAAAAACGAAGTTGGGATTAAAACCTTTGTTTGCAATGTTAAATAGGAAACGCGATAGCGAGTGAGTACAATGTGTTTAACAATGAAAAATGACGTTTGTTTTGCACACTACACACAAACATACAACGACTAACACATACACACGCGCGCACACATACACACGCACGCTCACGCACGCACGCACGCGCACACACACCCACACATATTCTACAACACACATTAAGCACCTTCTATGCACACCCTCCTGTCGGAATCAAAGAAGCCTCCATGAGGACATCGACGGTAGTACGCCCTGCCGTCCCGGCACGCGACGTAGTTACGACAGTCGTATGTGCACCCGTTAGGGTAGTCTCCATCTCGCGCGCCACAATACGGTCTGCAACCTGCGTAGACATATTTACGACAATCAGCACCACTTCACAATGTTACCAGAATCACCACTACGTCACAGTGTTACGCCTATCATCACACGTCATAATTTTTCGTGAATTACCACTACGTCACAATGTTAAGAAATCGCCAGAACGTCACAAGTTAACGACAATCATCATCGCGACACAATGTTATATCAATCACCACCATCGAATCACATAGTAAGCTCCTGTCTTGAATTTGATCAATACATATATATTTTATCGGGACATGAGGATTTATGTAAGTTCACTAGCGTAATTAATAAAAAGTAAATCTACAAAAAAGCAGTCAGTCTTACAAGAAACATTTGCTTGTGTTAAGTTGACCAGAAAGGAAAATTGCAGTGTACATGGAGAAAGCAGACATTGACCAATGTTTGAAATTCTTACAACCCCAAATACCAGAAGTTAATATAAGTCAGAACCATGATTAATAGGTGAGATTATAACTTCGAAAGACGGGTACAAAAATGAAGAGTAAGAACATCAGTAGCATGTAAGGCCATCTTAATGAGTAAATGTGGAGCCAAAAAATGAGGGGATGTTGACTCAAATTTCGGTTAATGAGCGCCCTCTTGCGACTGCTACTTCCATTTCGATGACGGCACATCCTTAGCTATCGCACACCCTAGCGTGCGGTTGTATATCTCCTCTTAGTGGGTCTGTGTGTGCGTGCGTGCGTGTGTATGTAAGAGTGGACTGCTAATGACTGCCTCTTATTAGCTATTGGATTTGTTTTTCATAATTTGTTTTAAACAATACATTTTTTTTTCTTGTGTTATTTGTTTTAATCATAGCAAACTACATACTGAACAATAAAAGTGTTATCTACCAACATTCAACAAGACGTTATATACTTTTTATCATGACACAACTAAGCGATATTGAAATACCAGTGGTGGTCATTCCTACACGGTGGAGGAAACTCTAAATGTTTTTTGAATTGATCATCACACTTCCATGTTAAAACCGTTAATACATTATGTGAAAACTATATACTAACAGTCATGTTAAATATACTTACATGCGGATCCTACACAGGGACTTGCTTTCCTTATGTCAGGCGATCGACACGCACACACACACACACAACGTCCAGTCATCTTCACGTTTCTCCCACATCAACCGTTAGTACAAATTTCATAATCCTTTGTCTCAAGCCAGTTCCCTTTGTCGTAACTGCTCTTTCTATAACATACCGTAATTACGCAACGGACAATTGGACTTTGCTGACTAGGAGTGCAATGTGTACTTGATGATCTAATCTGAAACTGATGTTGTTGACAATGGCGAACTTTGGTTTATTATCGGGAACAGATATCAATTAATGCGCCGGTAGTGCCATTAAGATCAAAGCTTGATGTCGGTATGCGTAACCACACTTCAAAGATCAGACAAACATTTGATCACTTAAAAAATCACCAACAGTCATTATCCATTATTTAATATTCTTGTGCAACTAACCACTATTATCATACCAGATGTCGAGCAACAAAACGCAGACATGAAATACTTTGTTCTTGCTAACTGCCAAACGATAATTTCTTTATTCAATTCAGTACATCACCAACGGTTACGCACTTTTGTTGTTGTCTTTTTATAGCGACCTCTTGCGCAATAACAGGTCCAAAGTTCATCAACGAGTCCTCCATATCAACGCAGAGTGCGCTTCACTGCGCAGTACCGTCTGTTTCATTTGAATGCAACGACTTCTCATGATCAATGACAATGCCACACAAGCGGAACATTCGATAATTCTCTCACATCTTCAGAAATCGGAAAGTTAGATTTATGTATTTAATCATTCATTTTCGTAGTGTAAGCTTTTGCGTCTCATGTCCCCACACTCAACATATACCACCCATAAGTTTATTATAGGTGCACCAAGTGGACAGAATGTACGTCTCATATCCCCACACTCAAGATTTGTCACCCATAAGTCTATCATAGTTGTACCTAGTTGACAGGATGTAACTTTTCCGTTCTGAATTACCAACACCTCCGTTATTTCATCATTCACGCAAAGGCACGCACACATATTTAGCACCAATAAATCTATCACTGACCATCGGGCATATGTCAGCATACGGATGCGTGGTCACGAAAGGTCATTTGCCCTACGAGTACAAGAGTACTTTGGAGAGATTTGTTGACACTGCTCTTCCTCCGGAAGAGGCCTTCTTCAGTCGATTGAAGAAATAATACATTTTCAAAAAGGATTGCACCTGTAGTCAAGAGTGTGGCGTGAGAACAAAGTGAAGACGTTGCGAGACTTTCTCATTTGTTACAACTACTGGAACGTGGTGCCATTCCTACAGACCTTCAATAGACAGTTTGCTTTCTATGAGCAACAGGGCCTCGACATGTTCAAAGAAGCCATCAGCATACCCGGTCTGGCCTAACTCTATTTATTCAACGAATAACCGGAGAATACCTACTTTACTCTCTTCGTCGAAATGAATAAAGATCTTCATCAGCTCGTCAATGATAATATTGTCGGAGGTCCGTCCCCTATCTTCACCAGACATCATGAGAAAGGGATAAACAAGTTGCGTCAGAATGAATGCGGAGAAGTCGGTCGAACGTGTCGAATTATCGTTGGTTACGAAGCGAATGCGCTGAACTTGCATTTACTGATGGAAGACACGCCGACGTGACGGTACACTCGACGAAGGGAAGAGATCGACTAGCGACCAGAATCGGCACAGTTGACAGGACAGATGAACACCTCTGCACCCGATGAGAGGTCAACGAGGTCAACCGGATAGCATTTCTCCAACTACTCGCCGAAACACGAAATAACACACCCTATCTACGTCACTTTATCAATGTCGTCGAGGTATGAGAATGCGAGTGGAAAGACACGAGAAGCAACCCAGTCGTAAAAAAGTTTCTGGACGCCACCATTACTCGTCGACGTCACGTAGTGTGCAAGATGACAGCACAACTGATCCAGACAGGCGTGCTCAAAGGAATCATATTCGGCATGATTCAGTGCGACATTTGCGCACTGTAAGAATTATGCTAGCACTTTGCAGAAATGTAGCCCATCTTCAAGAACGTCCACATCAATCACGATGATCTCGGAGCATTCATGTGTTTAAGGAGTCGACATGATGGCGACACTGCGCAGTATGCTCGTCGAGAGCTATCGCGGTTACAACGTCTTGCTTGCCACACCTCTCTTGCGACGGTACGTGGAGCACGGAATTGAGGAGGCGCGGTCTATCTATACTCCGGTCCCGTGCTTTCGACGGCGTGGAGGTGTCCACGACGCGTCGCGAGGGAGATATCCCCCCGAACAAAGCCATCATCGCAAACACCGTGATGTTGATGGGGAATTTTCAGCTATGGCAAGAGTACAACCAATGTGGATCGCCACCATTCCACTACATTCGGACGGTAGCCATTCGGAGGGGTGTTAGAAGTAATGTTCTCGCAGTTCCGAGATCATCGACGGTCTCGCCAGCCCAACACAAATATGCGCTTCCCCGTCCACCTCGCAGGACAGGACGTTAAAGGTACCTGCGGATGAAATCATAGTAGAACTGCAAAATGCACAGTTTGGTGTTCTGCAAGACGAAGAAGCCCACGTCTATGTGCAAGGCATACGCTTCTCTTGCTTATCTAGATGTCGTAGACATCGTCGACAGCGAGATCGAGCTGGCGAAAGCGACGATCGTTTAGCGTGATCGATGTCTTCGTTTCCGTGAAGAAATTGAAGTCACGGTGGCGATCCACAGTGATTATACTCTTGCCATAGCTCGAATTCCCCATCAACATCGTGGTGTGTGCGATGTTGGCTTTGTTTTGGTTGATGTATCCCACGCGACGCGCCGTGGACACTGCCACGCCGATCTCTCGAAAGCACGGGACCGGAGTGTGCTCGATGACCCGATAGAAGCGCGTCACCTCAAATCCGTGCTCCACGTACCATTGTAAGAGAGGTATGCAAAGCGAGATATTGTCACCGCTATAACTCCCGACGAGCATACGACGAGGTGTCGCCATAATGTGGTGCCCTTCAGCGCAAGAACCCTCTGAGATCATCGCGCTTGATTTGGACGTTCTTGAAGTGCATTTCTGAAAAGAACGCGCAGAATTCTTCCTGTGCGCTAATGTCGCACTGGATCATGCCGAACACGCTTCCGTTGAGCACGCTTGCAAGTACAGCGTATTTGCGTTATAATCCACGATGGACCAACACGTTCGACCGTCTTCTACGTGTTCGTTCTGAGGCAACTTGGATACCCCGTTCTCATGATGTCTGGTGAAGATAAGGGACGAGCCTCCGACTATATTATCATTGACGAGCTGATGAAGATCTTTGTTCTTTTCGTTGAAGAGAGTAAAGTAGGTATTCTTCGGTAGGTCGTTGAACATATAGAGCTAGGTCAGACCGGGTATGATGATGGCTTCCTTGAACATATCTAGGCTCCTTTCCTCATAGAACGCAAACTCTCTATTGATGGCACCTCGTCCCAATTGTTGTACCAAACGAGAAAGATTTCACGTTGTTCTTCCGTCACGCCTTTTGACAACTGGTGTAATCCTCTTTGGAAGTTCCTTCTTTCTTCAATCGACTGAAGAAGGCCTCGTTCGGATTGAGAGCGGTCTCATCGAATCTTTCCAAGCAATTCAGATATTCGTACGGTAAGTGACTTCGCATTCGTATGCTTTTAGGCGCTTGTTATATTTGAATCCGGGGGCGATGTATTGATTCATGTCTAGGATTTTCATCTGATCCGTGCATAGACGCTAGAACGCGTAGTTGCGTTTGGTGACGAAAAATGATCCGAATACCCTCTTTGTCATTTCTGTTAATGGTCTTCTTCTTCCTCTGTTGCGGAGAGGAAGTACGGTGACTAGATCTTTTTATCTAGGTTGAGATCATACTAGCCCGAACTGAAACCAATGACGGGTACTCGACAAAGCCATTCTGATAGTTGTCCCGTGGATGCTTTTTAGGGAATGGAAGGTCATAACTTTTTCCTCATCGTTTCTCGCCTTGAGCCCCGTGTTCGTTCCAGTTTGACTGGGCTTCCGCGAGTTGCTGGAACACGTCCTCGTAGCCTTCTTTAATGTTCTCGTAGGCGCCGTCGCTTATTGTTCGAAGGATGTCCATCATGTCGGCCACCAACTTTCAGTATCTCCGTCCGTGGCGAGACATTGCACTTGCTCGTGTCCCGGCACGTTTGATGCCTCGCTGACGCTCAATGGCACGTGACGCGCTATACAGTGAACCTTGTCGATGTCCGATGGAAGTTGTGAAGTGTCAAACCACCACTCGAAGTCAAAGGTAGCGTTAATAACGCAAGCATTCCGGGGCACTAATGCTTTCGTCGTCCAATGCCTCGATCACTGACTGGGTCAATTATAGGAGTGACAGTACACGCGGACGACTTGAATGTAAGACAAATGTGTATCGTGACGATTCACGGACGACGTGTCGGCGTAGTGATACAGCGATCGACGGACGTGTTTGGTATTCCCCTTTCCACCTTCTTAGTTCGAATCGACGAGTTTGTATACGCACACGTTCGTGTCTACTGTGGTCTCAATGCGATAGCAGTCGTCCATTGTGACCCCATCAAAATCTTCTTCATCCAAACACTGTTGAATGTATTTCTCATAGAACCCCTTCACCATGGGTTCAATGTGACACTCGTCACATCTTCGATGTAGAACTAGACAGTGGAAGAGACAGTAGTTATCGATGAACTTCTTGGAATTGTTGGTTTCCCTATCCAGATCGATGATGGCTATGTTTTTTCTTCATATAAACCGGATATGTAACGTCCAGACATCCTATCGGATGATCGATGATGCGGTTTATGAAGAAATTTACATTCGTGACAAGTTCACAAACCCACACAGAATCCGGTCGTTGATTGATGGCCCACAGAGAGACGTCTGTTTGTAGGATGCGTTCGAGAAAGGTATCAAAGTCCTCGGTGTTGGTGATGAGACTGGGTTCGTCGCGGTAGCTTCCCCAGCAATTACCAAAGGAAAGGTAGCACTTGTACCTTCCTGTGGTCTTGTTCCTTAGAACTAATCCGTAAATGAGATTGATCTTAAAGCATGGGGCAGTTCTTGAATCATGGTCTTCAAAGAAGCCTCTTGAATACCCGTGTAAAGCGTCGTTAATATATAGTTGTACCTGGAGAGGAGATGAACTCGCGTCACGGGTATTCTGATGGTCGACCAATGTTGTTGGGCAATATCAAGACGATCCGTCGACAGATTGTCGGAAAAGGGAAGTCGAGGTGGGGGATCGATGGGATCTTAATCGTTAACACACGGCCGATACTGTTGCCATTTCAAATGCGTGGGGAACGGTGGCTCGGTGACGTCACCACACGAGATTCGTGCGTGATTGATGAGGCTCTTGCGTCTGTCGAATTTTCGGTCGCAAGTCTTACACATGTAAGTGATGCTAATGCCACTACTACTACTACTACTACTACTACTACTACTACTACTACTACTACTACTACTACTACGACTACTACGACTACTACTACTACTACTAGTAGTAGTAGTAGTAGCAATCGTAGGGCACGGATGATAGTTCATGATGGATGTCATATCTACAAACGATGGAAGACACACACTTGCACGTGTCTATTTGTCAGTACGTGAGTGGACATGCATGCATGCTCGAATGTGGAAATGAACGAACCAATGGATGGTATGTGTGGGCATGGTCAGTAATTGCGCTTGCGCAAACGTGACATATGCGTGAAGATGATTGATGGACTCAGTGACGTGAATGATGAAGTAAAGGAGTTGTCTGGAATTCATAACGGAAAAGGTTATATCCTCTCCACCAAGTACACCTATGATACATTTATGGGTGACAAATCTTGAGTATGGGTATATGAGACGTACATTCTGTCCACTAGGTACACATAATAGATTTATGGGTGGTAAATGTTGAGAATGGAAACATGAGACGCAAATGGTTACAGTACAAAAAGGGATGATTAAATACATAAGTCCCACTTACCGATTTCTGCAGATGTTGAGAGAGACATCGAATCTTCCGCTTGTGATGGCATTGTCAATGATCATGAGCAGTCGTTGCATTCAAATTAAACAGACGACATAGCGCAGTGCAGCGTGTTTATATGGACGACACGTTGGTGAATTTTGGACCTGTCATTGCTCAAGAGAGAGTCGAGGTTGTGAAATATTAAATTGTGTGTAACGATTGCTACAAAGAGACAACAAAGAAAAGTGCATGACCGTTGGTGATGTACTGAATTGAAAAACAGGAACTATTTTGCTCGACATCTGATTATGATAATATAGGTTAGGTGCACAAGAACATGAAAGAATGGATCTTGACTGTTGGCGATTTATTGACTGATCGAAAAATTGTTCGATCTTTGAAGTGTGGTAACGCTTACCGACATCAAGCTTTGAAGTTAGTAGCACCATCAGCGCATTAATAGACACATCTTACAGATAACAAACCGTCGTTCGTTACTGTCAACAACATCTGGTTATAGGTCTCCAAGTACACATTGCCATCCCAATCACTAAAGTCCAAACATTGTTGTGTAGTTACGGTATGTTTTTTTCTAGAGAGAGAGAGAGAAGAGAGAGAGAGAGAGAGAGAGAGAGAGAGAGAGAGAGAGAGAGAGAGAGAGAGAGAGAGAGAGAGAGAGAGAGAGAGAGAGAGAGAGAGAGAGAGAGAGAGAGAGAGAGAGAGAGAGAGAGAGGAGAGAGAGAGAGAGAGAGAGAGAGAGAGAGAGAGAGAGAGAGAGAGAGAGAGAGAGAGAGAGAGAGAGAGAGAGAGAGAGAGAGAGAGAGAGAGAGAGAGAGAGAGAGAGAGAGAGAGAGAGAGAGAGAGAGAGAGAGAGAGAGAGAGAGAGAGAGAGAGAGAGAGAGAGAGAGAGAGAGAGAGAGAGAGAGAGAGAGAGAGAGAGAGAGAGAGAGAGAGAGAGAGAGAGAGAGAGAGAGAGAGAGAGAGAGAGAGAGAGAGAGAGAGAGAGAGAGAGAGAGAGAGAGAGAGAGAGAGTGTGTGTGTGAGTGTGTATGTGTGCGTATGTGTGTGTGTGAGTGTGTCGATGGCATAACATAAGGAAAGCAAGTCCCTGTTCTTGGTGTATGACCCGAATGTAAGTATATTTTAACATGACTATTGGTATATAGCTTTCAAAAGATTTCTTAACGGTTTTATTTTGGAAGTGTGAAGATAAATTCAAAAAAACTCTCAGCGTTCTCTCCATCATATAGGAAAGTCCACCGCTGTTATTCCTATATAATTTACTAGTTTCATAATAAAAAGTATATACAGTCTTGTTGTATGTTGCTTGATAACACTTTTACTGTAGAGTATTTGCTATGATTAAAAAAAATAATAATATAAAACAATTAAAAATAATAAAACAGAATTAAAAAAAAAAATTGTAAAACAAAATACGATAGCTAATAAGACGCAGTCGTTAGCCGTCCAGCCATTCATAAACATGCACGCACTCAAGCACTAAGAGGAGGTACACCACCGCACGCAAGGGTGGGCAATAACTAAGATGTGACGTCATCGGAATTGAGGCAACAGTCGCTAGAGGGCGCTCACTAACCAGATTTGATGGCTCCACAATTAATCATAAGGATGGCATTAGGATGACATACTACTAGCATCTAAGAGGAGCCCTACGTGCACTGAAATTTATGGAGTAGCCACAGCCATTCCTTCCACGCCACCTTAACACGCCTTTTAGTACACCCAAAGGACAAAGTAAAGTAAGAAGAATATGGCGAATTCGTGTACCAGTTGTGGTGCAAATAATTATTGGAGAGACGAGAAAGTCAGCCAAGACAAGCGTGGAAGGCGATAACACAAATGTAGAAAACACTCCCAGAGCGCGATACACTTGGAGCGAGGAAAAACAATCAATAAATCTGTCCTCCCAGACGATACCAACACATAGAACCACCTAATAGGAGTGAACATCATAGATACAGACATCAACAGACGGAAAAGACATGTGCATTAAGAACTCTTCTGCATATGGAACACTGAAACACCAATCAACCGCGACGATAGAAACTTTCGATCTTTCATCTGACCGTGTCGTCGCTGTCATAGTCTAAGTACTGACAAATATGTAAGTATCGAGAAAGACGATGACGCCTGCTTAAAATTAGGTGAACGTCTACACGTGATAATTACAATTGATTTGCTTAAAAGAGATCGTACTCACCAATTTACACGTTCTATTTCAACGTTGCCAAACCAAAGGTATAATGGTCACAGCGGACACATGCTTGTACGTACTTGTGGCATCCTTATGTTTTAAATGTACTTTATATTGAAACGTTATTGAGACAGTTACAATTTATACTGAATATATAGGTTCGACACCAAAGCGACATTAATTAAATATTATAATTAATAATTATTGTTTGCATACTTGTGTTTATTTATTTATTTTAAGAGAGTATAGTTGCTTTTACTTCTTAGTAATGATTGCAAATGTTGTAGCACATTATGATTTTAAAATATATATTGTATGATATGTTATTTATTTATTTGCAGTAACCATTGTAAAGCGTCGCAGGGCAATCATTTGGATGGGGCGCTACATAAGTTATAAATTATTATTATTATTATTACTGTAGGAATCGACTCATCTACAATAATCCAGCTAATACATAATGCCGTCACTCTGTCTAGTATTCTAGTGCACTCTTCTATAACCTGAGGCAATTACCATGCGCAACGCGCTGTTTGTAATGTCATTTATTTGGTTGTTGTCATAGACGTTACACATGCTATGGCATCCTATTCCCATTCATAGAAATATTGTGCTCCCTGTTCATGGTGGCATAGTATTTAACATTATGACAAGCGTTATTTTGTGCATGTGTTAAGTCCACCACGCTCCGTGACAAATATTTTGTTTTAACGTACGATAATCAATGCACTCCAACTTCCTGCAGACGTATTGAAACTCACGTCTAAAATGTTGCCGTCGTGTTTTATTATTTGCGCGTACATGCTTAATATGTAACAAGACGTGTAACAAGCTTCCAAAAAAGCACGATAACCTCTAGACGACAAATGGATTAGAAAGCCATTGGTATACATAGAGAGTCCAGCAATGCTTCATCTACGTTTTCTGCGCATCGTTATTGTGTATATGTATGTGTGTGTGTGTGTGTGTGTGTGTGTGTGTGTGTGTGTGTGTGTGTGTGTGTGTGTGTGTGTGTGTGTGTGTGTGTGTGTGTGTGTGTGTGTGTGTGTGTGTGTGTGTGTGTGTGTGTGTGTGTGTGTGTGTGTGTGTGTGTGTGTGTGTGTGTGTGTGTGTGTGTGTGTGTGTGTGTGTGTGTGTGTGTGTGTGTGTGTGTCTGTGTGTCTGTGTGTCTGTGTGTCTGTGTGTCTGTGTGTCTGTGTGTCTGTGTGTCTGTGTGTCTGTGTGTCTGTGTGTATGTGTGTATGTGTGTCTGCGCGTGTATGTGCGTGAGTGTGTGGGCGTGCGTGTTAATTTGATGTTATTTAAACATATTCTCAATCATTAGTAAAAATTAGGGCGCACCTTATAGATGCTGGGTTGTTGTGCTCTGTGGTTCTACTACCTACTGTTTGCTAATATATGTAAGTATTTGTTGCACAGTTAACATTTCCAAAATTATGCTTCACTTACCGTGGGCTGAGCAGCATGCCAATACGGCGGCCAATAATGCTAACACGACAAACACCTTGCTCATCTTGGAAACTTGGTGCTGAAAGCAAAAGGAAAAGACTATTGCGAAACGTCAGAGGCAAGAACGAGACAATTGCATAGTGAAACATATAACATGTGTTGGGTGATTACAATGTAAACATATCAATGTTTACTTATAATGCTCCCCTTTCGCGCGAAGAGAAACACTATCAGACACAATTCTAGCAATACATGGTGTAATTTGTCGCTCGTTTCATTACAATTGACAAGACTTATCAAGATGCTTAATGTTTAACAACCTATTCGTATACCTGCGTATATATCGCATTCTCTACACTACGCGGTAAAAATTTGGTGACAGAAAAGTCTCATTGTATACTGCATTGTCCATGGTATTGGATTTTTGATCGACGCAATCGAAACATCTGATACAAAACATTCGCTCTCGAATAGAACATAATTGTTTTAGCGTTATTTGCATAAATTCATTTTATATTAATCACATAAGTTATGATATTAAGAATTATGTCCACTGAAGACATGTTACTTATTCCAATAAAGACGCCAATGTCTACTATGATGTTCCACAGCTGTAAACGTTTTTGGGAAACAAATTGTTGCATCTTACCGTTCCACTGGGAGATTCCGTTTCACAGCAATGAGTAAGACTGCCAACCCGTCGAGCTTATATTGGCAACTTATGACGTCATACAAGGGTTATGAAAAAGACACGCAGACAGCCACATATTGTACTGTTTTGCTGTTGCATGACGCAGTTTTGAAAGGACAATCTGGTTACCTCAACATTATGTTTTATTAAAAGTGAAATATAATAAAAACAATTAGTCATAGCCAAGATTGTCGTGACAATAAACAGTATTTAACTATTATTTAAGAATTGGGCGGACATCTGGTTGTTTGTTGCACGTCGTTGACTGTTCACAACAGGAAAGACTATGAAATACTAATCATATTTTTTGTCAGTGCAAAGAAACCAAATGACTTTAAGCATATGTTCGTCGGTTCAGACACGACGTCTTCAAAACTTTCAACTTCTGGAGAATGTCTAGGGATGCAAAAATGAAATGTCCGCTCAAAATGTCAAACAAATTAACCAAAGAGAAAACTGAAATATTCGTTATACGTTAAATATACGTAGTATTAATGTAACTAGTTTGGCGATTGCCCTTGCGCAGTCTGCTTTAGAGCAATGGTCCTTAATCAGGTACTGATTACTTATTAAAGATATGACCGAACTTAAGGTGGAACGATGGTGTTAAGAATTGTTTAAAGAGCGGTAGTGAACTGCCGTGGTATAAGAGAATGTCCGAGGATGGCGCTAGATGGAGACAACCAGGACTGTGCCGCTGTACTTTTGTACTTAAGTACATTTTCCTGAGCACTTGTACTTCAGTACATTCTAAAAGTACTTAAATTTCAAGAACTTTTAAGTACGTTTTATGTAATTTTGAATTGTGATCATGTAATATCAAATCAATGATTCGGTCACCTCCCAATCACCAGTGGTCCCTATGGGTGACTGGGCTTCTTCATTTTAGTGTTCATGCATGTGAGTGTGTTGCGTACGAAACTTGTAAAACCTTCGTCACGCGCGACTGGCAGTTCAGCGGCTGGGGGATTGTCCTTTTCCACCGACACTGGCAACCCTTCGGTTACAGACCGGTTTTCTTGCGCGATTGTTTGCCATTCCTAGGCATGGTGGCCAGTTTTCGATTATGTAATCTTGGCTGGACTATTGTATAGTGCGCTGGATCTTGTCCACTGTCAGTTTGGGTATTCGAGTGAAAATCCAGTGAAAAGACAATAGGGGCATTGAAACATTGAAGCTGGAGGTCACACATCAGTACTTTTCTGAACTGAACAAATTAAATAAAGTAGTCCTCATCCTGTAATAAAATGGATCAAGTAATAAGAAGATAACGCTTTAGTTGGTAGTCTCGCCGCAGTCGGGCGCCGTAGTGTAATGTTAGAGCATCGGAGTCTCAATCGAAAGATTCCGGAGTCAAATCATCTCGCACTGAGCAGTTCTAATGACTGGATCCTTATATAAGACAATACGTTTATTTTTTGGAAATTGTGTTGCCAATGTCGATAATAAATACTGAATGGCTTCGTTTGACGTGCTGAGGAAAGCCCAGAGATGGTTGGTGCCAAACGAGAACGTTTTATGTAAGTTTGTTTGATATATATGTTTAGTTAGCATGTTAAAATATAATCTCTCTTCTCTTTTTCACAAACACCGACAATACAAAATTATTTTGTAGACGCCAACGTTGCATAGAGGCCCTGGACCGGTGTACCAAATATTCTACTATATGCTATAGAAGCCTAATTGTTTGCACTAAAAGACATTCATCGAACGCCCGGAGAGAGGCACTTTCGCTTGTAAAAACACGTGATTTACAACTTTTCATTAAAAAAGTATGATAATTTTTATTATGGAGTTAGAGGATGTGCCAATGGTCTCATAAAGAGCCATTTAACCAACAGGACGCAATATGTTGAAGTGTAAATACCCACCTTTACGGGAGTGCCTCTTAGCGCTGTGTTAGGTCCTTTATTGTTTTATAATATATATGTATATATGTGTATATATATATATATATATACACATATATATATATATATATATACCCACCTCAGCAGAAATATTTATTGATTATAACAAATTCAGTATTTCTTATATATATATATATATGTGTGTGTACAGTATATATATATATATATATATATATATATATACAGTATATATATATATGATATTATAGCATTCCAAATTCACCCTAAGTTAAATTAAACTCCGATATATTCTTGCATTACTGGCAAACTCTGAACGTAAAAAAGGCTAATGTGATATCCTGATTATGAATAATGGGTATACTTATTTCATTGTCGGTTGTGGTCGTTTCGTACAATATAGTGTTATTTTAGTGTAACTGTATTAAGAATAGGAGAGGAAGGCCGACTAAGACCTGCCGCAAGACGTTTAAAGAAGGTGTTTTTAGAATAAGTAATGTGTATGCATGTATTATTTATTATTAATCTGCTGTTTTTATAGAATGGTTTTATGGTTTTATGTACGTAATGAAGTCATGTCTGTTCTCACCCGAGACAAATTTCTCAACTCCATAGTTGAGCCATAAACCATTATCTTATCTTATCTTATCTTAAATTTAATAAATATGCTGTCTGAAATTGAAATTGTTATCAAAGAGAACTCCTAGATTTCACCCTGAACGTAACATACTCGCTAAGGATAGGTGTAGGGAAAAAGTTGAATATAAATCTGTTTATCATTCGTCTGCATAAAGGTAAGTCTAAAATTTTAATTCTTAATAACTGAGCTCAGTGGAGTGGCGTAGAGAGTGAAATGTAATGGTCCAAGAACAGAACCTTGAAGAATATCATACGAAATATGGAGAGAAAATGAAAGAAAATCCCCAAACTTGACAGTCTGTTGTTTATCTATTAGATATGATAAAGATCACCTCAAAGTTGTACAAGATGCAGCATGCCATAAAGTAAATAATTTATAAGAAAGTGTAATCAATTATAAAAAGGTAAACTCTTATATAGCGCAGTGTCCAGTCCTCAGGACCGCTCAAAGCGCTTTACATTTTTCTTCCTGGCAGACTGCAATCAATGCGAAAAGACTATCTCTACACAATTATCCACCACTGTCTATAGACAGGTACGGTACTCATTCATACATTAGAATGAATGAATGAACGTTTATTCAACAACAACAACAACATAATACATGCACAGTATGGTTTGCTGCTGCTGCTGCTGAAAGGACATAGCTGAAGTCATAGACTTATGTGTTGCTATGCCCTACTCGAACTATGAAAACTGAATAAATACAACAGGAATTATAAATAAATCACAAAATAATATTCACAACTCATATAATTTTATAGACTGTTTACTATAGTGCTTGTGTTACTATTTCATGGGTTTAACAAAACGTCACCTTCAATTAACAATTCACAAATATGTAGAAAGTAATGACAACTTGATTGCTTTTTTAAATTGTGTTAAACTTGGAAGCTGAGTCAATTTATTTGGTAAATTGTTCCACGTTTTTATACCCTTGACGGTGATTGACAGCAGTCGGAGGGTGGTGTTTGTCTTTTTAACATAGAAAAGTTTGCTTTGTCTTGTATCATGTATGTGGATAGCTGCGGTTGGTTCAAATAATGCTTGAACACGACCATTTAAAGAATGGTTGTTTGCTTTATAAAGTATGATCATAGTCTTGTATTTAACTAAATCATGAAATTTAAGCATGTTTGAGAGATGGAAAAATACAGATGTATGATCATGATAATTAAGATTATAAATAATCCGTATAGCGTTTTTCTGTAACATAAATAGTTTTCTAAGTCTAGATTGATAAGTATTTCCCCAGATCTCACAGCAATATGACATATGTGGTTCAACAAGTGAATTATATAATGTGTGTAACGCTTGACAATCAAGAACATGCCTAGTTTTATACAAAACTGCTATGTTTTTTGATACTTTTGATTCAACCATTTTTATGTGTTCTCTCCATGTTACGTTTTCGTCAATGGTTACTCCAAGGAATTTAGTATATGATACCTGCTCAATGTTTTTCCCATTCAAAACTATATTCACACCTGTTCTAGGTTGCTTTTTATTGTTGAACATTATAAAATGTGTTTTGTTCACATTAAGTGATAATTTGTTCGCTCGAAACCACAGGTCTAGTTTTTTTAGTTCGTTGTTAATAACAGTGCTTACTTCAGCTGTGTTACTAGCGGAATAAAAAATGTTTGTATCATCAGCAAACAAAATAATGTCAAGCAATTTTGAGACTTCACACATGTCATTTATGTACAGAATAAATAATAACGGGCCAAGGATTGAACCTTGCGGGACTCCACACTTGATTTCCTTTTGTTCTGAGTTACTGTTGTTATAGCATACATATTGTCTACGGTTGGTTAAGTAGCTTTTTATCCAGGCCAGAGCCAGACCCCTGATTCCGTAGCATTGCAGTTTACTTAGCAGTATGTTGTGGTCAACAGTGTCAAAGGCTTTGTTTAGGTCGATAAAGACCCCAATCGTGCTTTGGCATTTATCCATTGCGGATGTAATTTTTTCGACAAATTCTGTTAAAGCTAGTGAAGTTGAGTGATTACTTCTGAAGCCATACTGCCCATCTGTCAATATGTGTTGTGTTTCAATGAAAGACCTTAGCCTTTTGTTGAATATTTTTTCAAGTATTTTTGAAAATTGGGATAAGAGAGATATAGGTCTATAATTAGAAAACTGAAAACGATCTCCTGACTTAAATATAGGAATTACTTTTGCTAATTTCATATCATTTGGAAATGATCCGCTGATCAAAGATCTGTTAAAAATGTGGATTAGCGGTTGTACAATTTGCTTTATTACATGCTTAACTGTTTTCATGCTGATTTCATCAGGTCCGTATGAAGTTTTACTTTTGCATCCAGACACAATTTCGAGTACTTCTTGCTCAGTAACGGGGGACATATACATTGATTGTGATACAGTACGTTTTACAAAGTCGGTTGGCTTTGTTCCCGGGCAGGGTTCTATGAGGTTGGATAATTTAGTACCTATATCGACGAAGAAATTGTTAAAATGATTAGCTATTTCTTTATTTTCTAATACTACTATGTTATCGCCAACATGAAACTTTTTCAAATATGTGGTATCAGATTTTCTTTTACCTATTATGCTGTTAAGAGTTTTCCAAGTTGCCCTTATATTAGTCTTACAATCGTCGAGTTTTTTTCTGTAATATTTTTTCTTTTCTAGACGTAATAATTTTGTTAACTTATTTTTGTAATTTTTGTAGCGGATTTCTGTTAATTCTGTCCTATTTTTTAGAAACGCTAAGTACATGTTATTCTTCTTTATGCAAGCATTTTTTAGCCCTCTTGATAACCAAGGTTTATCATTCTTTTTTGTCTCTCCTGAATACGTTGTAGTTTTTACAGGACAGGCATCGTTATAAGTATTATTTAGTATTTGCATAAAGCGCGAGAATGCTAAATCAGGGTTTGACTCGTTCATTACAGTGTCCCAGTTTGCATAATTTAAATCGTGCTTAAATTTGTTTAATGAGTCCTCATCTAACGTTCTGTTATATTTATATGTTGGATCATCGTTAATAACCGCATAAGTGCTGTTGTCACACAGGACGAAAATTGGCATATGGTCTGTAGCATCGCTTAAAACAATGCCGCACATTTTGTTTCTACACAGTTCAGAACAGAAAATGTTATCTATTATACTAGCAGTCGTGCTTGTTACTCGTGTGGGCCTGGTGATCAAGGGATATAATCCAGAGCTGAACATTTGATCAATGAAATATTTTGATTCAGCTTGCTCTTCGCAGTGCAATAGGTCTATATTGTAATCACCACATATATACACGATTTTGCTGGTGAGATTTCCCAGTATGAATGAGAGATTGTCATTAAATTTGCTGAAGCTGGTATTCGGTGCTCTATACATACAACCGACATTGATTTTTTCGTGTTTACTAATTTGTATCTCAATAAAGATGCTTTCAAAACAGTCATCAACAGCATACGATATATTCCTTAGACAAATATAAGAAGACTGGCAATTGTTAAGTACAGATTCACACACATATATGGCAACGCCGCCACCGTGTTTGTTTTTTCTGGAATTACAGTACAGTTTGTAACCCGAAAATACGACATCGTTACAGTTTACTTCACTTCCGTCCCAATTGTTTTCTTTAAGCCACGTTTCTGATATAGCAATTATATGAAATTTATACTCCATGCTTTGGATAGTATCTTTAATCTTGGGTAAGTTAGCTTTTAAACTCCGAGCATTAAAGTGTATTATACTCAGTTTGATTGGCTGGTTTTTGCCAACACTGCTAAAGTTTGTTGAAAATTGTGCTGGGGTGTAGTATTTACATTGCGTGGGCAAATCGTTATACAACAAACAATCAGTATCAATATCGTGTTCGTAACAGTGTTCATTATAATAAAACGGTGTATCATACGGAGGCGTTAACTCGTCATTTTGATGTGTAGTTGACGCCATGGTTAAGTCATCACAAAAACGTTTGCCAGGATAGTCAACAGGTACTTGGTAGTTTAACCTCGGTTTGCGACATCATGTCGCTCTCTTACCACCAGTTTGTCAAATGACAAATATGCGACTTTGCCCTCTTCCCTGGCCTTCATCATTTTTGGTAGCAGTTCTCTCCGCCTCGCCATGACCCTCTGCGAATAGTCCTCATTCACGTAGATGCCACGAGGCCGTTTCTTCTTCGCCGCCTGCAGTACCAGCTCGCGGTCCTTGAACGACTCGAATTTGACCACGATGGTCCGGGCTCTCGTCCCCGTGCCGCCAGTTCGGTGCGCGCGACCGATGTTGATGGCGCGCACTTGGGCTTCGGGGAGTTCTAGGGCTGTTGTCATAGCCCTGCGCACGCTCTTCTCCGTCTGCTCCCACGTCTCGCCGTCGACCTCAACAACGCCGTCGAAACGTAGATTACAGCGTCTTGACTGGTTTTCTTGGTAGTCGATCGCGTGCTCGACTTTCTTGATCATTTCTTCAAATTCGATCATCTTCTTCGACAGATCGTCAATGTTTTCCTTCGACTGCTTCTCTTTGATCTCCTCGACTTGGGTTTGCGTGTACTGCAAGCTGACTCGGAGTTCGGTCAGCGCGGTGGTTGTCTCACGCATAAAGCTGTCCACCCTCCTGTTGATTTCAGCTACCGCGCTTTGCAAGCACGCTTGGTACGCATCTTTTTGTATTTTCAGGAGCTTCTCAACGTAGGTCTGGCTTTCGTCCGCGTCAGCGCTTACTTCTAGGTGGATGTCGGCAGCAGGGGCCTCGGTGGCACCACTTACTCCCGGTCCGGTCTTGGGCGGCTTTGCCTTAGCCTTAGCCATCACGGTTTGCGAGTGTCAGACGCTTAGCCACAAACAATGGCTTACCGTTAACGCACTTGAGTGGACACCACTTCAGCGGCTATTGTTCGTCGTCAATTTGTCCAGGTGAATGCTATGATTCCGTGTCAGCGAAGGTGAAATTTCCCGCGCCGTACTGTTCAGATGGGCGATATTCCCAGTGCAACAGTACAATATCCGAAGTAAATATATAAATGTTCACGTATTTTGGCTGTACAAGTTGTACAGCCAAGTTCAACCTACAATGAACTGAAGCAACGTAGATTGAACGAACTTGCCCAAGGTTCGACACCACAGCACATGATTCGAACTCTGGATGTCTCTGTCGAGAGTCCGAAACTCTGGCCACTTCACCACTGCGCTCCGCAGTATCGAAGGTAGTTCGAGCAAGATACTTGCAGTTACTTTGCCATGGTCCATATTTAGAGTTATATAATTATGCAGTAATTAGAGCATGTTTATTAAGCAGCACATATAAAGCATACCATTGAGCAATCACGAACCGCTTAGTGAGTCGTGTTTCAAGGTTGCTGCATTAATGTCGAAGAATGGTGTAGATAATATTTTTGAAGGAGATCAAGATAGGATTGCTACATTGACCGCCAAGATTGACATTCGAAGAACGTCAAATATGAATTCATTGCGATGCACGACAAGAGTTCTTATGGCCCATTACCGTAACCGTAGGGGTCTGCATACTGTACTACCTCTGCTTACATAAGGCTAGCACGTAAATAGTAGCGAGATAGCATTTTTACATTACAACTTTTATGTAGTAAGTTGATGAAAACGCTCATTAAAAACATATCGATGAACAAAACCCGTGCAGGTTAGCCTCAAATGCCCGTATGAACATTCTATCTACATGGACATGGGTGCATCTTTGTCATCACTTCCGTCGTCTTTACACATGTCGGCCTGCACCTGCATAAAGTCTACACTTTAAAACACCATAACCGGAAATAAATTAAGTTTGTTCGTGGAAAATATATCGATGCCGTATCACACATCGTTGTTTTGAAATGGCTCTTTAATGTACAAGTTTACGGTTACCGTTGGTGTCCTCGAGCGACGGAAATATACTGGCTCTGACTGCAAACTTTAACATCTTTTATGACAAAATCGTTCCACAATGTCACCGAAGTGTTTATAAATGTATTTGTAAGTTTCTCACACAGATGGCAAGTTAAAGGCATAAAAATGGGGACGTTATATGTATTCATTTACAATACAAAACACTCTTGCTTTTTATATTCGAGCTCGTAATTTCGGAGAGTACCTTTACAATGTTCATCATTCCGATGCAATCCTAATCCAAGTACGAAATTCCTACAACGTAAACGTAAATACAACATTATTTTAATCACTGCCACATGTCCCATAATCGTCGCACGGGTTATGATTGACCCACGAATCTATCTAATAAACTTTCATTACTTGAGTATTCAGAGCACAACATAATTCGTGCTTACTCTTTCGCCTGTGTGGTGCATACCACTAGATGCCCACCCTGATGATATCTACAATTAATACTTGCATTGGATTTGTACGTGGAATCAAATTTACTTGACCCAACCCTGTTAAAAACCCTTCGTGGCGTTACGGTTCAAATTGGGTATACCAGGGATGCCCAAATGATGGGTACATATAACCAATTCGCACTGTACTTTGAATTATATATATGTGTGTGTGTGTGTGTGTGTGTGTGTGTGTGTGTGTGTGTGTGTGTGTGTGTGTGTGTGTGTGTGTGTGTGTGTGTGTGTGTGTGTGTGTGTGTGTGTGTGTGTGTGTGTGTGTGTGTGTGTGTGTGTGTGTGTGTGTGTGTGTGTGTGTGTGTGTGTGTGTGTGTGTGTGTGTGTGTGTGTGTGTGTGTGTGTGTGTGTGTGTGTGTGTGTGTGTGTGTGTGTGTGTGTGTGTGTGTGTGTGTGTGTGTGTGTGTGTGTGTGTGTGTGTGTACAATATTGCGTATGGCTTCAACATAATCCACACTACCCCTTGACATGATTTAATGTAGTAATTTAGTCAATTTTGGTTGTTAGGAAGTTGTTTGTCTCCTCGGCAGGGACTTCACGTCCCTCGGCGAACATTTTATCGTTTCGGAAAGGTGGTCGACGGTTCAGTTTGTACAATTCATCCATGTATAGGCGTATGTGTGTCTTCTCCCTCGCGTCTACTTGGATCAGGTAGTCGACGAATCGGAATGTTGTGCTAGCGAGTTTCCCTCACGCTGTTCTCGTGACCTAATCTCTGGTGACTCGGCTATAGAACCGGCAATGATAAGGCGCGGGTTGTCGTTCGATTTTCTCCCACGCGCGGTGCGCATCTTCAATGACATTTCCCGTCAACGAGAACCTCCCCTGAATGATTTGTTCTACTGTGTTGAGACAGTTCTCGCCGACCACTCCGTGTGCGCCAAGCCGTGCGAGTGTTTCTCGTCGCGACTGTGTTTTTCCTCGAGTCTCAACAATTGAGGCCGTTGCATTTAGAAGTTTGTTCTAGAGCCTTTTCCATTTCGGCGAGAGATTTATATTCTTTGTTTGATTTGCTTGAAATGAACTCGACAGTGTTACGAGATCAGCAATAATTTGTTCTTGTATTGTTACCTTTTCATCAATTTCGTTTAATTTTCTTTCATACATTGCTTGGTTTGCAATAATTCTGTCAATTTTAGTGTTCATGCAAGTGAGTGTGTTGCGTACAAAAGTTGTAAGAACTTCGTCACGCGCGACTGGCATTTCAGCGGCTGGTGGATTGTCCTTTTCAACCGATACTGGCTAGCCTTCGGTTACAGGCCCTTCTTGCGCGATTGTTTGCCATACCTAGGCGTGGTGACCAATGTCCCATTATGTAATATCGGCTGTGTTGTGTTGTGTGTAGTGTGTTGTCCACTGGAGCGTGTCCACTGTCAGTTTGGGTGGACAAGTGAAGCTTGTTTGCAGAAATTACCACACACACGACTTTTATGTAGTAATGTTGACTATGCGGGTCATGGCTCCAGATGTCCCTTGCAGTTAGTTTCATCGATTTCAGCAATATCGAAGGTAGTTCGAGCAAGATACTTGCAGTTACTTTGCCATGGTCCATATTTAGAGTTATATAATTATGCAGTAATTAGAGCATGTTTATTAAGCAGCACATATAAAGCATACCATTGAGCAATCACGAACCGCTTAGTGAGTCGTGTTTCAAGGTTGCTGCATTAATGTCGAAGAATGGTGTAGATAATATTTTTGAAGGAGATCAAGATAGGATTGCTACATTGACCGCCAAGATTGACATTCGAAGAACGTCAAATATGAATTCATTGCGATGCACGACAAGAGTTCTCATGGCCCATTACCGTAACCGTAGGGTCTGCATACTGTACTACCTCTGCTTACATAAGGCTAGCACGTAAATAGTAGCGAGATAGCATTTTTACATTACAACTTTTATGTAGTAAGTTGATGAAAACGCTCATTAAAAACATATCGATGAACAAAACCCGTGCAGGTTAGCCTCAAATGCCCGTATGAACATTCTATCTACATGGACATGGGTGCATCTTTGTCATCACTTCCGTCGTCTTTACACATGTCGGCCTGCACCTGCATAAAGTCTACACTTTAAAACACCATAACCGGAAATAAATTAAGTTTGTTCGTGGAAAATATATCGATGCCGTATCACACATCGTTGTTTTGAAATGGCTCTTTAATGTACAAGTTTACGGTTACCGTTGGTGTCCTCGAGCGACGGAAATATACTGGCTCTGACTGCAAACTTTAACATCTTTTATGACAAAATCGTTCCACAATGTCACCGAAGTGTTTATAAATGTATTTGTAAGTTTCTCACACAGATGGCAAGTTAAAGGCATAAAAATGGGGACGTTATATGTATTCATTTACAATACAAAACACTCTTGCTTTTTATATTCGAGCTCGTAATTTCGGAGAGTACCTTTACAATGTTCATCATTCCGATGCAATCCTAATCCAAGTACGAAATTCCTACAACGTAAACGTAAATACAACATTATTTTAATCACTGCCACATGTCCCATAATCGTCGCACGGGTTATGATTGACCCACGAATCTATCTAATAAACTTTCATTACTTGAGTATTCAGAGCACAACATAATTCGTGCTTACTCTTTCGCCTGTGTGGTGCATACCACTAGATGCCCACCCTGATGATATCTACAATTAATACTTGCATTGGATTTGTACGTGGAATCAAATTTACTTGACCCAACCCTGTTAAAAACCCTTCGTGGCGTTACGGTTCAAATTGGGTATACCAGGGATGCCCAAATGATGGGTACATATAACCAATTCGCACTGTACTTTGAATTATATATATGTGTGTGTGTGTGTGTGTGTGTGTGTGTGTGTGTGTGTGTGTGTGTGTGTGTGTGTGTGTGTGTGTGTGTGTGTGTGTGTGTGTGTGTGTGTGTGTGTGTGTGTGTGTGTGTGTGTGTGTGTGTGTGTGTGTGTGTGTGTGTGTGTGTGTGTGTGTGTGTGTGTGTGTGTGTGTGTGTGTGTGTGTGTGTGTGTGTGTGTGTGTGTGTGTGTGTGTGTGTGTGTGTGTGTGTGTGTGTGTGTGTGTGTGTGTGTACAATATTGCGTATGGCTTCAACATAATCCACACTACCCCTTGACATGATTTAATGTAGTAATTTAGTCAATTTTGGTTGTTAGGAAGTTGTTTGTCTCCTCGGCAGGGACTTCACGTCCCTCGGCGAACATTTTATCGTTTCGGAAAGGTGGTCGACGGTTCAGTTTGTACAATTCATCCATGTATAGGCGTATGTGTGTCTTCTCCCTCGCGTCTACTTGGATCAGGTAGTCGACGAATCGGAATGTTGTGCTAGCGAGTTTCCCTCACGCTGTTCTCGTGACCTAATCTCTGGTGACTCGGCTATAGAACCGGCAATGATAAGGCGCGGGTTGTCGTTCGATTTTCTCCCACGCGCGGTGCGCATCTTCAATGACATTTCCCGTCAACGAGAACCTCCCCTGAATGATTTGTTCTACTGTGTTGAGACAGTTCTCGCCGACCACTCCGTGTGCGCCAAGCCGTGCGAGTGTTTCTCGTCGCGACTGTGTTTTTCCTCGAGTCTCAACAATTGAGGCCGTTGCATTTAGAAGTTTGTTCTAGAGCCTTTTCCATTTCGGCGAGAGATTTATATTCTTTGTTTGATTTGCTTGAAATGAACTCGACAGTGTTACGAGATCAGCAATAATTTGTTCTTGTATTGTTACCTTTTCATCAATTTCGTTTAATTTTCTTTCATACATTGCTTGGTTTGCAATAATTCTGTCAATTTTAGTGTTCATGCAAGTGAGTGTGTTGCGTACAAAAGTTGTAAGAACTTCGTCACGCGCGACTGGCATTTCAGCGGCTGGTGGATTGTCCTTTTCAACCGATACTGGCTAGCCTTCGGTTACAGGCCCTTCTTGCGCGATTGTTTGCCATACCTAGGCGTGGTGACCAATGTCCCATTATGTAATATCGGCTGTGTTGTGTTGTGTGTAGTGTGTTGTCCACTGGAGCGTGTCCACTGTCAGTTTGGGTGGACAAGTGAAGCTTGTTTGCAGAAATTACCACACACACGACTTTTATGTAGTAATGTTGACTATGCGGGTCATGGCTCCAGATGTCCCTTGCAGTTAGTTTCATCGATTTCAGCAATATCGAAGGTAGTTCGAGCAAGATACTTGCAGTTACTTTGCCATGGTCCATATTTAGAGTTATATAATTATGCAGTAATTAGAGCATGTTTATTAAGCAGCACATATAAAGCATACCATTGAGCAATCACGAACCGCTTAGTGAGTCGTGTTTCAAGGTTGCTGCATTAATGTCGAAGAATGGTGTAGATAATATTTTTGAAGGAGATCAAGATAGGATTGCTACATTGACCGCCAAGATTGACATTCGAAGAACGTCAAATATGAATTCATTGCGATGCACGACAAGAGTTCTCATGGCCCATTACCGTAACCGTAGGGGTCTGCATACTGTACTACCTCTGCTTACATAAGGCTAGCACGTAAATAGTAGCGAGATAGCATTTTTACATTACAACTTTTATGTAGTAAGTTGATGAAAACGCTCATTAAAAACATATCGATGAACAAAACCCGTGCAGGTTAGCCTCAAATGCCCGTATGAACATTCTATCTACATGGACATGGGTGCATCTTTGTCATCACTTCCGTCGTCTTTACACATGTCGGCCTGCACCTGCATAAAGTCTACACTTTAAAACACCATAACCGGAAATAAATTAAGTTTGTTCGTGGAAAATATATCGATGCCGTATCACACATCGTTGTTTTGAAATGGCTCTTTAATGTACAAGTTTACGGTTACCGTTGGTGTCCTCGAGCGACGGAAATATACTGGCTCTGACTGCAAACTTTAACATCTTTTATGACAAAATCGTTCCACAATGTCACCGAAGTGTTTATAAATGTATTTGTAAGTTTCTCACACAGATGGCAAGTTAAAGGCATA
Organism: Escarpia spicata; assembly: GCA_963995525.1. NCBI lineage: Eukaryota > Metazoa > Annelida > Polychaeta > Sabellida > Siboglinidae > Escarpia > Escarpia spicata. The sequence continues at coordinate 47,675,934 of OZ023213.1, forward strand.
AAAATGGGGACGTTATATGTATTCATTTACAATACAAAACACTCTTGCTTTTTATATTCGAGCTCGTAATTTCGGAGAGTACCTTTACAATGTTCATCATTCCGATGCAATCCTAATCCAAGTACGAAATTCCTACAACGTAAACGTAAATACAACATTATTTTAATCACTGCCACATGTCCCATAATCGTCGCACGGGTTATGATTGACCCACGAATCTATCTAATAAACTTTCATTACTTGAGTATTCAGAGCACAACATAATTCGTGCTTACTCTTTCGCCTGTGTGGTGCATACCACTAGATGCCCACCCTGATGATATCTACAATTAATACTTGCATTGGATTTGTACGTGGAATCAAATTTACTTGACCCAACCCTGTTAAAAACCCTTCGTGGCGTTACGGTTCAAATTGGGTATACCAGGGATGCCCAAATGATGGGTACATATAACCAATTCGCACTGTACTTTGAATTATATATATGTGTGTGTGTGTGTGTGTGTGTGTGTGTGTGTGTGTGTGTGTGTGTGTGTGTGTGTGTGTGTGTGTGTGTGTGTGTGTGTGTGTGTGTGTGTGTGTGTGTGTGTGTGTGTGTGTGTGTGTGTGTGTGTGTGTGTGTGTGTGTGTGTGTGTGTGTGTGTGTGTGTGTGTGTGTGTGTGTGTGTGTGTGTGTGTGTGTGTGTGTGTGTGTGTGTGTGTGTGTGTGTGTGTGTGTACAATATTGCGTATGGCTTCAACATAATCCACACTACCCCTTGACATGATTTAATGTAGTAATTTAGTCAATTTTGGTTGTTAGGAAGTTGTTTGTCTCCTCGGCAGGGACTTCACGTCCCTCGGCGAACATTTTATCGTTTCGGAAAGGTGGTCGACGGTTCAGTTTGTACAATTCATCCATGTATAGGCGTATGTGTGTCTTCTCCCTCGCGTCTACTTGGATCAGGTAGTCGACGAATCGGAATGTTGTGCTAGCGAGTTTCCCTCACGCTGTTCTCGTGACCTAATCTCTGGTGACTCGGCTATAGAACCGGCAATGATAAGGCGCGGGTTGTCGTTCGATTTTCTCCCACGCGCGGTGCGCATCTTCAATGACATTTCCCGTCAACGAGAACCTCCCCTGAATGATTTGTTCTACTGTGTTGAGACAGTTCTCGCCGACCACTCCGTGTGCGCCAAGCCGTGCGAGTGTTTCTCGTCGCGACTGTGTTTTTCCTCGAGTCTCAACAATTGAGGCCGTTGCATTTAGAAGTTTGTTCTAGAGCCTTTTCCATTTCGGCGAGAGATTTATATTCTTTGTTTGATTTGCTTGAAATGAACTCGACAGTGTTACGAGATCAGCAATAATTTGTTCTTGTATTGTTACCTTTTCATCAATTTCGTTTAATTTTCTTTCATACATTGCTTGGTTTGCAATAATTCTGTCAATTTTAGTGTTCATGCAAGTGAGTGTGTTGCGTACAAAAGTTGTAAGAACTTCGTCACGCGCGACTGGCATTTCAGCGGCTGGTGGATTGTCCTTTTCAACCGATACTGGCTAGCCTTCGGTTACAGGCCCTTCTTGCGCGATTGTTTGCCATACCTAGGCGTGGTGACCAATGTCCCATTATGTAATATCGGCTGTGTTGTGTTGTGTGTAGTGTGTTGTCCACTGGAGCGTGTCCACTGTCAGTTTGGGTGGACAAGTGAAGCTTGTTTGCAGAAATTACCACACACACGACTTTTATGTAGTAATGTTGACTATGCGGGTCATGGCTCCAGATGTCCCTTGCAGTTAGTTTCATCGATTTCAGCAAGGCATTCGACAGCATCTACAGACCCTCCTTGTGGAGTGTACTCATTTCATACGGAATCCCGGAAATGGTAGTCAGAGCAATTGAGCACATCTATGTCAATTCCCGCTGCTGTATACGGACAGAGGATGGTTTCAGCGATTGGTTCAAGGTGCCTACATGCGTCCGTCAAGACTGCATTATCTGTCCAATTCATTTCGCTGTGGCTATTGACTGGGTCCTGAAGAAAGAGACGAAAGACCAGGGCATCGACTGGTATGGAGGAAGCAAACTGTCAGATCTTGACTTCGCTGATGATATTGCAACGTTGTCCAATAGTATGCCATTGGTGAAGCAGCAGGAGGACTAGTCAATCAGCACCAAGAAGACAAGAACATGCTCTCGGGTGAACTTCAAACACCTTCTGACGTCCTTATTGGTCAGAACAAAGTTGAAATTGTTGACTTTGCACACTTGAAAAGTTCCATCAACAACCAGGGTGCAATGGACCATGAGACCAACTGCGGAATAGGTCAAGCCTCAGCAGCCTTCAACCAGCTAAACAAGATCTGGACAAGCAAGAAGTTCACACTCAAGTCCAAGCTACGCTTCTACAATTCCAACGTCTTGTCCACCGTACTCTATGGCTGCGAAACTTGGCATCTAAAATCAAGCCAAGAGAAAAAACTTGACGCATTCGACTGAAGATGCATTAGAAAGAGCTTGGACATCAAATGGAGCGACTTCATTACGAACGAGGAAGTAAGAGAACGGTCGAAGAAAACGCCAGTGTCCAATACGATCTGCAAGCGGCGAATGAAATGGCTGGGTCATGTTTTACGGCTCCCCCCACAAGATTCGCCAACCAGGTGTTATGGTGGACCCCAGAAGGAAGAAGGAGGAGAGGCCGGCCCAAAATGAACTGGCACAAGACCATCCAGCGAGATCTTCAGCGAGTGAACAGGAGCTGGAATGACCTCAAAATGCTGACTGCTGACCGACCGAATTGGAGAGCATTGATTACCTCGTGCATCGGACGACTCGGGAGCTTCTAAGCCTAAGTAAGTAACAGTACAATTAAACGCACCATTTCATCGTAATATCCGTATTCGTATATTTTAACTGAGGTGGCGATATGTTAGAAACATATTGGCTTTAAAATATGGGGTAGACTAGGCGTTATAATTAATGTCGTATTTAACAGCTCAAAACTATCATGCCAGCAACCGTTACATAAGCACGTAGTTTTCTGTAGATTGTGCATCCTTGGCTATACCATGAGAAGTGTTTGCGCACTTCGCACTTCCCTTGATGAATTATGAGGTGCACACATTCATATATTTCGTAGTTTTCGGGAAAGCCCACATAACTATGTTATTATTATATACGAGAAAGGTCAAGCGTTACGTCATTATCATGGTCGTTACATTATCGCAGGCGACTTGAAAAAATTATGTTGTGTTTGCAAGCAACAATATCAATCTCTCTAACGCCCTATGAACGTATATTTGGCTTTTTTCAAAATGCAACAGAACTAACAAAAAGAGTCAGACGTATGCGTGATAGAACGGGCTACCGTGGAGCGCAATGACGCAGTAGCTAGATCGGACTCTCAATCGAGAGAACTCAGGTTCAAATCCTGTGCGGCAGTGTCGAATCTTGGGCAAGTTCGTTTATTCTACGATGCTTCAGTTCACCCAGCTATATGAGTAAGTGTCTGGCTATAAACAGTGGTGGATTTTAATTTGTGGCATGGCCGAATACTTCCCAGAGAAGTTAAGATGGTGGTCGTCTGCCAAGGAGTAAAGCGTAAAGTGCTTTGAGCAGTCCTAATGACTGGATACTATAATAAATAAAAACTTACCCCTTTTCAACAAATACGTATCAGTGTCTCAGTCATTCTAGTTTGATTCCCGTTTAATATGTAGTCTACGTAAACTGTGTTGTGTGGATATTTGATTTTAAATACTACACCGATCTTCTGGGTTGATGAGTAGAACGTCCTGTACTCTTACATTATGTAGTCATTATATCCAATGAGATCCTGATCTCCCACCATCCTGGACATTAAGTGTTTATTACCCGGGCTCCCAATACGCCATTCACTTCCTTGTCCACTTACCATTTGAGGATGTTCCTTTGGATGATAATGTGGCACAATCTTGTTAAATATGTGTAAAATTCGAACCTTCTGCTAACTCTTCGTATTTATATCGATGCTGCGTCAGTTAGGAATAATCGTATATGTGCATGTTTAATAATTATTAATGCAATCACTCTACCGTTTGTCACTCGATTAATGTGTAGTCTACGAATTTAAATACTATACCGATTTCCTGGGTCGATGTATATCAAATATACCGATCCCTGTGTCGATGAGTAGAACGTCCTGTAGTCTTCCATTATGTAGTCATTATATCTAATGAGATCCTGATGTCCACCATCTTAGACATTAATAGCTTATGCTACTTGGACTTTTAATACGCCAATAGCTTCCTTGTCTACTTCTCATTTGAGGATGTTGGTTCGGATGATTATTTGGCACACTTTATAAATATGTGTAAACAAACACTTTACAAACTTTGAATTTCTATCAATGCTGCGTCAGTTAGGAATGATCGTAACTGAGCATATTTAACGATCTAAGGCAAACCGACAACTTAGAGTGACAGCGCCTACTTAAACGAAATGTTAGGTAAAAGCCGGCTATGAAACTGACTACAGTTTCTCACGCTACTGAACGACTTTTTAAGCAGCATGACATAATAAGCGACACGTCCAACGAATGTTATTGGCGAGTTACACCCTTTTTTGAACCACGAAGACAAAAAGGGAAATGTTTGAAAACCACCAGCACCATTGGTTTGCGTGTTGGAAGCAATATATTTTAACTCCGGCTTCACAGTTGGTCGTTGGTCGTCAGGCATAAGGTGTCAGCAGCATGCACATTTCCAATAAATTATGTTTTTGGGGAATATATCTCGCATATTCAGGAGACACCTTTCTGTCACTTGGTTTTTTTTCAAGCCGTTTATTAAGGTTTTAGGTATATTTTATTCTGTGCCTGGTACATTAAATAAAATGTATGTTCGGGAATAAAGAACAAACTGTAAACACCTTAGAAGTGAACTTGATATGGAAGTCTGGTGCTACAACTGTCTATTCTCGTGAATAGATTATAAAATGATTTTATTGCATGTTGTCTTCGTCCTCGCGCGATAGGTGGCGCTGCTGATTACATCAGCCTCGGTCATCCTACAGAGGTTGTGGGAGTTAGTTGAATCAAACTATTATTGACTAAGCCGTACCACCAGTGAGAACGGTGAAGACACTCGTCCGACCCGCACCCCAATTCCAGGAATCCCAATATAATTACCCATTCGACCATGCTCACGAGCCACAGAGCAGTATTGTGTATTCAAATAATTACGTCTACTATCTAAACAGTCCATGAAGACCACCCAGAAGATCACTCGATTTTTTTTGGCGAGCGATATCACTGGCTGAGCTTATCTTCAGAGTTTTGCAAGGCGATTTGTAAGGGGTTACTAAAACCATCCTCGCGCGCCAGGGGACGCTGTTGATTACATCAGTACTCCCCTCAGCCTTGAAAAAATCTACCTTTGGCTACCTTGGGCGGTTAACACCCCTCACCTTTGATGTTTGTTTGAATGTCATGATTATTTATGCATTGAATTATTTGGGGAGTCTTGAACAATAATGTTCTTCACGTCAATACAATGGCACTGATGTAATTTACGTCACGCCATTTGATCATAGGCAATAAATATTGCCCATTTACAACTTGCACAATGGTTCTGTTATTGTATACATCAGACTAGCTGTGGCGATTATGACTGTACTTTCAGTATACTAATTAATTATAGTAATACCTCGACAAAAGACCTAAATATAAACTTATGTGAACATATAGAAGTGCGTTTATGTTTTTGCTAGGGAACAATTTAATGTCAGTACTCCGTGCACGGCTGGCAGCGAAGATATGAGAAAACCCCTTAACGGTCCGACACCACACGATCACGTGAGAGAACCGTCGCATCGCCATTCTCACTCAAAGCAGATGTGCATTTATTCGTAACCCTCCTCCGCCTCTCCACCACGCCCACTGTTGAGCTTCCCAGTTACTGATGACTGTTATTTTCGTGGCGATGCTATGTATAATATATATCATATTTTATTGTCGTTATTAATTAGATCATAGTCAGGTAATGATACCTATTTGACTACAATTGCTGTACTGTATTGAACTATCACCAATAAGGTTTTTGTATGTTAAGAGGCGGGCTGTTAACACCCCTCACCTTTGATGTTTGTTTTAATGGTGTGCGGGCGGATAACACACGGCGGTTAACACCCCTCACCGTTGTTGTTTGTTTGAATGTCATGTTTATTTATGCATTGTATTATTTGTTGAGTCTTGAATAATAATCGGTTCTTTGCGTTAATACAATTGCACTGATGTAATTGATGTCACGATATTTGAGCATATGCTATAAATATTGCCAATTCACAACTTGCACACTGTTTCTGTTATTGTATACACCAAACTAGCTGCGGCCATTATGACTATACCTGCAGTATACTAATTAATTATAGTAATAACTCGACAGAAGACATAAATTATGTTAACGTTTCCCTCCAAGACGGTTTATATCTTCGGCGCAAACCATTCAGTTGCTGATGTCATATACAATTTGAGTTGCGAACAACTGCTCAAATTTTCGTCATAACAAACGTCATTTACGAAATCATTATGTAACGTCAGCTGAAACTTTACAATAGTAAAGCTTGAGTCTGAATCACGAAATGTTTGCTCAATCTCATGTCATAGAACTTTGTAATAACACAATGTGCCTTACATAATCATTTTTGACTAAATTTACAAGCTTACCATGAGCTGCATACGATGTTGTTCTAAAACACTACTCTACACCTGGAAACAATACGTTGTGCTACGACACAGTAAGTTCTGAACGTGTCTGAAAATGCGTTACTCGTAGTGATCACCCACATAACGCTCGAAAACAACTGCAGCTTAGTTGTCAACGAAACATGTGCGCCACCTAGTGATCACAGGCATCACCAAACGCTGCGCAGAAAAGCAATTGAATCTAAGGCGCCACCTGAAAATATATATGTAGCACTATACAAACTACGAGAAATCATAGTTTCATTAAGAGGTCGTTCTGTGCTGTAGACTGTTTGTTCTTTCCGCTCACATTTAATAAAGATGCTGACTTCTACTCGATCGCGTGCAGACAATTTTTTGTTTCCGCTTTTGTAGTGCCCCCTGGCGAATACCCAGTGAAACACACCTATGTATCCAAGTGTCAGAGCTGGTAGATGTACATGTATTTTGTACTTGAGTAAATTTACAAATAACTATTAAGAAAGCTACTCAAGTAAAAGTAAATGTATTGTTTTCAAAAAGAAAGTAAACAACTGTACTTGAAGTAAACACAAAAGTACTTTTCTAAGTTAATGGCTTGACATTTTGTTTCGCAACTTGTATGTTACACCACCTTGTAATCATGCCGGCTAATAGTAATGAATCAGCCAATTAGAAAACATTACCAATGTTAGTTCCCTCTGATATCTGTATGGATCCTTGCTGGGGGCAAACAGTTGTGAGTTCCAGCATAGATCATTTGTCAGAAACGTTTTCGAGTTCCAATACGTTAAAACATAAATCATGGATACTTCATTACATTAAGAAAAGTACACCTTCATTGTACTTCTCTATACGTAAATGTACTTCTAAAATGTACTTTTTTACCCAAGAAAAGTTTACCTTTCTACTTAAATAAATTTTAGTTTTGCTCATGCCGTAAAATTGCATTCTGAGATCGTCCGTCTTTTAAAATACAAAAACATTGCATTATCAATATCCGTATTCACTAGAGAACAACTCTGTCGTCAAAACGCAAAATTTCCGCGCTCCGTAATCGATCAATTAAAAAAAATATGCTTATCCAAAACGATTGGTTGTCAGTTTCGGGCAGAGGAATAATAAATGTCTGGCACATAAAGCATGTTATAGAAAACAATGGAATAGGCCTTCTATAGATTCCATGGAAGTCTGTAGCACAGAATAGTATAACAGAAAACTATACGCCATCTTTAGTACAGAATGTTCTATGGAAAATAATTCGTCAAACTCCAAAAGAACAATCTATAGAATGTTTGGCTAAGAGTACTATTTGAGTATATATTCTGTTTGTAAGGCGACAGGGCCACTGATTGACAGCGATGGTGTATCCAAGACGGTCACAACTTGCAAAATGTACAC
>OZ023213.1:47684215-47708843 GCA_963995525.1 Escarpia spicata
AGAGAGAGAGAGAGAGAGAGAGAGAGAGGAGAGAGAGATAACTATATATACATGTATATATATATATATATATATATATATGAATAGGTATGGAGAGAGGGATGCAAGGAGAGGAAAATGTAGGATGTGAAGAAGGGTGACAGAGAGAAATAGAGAGGAGGGCGGGAGAGAGAGAGGGGGGATGAAGAGAGGGAGAGGAAGAGGGGGAGGGAGAGAGAGAGAGCTGCAGAGAAGAAAAGAGAAAGCTAGAAACGAATATGGAAGACCAACACGCCGCACTTAATTCTACCGTGAACCTCTTAGCTGCCTGAAGACTTAAAGATCAAGTATCGGGAGGTTCCGAGACTCCCGAGGAACCATGATCGATCCATGGTATGCAGGTGTCATCATCGTTCCTATAGACGGCCGGTGACGAGTCTTCTTACAGACTTCGTCTCATTTCTTGTTCGATTTTCTTCTCTCGTGTCTCCTAATCATAATGAAGCAACATAGCTTCATGGGCCACGAAAACAGCTCTAGTCCGTGCGGAATCGTTCAAAATCGGCAGCAAAATCCGCGAGGCGTTCAGCAATGGGATGTCTGAAATCCACCGAGAGGGCCGAAGATAAAGATTGCGGTGATTCAGCCACACCGTCAGAGTGACTATCTCGTGCGCCGTGCACTACTGGCAACATCACCGTTACGCCCGCCGTACTACGACCCCGGTACTTTTTCCCTCCGTATATGGCAAGCGTAACCAGCGTAGCTTACGTTAGGTATATGTGACGTCATTATGTCTCGCGGTACGTCGCTGACCAGAAATGTTACGTAAATAGTGCCCACTGATTTTTCTAGAAATGTGGGAATTTAAATAAACATTCAGCAGAATGTTTTGAAGCAAATTAAATAAATAAGTATTTTCTAATGTATATTTTTGTTATTTATTAACGCATCGTCTGTTGTGCATACGCACGCTCGCACGCAAGTCCGCACGCATAAGTCCGTCCGTACGCACGCACGCGTCCTTATGAATCAGCGTCCAATGCGAACATTTACCTATAAATTTAATGTAAAAATTTACGATATAACGAACAATATATAAATGGTAAAAAAAGACATTTAAATAAATAAACCACGTTTTTTATTAAAGCCGCAGTTGTTCTACTTGATAGATTGTAGAGTTTGTCCCCTATAAATTCAATTTGGCTTTAAAAGCCACTACATGTGGATATCAACATATTAATGAATACCTGTGAAATTATACGTGCTTTTCAAAGTGTAACCATGATCATACGGAACATGAAACCAAATACATTGAGTCTAAGCAATACAGAATTATCGTCAATTTGTTCACGGTGGCGCCATCGATATTTCCAGGTGGCGCCTTAGATTCAATTACTTTTCTGCTCTCCGTCTGATGATGCCTATGATCACTAGGTGGCGCACATGTTACGTTGACAACTAGGCTGTAGTTGTTTTCGCGCGTTATGTGGGTGGTCCCTACGAGTTTATTCAGAACCTGCTGTGTCGCAGCACAACATTATTGTTTCCGTGTATAGAGTATTGTTTTAGAACAACAACATATACGATTCATGATACGCTTATAAATTTTGTCAATAAAGATTATTTAAGGCGCATTGTGTTGCTAGGCCTACACAGTTCTATGAAATGAGATTGGGCAAACCTTTCGTGGTTTAAATGCAAGCTTTAGTATTGTAAAGTTTGAGTTAAAATCACTAAATGTTCCCGTGATTTTGAACAGTTTTTGAACCTCATATTGCGTCAGACGTCCGCAACTGATCTGCGGAACGAGGGCAGAAAACAATGTTGTGAACAATCGACTAACGTCCGGTAAGAATCCTAAAATCAGTAAAATAACTTAACCAACGGGGAATTTCGAAAGAAAAGGCGCTCTTTTCTTCCGAGAACTCGCAGGTGAACCGCTGAATGTTTTGGCCGAAAACGTTAACATAATTTATATCAACAGACATACGTGCGTACGTACATACATACATACATACACACACGCACTCACGCATACATACCGTAGCTCGATTATAAATTGTTAGATATGATTAATATACGTTATCAGGGACGCGCGTATACAATTTTAATTAACTGCGGCAAAGAGGAAGTCCACGACCGAGACAGGACAGTGACACAGGATGACTGGCGGAAGACACCAGCACAATTAAGCACAATGTACATACTTCAACCAAGGAAATGTGTGTACTGAAGACGCATATAATATATTCGGAGAAGTTCGATCCTTTAGGCCCGGTCCAGTGTTATGACCACATATCACGGAATCTCTGCTGACGGGAATGGAGACACATGTGCTGTCACTTTGTGCACACAGAGTGCGTGCTAGGAAGCAAGACAACCATCCTCGCAAGCCAGGGTGTGACTATGTATACTACTCCTGGCAGATATACGCATTGCATGGAAGTTAGCTGAATCAAACTATTATTGACTAAGCCGTGACACCTGTTAGAACAGTGCAGACGCCCGTCCGACCCGCGCCCCAATTCCAGGAATCCCAATATAATTATCCATTCGACCATTCTCACAAGCCGCGGGGTGGAATTGTGTATTCAAATAATTACGTTTACTTCCCAAACAGTCCACGAAGACCACCTGGAAGACCACTGGAATTTTCGGCGAGAGATATATTAGCGATAATGGCTGAGCTCTTCAAAGTTTTGCGATGTGATCTGCCAGGTGGTACTGAGACTATCCTCGCGCGGCAGGGGGCGCTACTGATTATATCAGTCTCACAGATGTTTACAGTTTGTTCTGTATTCCCGAACACAAATTTTATTTAACATACCAGGTTCAAAATAAAACAAATCCAAAACCGTAATGAACGGCTTCAAAAGCTGCATATGAAAGGTGTCTCCTGGAGATGCGAGATGTATTCCTCAAAAACTTAATTTATTGGAAATGTACACGATGCTGACACCTTATGCCTGACGACCAACGGTGAAGCCGGAATTAAAATATATTGCTTCCAACACGCAAACAAATTATGCAGATGGTTTGCAAACGTGTCCCTTTTTGTCTTCGTCGTTTAAAAAGAGGTGTAACTCACCAAAAACATTCCTAGCAGGAGTCGTTTATTATGCCAAGCTGCTTACAAAGTCTTCCACTTGCATGCAAAACTGTAGTCAGTTTCATAGCCGGCACAATAACGAACCTTTCGTTTAAGTAGGCGGTATAGTATTTAAATAGGTGTAGTATTTCAAATTAACACAGTTTACGTAAACTACACATTAAACGAGTTACAAGTGATTGTGTCATTATTGTGTGTTTGTTAAAAAGCTGTTAAGTTTTTATTTATCACAGTATCCAGTCCAAAGGACTGCTCAAAGTGCTTTACGCTTTACTCCCTGGGAGACCTGTTCAATCGAACACCATTTCAACTTATCTGGAAAGTATTCGGCCTCGCTGGAATTAATGTGCGAAGATTATTCATACAAAAATTTATATCCACCACTGCTTATAGCCATACACTCATTTATATAGTTGAGTGAACCGAAGCAACGTAGAGTGAACGAACTTGACCAATATTCGACACTGCAGCACAGGATTTGAAGTGAGTTCTCTCCATTGAGAATTCGATGCTCTAGCTACTGCGCCACTGCGCTCTACGGTAGCCCGTTCTATCACGCATACGTTATACTCTTTTTGTCAGCTCTGTTGCATTTTGAAAAAGCGACAGATGGGCTAAGTTACGTTCCTTGGACATGATGAATAAACTACATAGTGTTGCTTGCAAAAACAAGATCATTGTATCAAGTATATTGGGAAGTACAGTTAACGAAGTGGAAGAACGTGTTACTTAAAAACCCCAAGGTCATGTAGTTCAGTATAAATCCAAGTACTTGACATCAACCCAGGTTTTATTGCCAACGACTGTCGACATTCGAAAGGTCATTGTCCACACCTAGAGCATATTATACGGATACAAGGCATGCCACAACCCAAGAAATCTATAGTTAACTAATACAAAATTATTTTGGGTAACAAGCTGCTATAAATTTACCTCGATATAACCATAACGAACTCTAAAACATAAAGTGTATTTTAGTACAATAAATAATTGTATTGCTATCGGAGCATCGGACTATTTATAAAATAATTCCCACAAATAAAATAAAAATTTGTTAGATAAATTCGTCAGACAATCACAACCACTTAAACGTTTATGGGACGAAACATGTGGACCAACGTTGGCCACTATGTGGTAGTGAATAATATGTATTTATGTTTACGTTGGAGGAATTTCGTCCTTGGATTGTGATCGCATCGGACTGATGAACATTTTAAAGGTACTTTCCGAAATTATGAGCTCGGTTATAAAAGCAGTGTTATTTTGTATTGTAAATCAATACATATAACGTCCCCTCTTTTGTGCCTTTAACTTACCACCTCTGCTTTTTGAAAAACTTGCAAATAACTTTTAAAACATTTCGGTGATATTTTGAAACATTTTTGTCATAAAAGATTTTAAAGTTGGCAGTCAGAGCCAGTACATTTCCGTCTCTCGAGGGCACCAAAGGTAACCCTAAACTTGTACATTAAAGCGCCATTTCAAAACAGCTATGATTTTCCACGAACAAATCTAATTTATTTCCGGTCATGGTTCGTTAAAGTGTAGACTTCATACACGTGCATGCCGGCAAGTGCAAAGACGACGTCATGGGTGACATATATGCACCCATGTCTATGTAACTAGAAGGTTAATACGGGCATTTTGGGCTAACCTGCACGGGTTTTGTTCGTCGATATGTTTTTAGAGAACGTCTTCGTCAACTAACTACATCAACACATAAATGCTGTAATACAAAATTTTTGTATAGCTACCGTTTACTTGCGTAGCGTGGTGTGAGCAAAGGTAGTAGAACGTGTAGACCCACTATGGTTACGGTTACCGGCCATGAGAACTCTTGTCGTTAATCGCAATGAATTCATAGTTGAAGTGCTTCGAATGTCAGTCTGGGCGGCCATTGTTGCAATCCTGTCTTTAGTTCCTTCGAAAACATTCTCTACACCATTCGTCGCCATCAACGCAGCAACCCTGAAAGAGGACCCACTAAGCGATTCACGATTGTTCACTGTAATGCGTTATACGTTCAGCTTAATAAACATGCTTCAATTATTGCATAAAATGTAAAAGTACCCTCTCCTTTCGATGACTCCAGAAATCCTACAGTCTTGAAGACGGCGTCGTTATCTTGTGCGTGTATTTGGTAAAACACGTTCATCTTTTGACATATCATGCAATTTAAAAACCGTGTTGCTGTTGCAATATAAAAATGGCAAACCGAAATCAGATTATTTTTCAAACAACGGTGACAATCCTGTTAAGCAGTGGAGTTGTATAAGTAATATTTTGTACACAGTGCCTGCTCCATTTCTACCTAAACGTGATGAAACAAGTTCTCTTTGTGATATGTTGTCATATCGTTTTGATGATATAGTTAGTCTCAACCATTCGTCCTTTCCATATCACATTTTAAATAATGTAAAGGTTCAACTTCCACTAATAAATATCTTACGTGCTTCTTTTACAACGGCTACAGTTGAGGAACAAATCAGAAGAGAGAAGTGGACCTGGGCACGGCACACAAGTAGACTACGAGATAACTAACCACCTATCACTACCTGGAGACCTTACGAAGGGAAACGATCTAGAGGATGACCGGCGAGACCGTGGAGAGACGAACTAGACGAGTACTGGAAGGCCACTATCTAGCAGAGGATAGAGCAAGACAGGCAGGTCTGGAAACAACAAACACGGAACACTACGGCTGCAGAATGATGATGATGACAGTTGAGGAAATGAGGGAAATAAACATGTATTCTCCAAATAAATCTTATGACCTTGATTTATTACCAGCGCTAGTGCTGAAAGCATGTCTTAACTCTGTATACAACAAATAGTATTGTAAATGTACAACTGAGTTCGGGTATTTTTCAGATGATTTTAAGCAAGCGCATGTAAACCCACCTTTAAGAAGTTATCTTTCCCTAAAGAAATTTTTACAAATTATAGACCACTTCCTTTTACAGAGATTGCTATCTTAAATGTGCATAATGATAAAACTCAAAATATGGACCACGGTAAAGTCACTGCAAATATCTTGCTCGATCTACCTTCGATACTGGAGCGCAGTGACGCAATGTCTGGAGCTTCGGACTCTCGACCGAGAGAACCCGAGTTCGAATCCTGTGCTGTGGTGTCGAACATTGAGCAAGTTCGTTCAATCTACGTTGCTCCGCTTCACCTAGCAGTATGAATGAGTACTTTGCTATAGACTGTTGTGGATATGTGTGTATAAATAGCCTTTGGGCATTAACTGCAGGGTGACTGGATGCTTCCTAGAGAAGTCGAAATGGTGTTCAATTGAACAGGTCTGCCAGGGAGAGAAATGTAAAGCGCATTGAACAGTCCTGTGGACTGGATACCGTAAGTAAGTAAGTAAGTAAGTATTTTAGGAAAATGGGTGTACTGGGTTCAAGTATCCTCTGTTAAGGATTTGGAACATGAACGAAACCCTAATGCACTGGCAACGGAGGATAGGTGGCGAATGTGAACCCTAAACCCAGACATATAATACAATCAGTTTAGTCCTTTCGGGTAGATGGTCTTTTCTGTAAAACAATGTTTGTAAATTAAACCTAAAAAAGAAAAACATGTATGATTAATGGTACATCTAAATAACGACTATCGGTCTACAACGGAGACGAGAATTCGTTAAATAATGACCAATTGGACAAGGTTGAGGATAGTAACCGGGGGTTACCTTCCTCTGTCCTGTTAAATAACATAGCTGAATACATATTTTTGTTTAGTTTTTTATGGGTTTTTTTAAACGGGATATTGTGTGTCCAATGAACTAGATACGTGGTGAATGGTGCTCATAACATATATTGTAGAATGAAGACATTGTTCGGTTGGCGATCAGTTTCGATAACATTTATATATATACATATACACATGCACACGCATATACATATATTTATATACATATATATATATATATATATATATATATATATACACACACATATATATACATACATACATACATACATACATACATATATACATTCATACACACATACACATACATACACATACATACATACATATATACATACATATACAATCACATAGGGTTCGCTACGAGATAGAAAAAGTATTTGCTACACGATGGTGTTCATCTGAATCAGAGAGGGACGATGCTGTATTTAGAAAAAAAACAGACGGTGTGCCGTACGAAGGTATGCGTTGAAATTAAAGTAAACACGGGATTGCGAAGTTGTGGTGCCGTCCACAGAGCCGCTACTGCTGATAATTAATACATGGGTATTCAGTAATTATTTCGGATGGTAAACCTGTAAAAACAAAACAAGCTATTAAATTGCGAATGAAATATATCTATCCTAACATAGTTGTACAGGAGACGGAAACATGCGAAGCCGTACGAGCCAGCACTGGTGCAACCCGACAACCCCACACCCAGCCTAATTCCCCTAACAACTACACACTTGCACTAACCCTACGACGTCTCACAGTGTCCTAAGCGCTAAGGTCATTGTTCTGCAGAAGTCCATTGTTCATTGTAATGTGGTGGCCACCAGCATATCTTTCAGATTCTTGTTTTTTGATAATGCTATTATAAATTTCGGCGTGTATATTTCTGGATACGCGGTTTGTAGCAGATTATAGGTGGCTTTAGCTAGTTTAGCAATTGTTCGTCCCTGGTGGGAGAAGCGAATCACAAAAGGTATAACATCAAAAGAGTCCTCTCTAACAGCCAGTCCCCCTGGCTGTGTAGTTTTAAGTCTTGTAATCCATTTTGATTCACAGTTTCGTCTGTAGATGGTTTTCAGTGAGGCGACGTCAGAAAATGGCCCTGATTCCAAGATTGTAATACGCAAATCGAATATTGAGTGACCGGCACCATTAAATTGCTTGGTCAATTGTGTGTCGTTGTGATGTCGTATGGCCGATCTGTGATTATTTAGACGTGTTCTGGGTTGATTGCCAGTCTCACCCACGTATCTTGCGGGGCAGGCATTGCAGGTAATTAGGTACACCACGCTAGATATACCACAATTGTTGATTTTATCCTGTGGTAACCTCCTTGTGTTGTTAATAGGTGTGAAGTCTACAAATACCGTATAGGCTTGACACCTTTTCATCTGACATTTCACGGCCTGTTCTTTCCTGTTCTGATTTTTAATGTCCGCTGGGGTAGTGCTTTTAATGTGCCTTAAAAAACGCTATGTATAATTCCTTTGCCTCAGGCTATGACAAGAAAGTGTTTGTACGGCTTCCACAAAGTATGAAGTATTGTTGCAAATCCTGTGAAATCGTAATAGTTGCGACTTGAGGATACCAGAGAAGATATGTTTCGGATGGAACGAGTCTTTGTGCAGTAGTTGATGTGTTGGTTTAAAATAAACCTTGCTATCAAGATGCCCCATCGAATTAAAGCGATCGCCTTTAAAGATCG
Source organism: Escarpia spicata (assembly GCA_963995525.1). Classification (NCBI taxonomy): domain Eukaryota; kingdom Metazoa; phylum Annelida; class Polychaeta; order Sabellida; family Siboglinidae; genus Escarpia; species Escarpia spicata. The sequence goes on from OZ023213.1 coordinate 47,692,723, forward strand.
TAGTGTCCAAGGAATCTATTGACTATTTACTCGTAACTGACGTTAATTTTACGCAATTTTGACGGCTATTTAATATGTACAAGAAGAAGTTCTAAAATCTTTGCGTCTGGGCGGTCAAAATCCGGGTTTCGTAAAAAAAAGCCTATCTTACTACTTCAGTCCCCGAAATATTGTCAATATTGGTGTACAGGCTTTCTACATCCACGGAGAACAGTAGCGCATTACTAGGAACTTCGTTTTTAGTCACTTTATCAATGAAGTCTGTAGTGTTTTTAACATACGAAGCATGTGTTACTGCCAATGGGGCTAAAAAATAGTCAATATATTCAGCTATTTTATATGATTCGCTGTTGCAATCGGATATGATCGGTCGTCCTGGAGGCATTTGAGACTGAGGCCATTTATCTTTAGCTTTATGAATATTGGATAATAGATAGAGCAGACGTGGTCGAGGTGTATCCGGTGGCTCTAAATAATATCGTTGCATCTTGGATATGTAACCTGTTTGTCGTAATCTGTCTAGTGTTGCCGAAATGCGGACTGCTGCTTGTGGATGATAGACGGGTGTGTCTAGATTAGTATAATGTTTTTTGTTCGCAAGCTGTCGATTCGCATCTGCGACATAGTTTTCTTTAGACATGATTACTTTGGCCGAGCCTTTATCAGCAGGTTTAATAATAATAGATGGGTTTCTCTTGAGTGTCGAAATCGATGCCAATTACGACTCTGACAAATTACCAATACTGTTCCGGTGTTTGTTAGTTATCGAGGTAAAATCTTTCAGATGTTCCAATTTAGAGTTAATGTCCTCATTGTGACAAAGCGGATTCCAGTTTGATTTTGCTGTAAAGTTCTCTTTTAATTTGGTTGATTTCTTTCCGTGAAAAAATATCGTAGTTGGATATGTCTAGCAAAACGCCTGATAGACGCCTGCGTGTCTTCTGCATCATTTGTATGAGGTGTTGGTATAAATTATAATCCGAAATTTAGGATTTCCGCCTGTGTTTAAAATAACACTAAATGGCTTAATTGATAATAGTTGGATTGCGCAGATCATTGGACTTGTTTTGTGCGGTATGGTTGCCCTCAATGTTTCTTAGTTTAAATGGCACAACCAATGTGTTAGCATTTTGTTCGCTGTTTCTGGTGTCCAATGAATGTTGTCTGACGTGTCTGTTTTGAACGATGATTCCTCTAACTTAGGTATTGCATCAATGTCATTAATGTCTAGTAGGCACTCCGAAGTTCTCATAGTGTATTCTTGTTCTGGCAGAGGTAAATTGTCAGAAACGTTTATTACGGGTATGGCGATAATTGAGTGAGGAAAACACTTGCCTGCTCGAGCCGCCATCCTTCGCAAATTAGGGATGGTCGTCACACTTGGTTTGTTCGCTCTGTCGTTGATTCCCACCGATAGGATCACAATCTCTGGATGTGTGCCGTCTGTCTCTGCAGGATGTATCATCATCTGTTCGAGATTCCTAATGTTGGCTCCAGGGTAACTGTCCACTTGGTTGTCTCGTTCCTTCGATTCTGTAATCCTAGTAACGTTCGAGTCACCCATAATAACGACACGTTTTGTGATTATCGGTAAATTCTAGCTGGATTTCTTACACTTAGTGCGTCTATATATGGAGGGCACAGCAGAAAATCGTTGTGCAGAAGTAGGCGAAGGGGGTAGTCTATGAATTATGGTGCGGTCCACCCGTGGTCTGGAGACAGGTAGGAAAAAATGAGACATGGAGTGAGGTGGAAACTCCGGAGAACACGATTGTCTCGGTAGTGGCGGGAAGGAGTTGGGAGAAAGGGATGGAGAAGAGGTGGCAGAATCGTTAGAAGGCTCAATTATGGCCTGATGCATGGATGGTGTGGCGATATCAGCTGCTAAAGGGGGAGTGGTGATGGTAGTAGAACACAACAGCGGTGGCCCTGGTGATAGATAAGTGGTCTGCCGCTTCAGACCTGCAGTCGAAGTAGGAGAAGGCTTTGTCCCTGACGTATTAGCCGTGGACAAGGAGAGATATGAAATGGGCGGAGTGGATATGACAGTGGAGTAGAGCGGTGCTTGCGTGAAGCCAGTGGGCTTGTGTGCCGATGTGAGAGGGGTTGTAACCATGCCTCTGCTTCGTTCCGTTGGTAGTGTAGTCGACGATATGATAATTACCTTCTTCCTTTGCTATTTGCGTGGTGGCTTTGTTGTCGTGGGCGTACAACTGCTTGGCAAAGGTGTTGTCTCTGTTTCGCACTCTGCGTGCTCACCGTCGGTAGCTGTATTGTTCTTGTCAATGCTGTCTCTCGTCGACGGTTGTGTCGGTTGGGTGGTTGAGTTTTTGCGCGATAGCTTGCCCATCTTTCCTTCGCCCTGGACACAGTCATGGAATTGCATCAGTAGTTTCCCGTACATGTTCCTGCGTGTCCGTCGTGTCCGGTGTCCCAATAGTTGTCAGACGTATTACTGGTGAAGTTCATTCCTTCCGATGTGTCGAGTCTTCTCGCGAAGGACGGGGCGTGGTCGAATTTCCACTGGAGTTCCTCAGTTCGGCGTTTCCACTTCTTTTCGTTGGCCGGGAAAATCCTTGCTATCTTGTTTACCTCCGTCGTTGTGCAAAAATGGCGTCGGCTGCTGCTGGCATGTCGTAATGTACCGCCTTGGCAATCATCAGTGCGTGGGTCCCGGACGGGAAGCAAGCGTTGTTGAAGGCATCCTGAAAGCAGACTTGACAAGCGAAAGCATTGCTAGCAGGGTCGTCCCATCATCTTATGTCCCCTATCGTGTCTTCGGAGGAAGGAAAAAAATGTCTTTGTTTATTATGGGAGGCCGCCCGATGTTGAAACATCACTTTGGATGGTCTTGCCTTGGCATACCCGAATTTGGAAGTCGATACCTAACTGTGGGTGGTGGTGGGATACCAATCCCCTTGACAGTTTGGGCCCGAACGTTCCTACCATTTGAATTGGTAAAAACAAGGGGTCGAACATTAACTCTTGCCCCATTGCCGGAATGGCTTACTGTACCTTGTGCCGATGTTGTATAAGTTGGGCGTCAGTCTTCGAGTGGGTCTTGGCGTGACTCTCGAATGTCCGCTGGACCGGGACGGCTGACATGGTACGGACAGGCTGATTTCTGTGCAATGGAGCGGCTGACACCCCCTCCTGTCTAGATATATGTTTCTCTAAGCTGTTCCGCATTCCGAAACAGTGGAAATTTGCAACTTCCGACCGAAATTATCTCGAGCCCAACCGAGCGCCGTATGACGGGCCCTGGACATATCGTCCTTGGAGGCATGAGTATTTCTCAATGTCGAAAGGATTGAATTTAGCGTGGTGAGGTAGTGGTCGTGAACAATCACTCCTACCTGTTTAACCCAAGATCGATTTAGGGTTTGAATCCGTTTGATGATATCTGAATTCGGGCTAGCTGGCCTGATGAAATGGTTCAACTCAGCTATTTTATGCAAGAAGGCTTTAACAGGAGAGCCTTCTGCTTGTTTACTTATGATCGATATATGATGGATCATCTGTAGCAACTGGAATAGGAGTTTAGCCAAGTTAATATTGCTACCAACCTAGCCGTCTTCCTTATTCCGAGTGCTCTTGTAGTGGCGATTATAAGCCATACTACGAATTTCAAGTTAAATTTCTCTCTCAATTTATCGACCGGTTTCGACTGAATAGTCTCTACAAAGGTAATTTGAATTTATGTAGGTAAGTAATTTATTTGCATTTACAACATAAAACAATTAAACTTCCCGTTATTCCAAAATACAACATTTTTCAACATGTGGGCAGAAAAATACTCATAAGTGTTGGTGGAAAGGGGGTGAACAGAAGTGTAATACGTATGTTTGGTTCACCCCCAACCAGTATGGTTATTTATTGTACTATTACAACATATTACAAATTACTGTTATATGTAAGAGCTTACCTTTCATTGATTGCATCTTCTTATCAATCACTTACTTTTTCGTATGCTGTATATTGTACGGCTTTGAGGAGATTTTCGTCATGTCTAATAGATAAACACCAGAACGTAAAGTTTGAGGATTGTCTTTCATTTGCACTCCATATTTCGTATGATATTCTTCAAGGTTCTGTCCTTGGACCATTACGTTTCACTCTGTACGCCACTCCACTGAACTCAGTTATTAAGAATTATTACAAGTTGAGACCTACCTTTATGCAGATGAATGATACACATATTTACATTCATCTGTCTACTCTTGATATTAATTACTCCTTAAATCTACCCAGAAATGGTCTTAATGACATTTTGCATTGGATGACTGTGAGTAGACTAAAGTTAAAGGCTGATAATCCATCGTATTATTGGCACACGGAGTCGTTCTGAAAATACTGAACTTTCTCCGTACACCTTGTTCATGTTACATGTTACGTTCAACGTGAGATCTAAGAGTTCTCTTTGATAACAATTTCAATTTCAGAGAGCATGTTTCTCAAATTTGTCGTTGTTGTTGTTATCATATTCATGGTGTAATTATAATAATAAATAATAATAAAACTATACGTTGACACCGTCAAACCCGGGGTTGCTGGCCCGTTCACAGGTGTGTACAAACATAAAATACATAGAATTCAATTTATGATGCACTTGTCGGTATTTGCCTCTTTCTGTTGCAAAAAAGTATCGTGCAGTGTTACTAGTTGACTTGACTTCTAGACATCTTCCAGATATCCATAGACACAGGCAACCTACCGTCAGACTGGCACACAGCAAATGTATCAGCTGTCTTTAAAAAAGGAGATAAGCACTTAACAGAAAAATTACCGCCCCATCTCCCTGACATCGGTCCCGTGTCAAATTCTCGTACACATAATCTACCGCCACATCATGACCTACCCAGAAGAGCACAACATCCTAACAGACATCAACCACGGCAAGCTTTTCCTGCGAAACACAACTCCTAACCACCACGCATAACCGATTCTCTTCTTTCGACTCTGGAAGTCAAGTAGATATAGCAATATTATATTTTAGCAAGGCTTTTGACACAGTCCTCCACACACAACTCCTCCATAAATGATCCCACTATGGCATAACCGGAACCACGCTCAAGTGGCTAGAAAACAGATCCATGAAAGTTGTGCTAGACGGCGTAACTTCGACATAAGTACTCGTCAAATCCGGCGTCCCGCAAGGCACTGTACTTGCCCCCTACTATTCCTCTCTCAAATAAACGACCTACCAGCAACACTAAAATCCAAAGTCCGCCTTTTTGCAGACGACCGCCTACTATACAGAGATATCATAACATTCAATGATCACATTACACTACAACATCACCTAAAACAACTCCAAAAGTGAGCAAATGACTGGGGTATGAACTTCAATACAAACAAATGCTACATTCTCAGTTTAAAAAATAAAACTGACTATTTCTACACCCTAAATAATGCCACCATAGAACGTTTAAACTGCAAACCCTATCTTGGTATCTTTATCTCCGACGACCTTAAATGGCACTCCCACATCGCAACAGTAATTAAAAAAGCAATCTCCACTCTTGGTTTCCTAAGGCGTAACAAAAGACACTGTCCTATACACAGCAAACGGATCGCATATATTGCCCTTGTGCGCGCTGCCTTAGAGTACGGTGTACTGGTCTGGAAGGAGGTTCCGGTCTGAGAGTAAGTTCCGGTTCCGTTTTGCGTATTGCGCATGCTCGCGCAAGCGCAGCACATCAAAATCGACCAACTGTGAGCAACGTGACCTCAGGTGACCGATAAATTTTGACCCCGTGCCAGAAGTATGCGGCGACTGAGTTACATCGCTGTGAGCAACGTGACCTCAGTTGACCGATCAACTTTGACCCTTGCTCGACGCACTCGGTGACTGAGATATACAATTAATCATTTTTCGTTTGCTGTATCGACCGTTACTCCACCGACCTATTTGCCCCCTACGTTGCTAAACAGGATAGTACATATGCGTGTGACAACTGTCTACAGGCACATTAGTTAGTATCAGCTAGTTCACATATCTTTTTTTTAGAAAATACCTGTGATGCAGCGGGAGAAAATAGGAGATGAGTACCGACGGTACATGACTTGCATAAGGCGTTTCCTAGTTACCAAAAACACTTGGTGTGTGAAAAGCGAATGCGCAATGCTGTCTTGAAAGCTACGCAGCATGGCAAATATCAATCAAGTAGACGGTGAGTAGACAGTCCAGCCCCAGGGCCACGGCCAGGCTAATAGTCTGTTGCCTAGCGTATAATATACTATGCCATAAGCCAGTCTGTTAATATGGGTCTCTTAAATGATATAGGTGTCAGAATAGGGGCCTAATTGTTTGACAGAAGTATAACTATGAAACGATGGCTGGACGCAATGACGTGGCTATTAACACAGCTGCTCTGCAGGCCCACCGTTTATTACCTAGAATGGTTATTATTCTTATCTTTCTGTGGGTTGTACCTCTTGATTTCCTGAACCATAAATAAATATTCCTTTGACAAAGCAGACACCCATGACAGGTTGGTGATTACTTTTTTGGCAAATATTAATAACAATTGCACTCAACCTACGATGTCAAATGTCTTCAGTCTTATATGACCAAATATACTGCTAATTTGTCACTACTTTGTGTCACATAAAATTTACATTCCATGCCCATGGGAGCCAAACCTTAATACACTGGCCCCCACGATAAGTGCTACTTGGTTAATTGTGAATTCTATTTTGTGAATATTCTTTCAGCTGAAATTATTAACGCTATTAAACAATCGTTTTACCTAAAAATGTATAGGCCTAGCCTAGGGTCCTACCACTAAAATATACATCAATCTAAATACCAATGTATTTGACCATATATAGTGCAATTAATGAATGAAATAGATTAATAAATCATCGACAATCACTCGCTATCAGTATTGCATTTAGCACAGGTACTTACATTGTTATTGTCACACTGTAGTGTATTTGTGTATGAATAAAGTGATATTTCCTTTCTCAGAAGTAGACACAGTGACACATAAGCTTATTGACAGTGTGTGGGAATACTGTTACATGACAGTAAGGAATTTACTAATTAATTGTATCATACTGACTTGGAATACTTTGTAGTGCTAAATTGTTTCAAGTGAATTATGACATTCTCTGCATAGTTTGCTCTGGCCCTTATCACTAGAATTTAGACCCCTACTAGGCTATGGCAGTGCAGCATCAGGTAACTTGTGTTGGTAATTTCATCCATCATTTATGTAGTAAGCTTTACTGATAAATTGTAACAAGTGAACAGTACTATTTTGTAGCATCTGAAAATATTGTAAATGGCTTTTATTAATAAGTTGTCTGTTTTTAATTGAAACTTGAAACAGTGGTTTCCTTTTTTAACATTGTTTATTTTAAATTAAGAGTACATCTGTAGATGCTAATGTCTCGGTATCTGTTGGTAGTTCAAATCCGTCAGGTAAATGCACAAACCTTTATGCACAATTACTCCTGGCATGGGCTTATTGACCGATACATTGCATCTGCGAATATGATTATGTTGATATTTAATTAAAATGACTTTCAATTATGCAACAGTTGAAGCATCAGATATAGTCCATTGAAAGAAGATCCAAACAACTGATTTACCCCATACCTTCATTGTCCACCTAACAAGATTGCCACACAGAAAATGAACTCTAGATGGCAGGTGGACAAGGAAGCCTTTTGGCTTATTGAGAGCCCAACCCTTTTTATCCAACCCTTCTGCATCCTGCCCTTCTGAGGTGTGTCAGTTGTATGTTTACACATAGTCACGCAACAAACACCCACACAATCAGCAGATAATCTGTTCTATTCATGTACAGTCCTTTGTGAAAAGTAGAACATTCTTATACCTAATCTACACTCCTCCTTTATTAATATAACTTCATGTCCTCTAGTACTTCTATCTTTCCTAACTGAGAACAAAGTATTTCTATCAATATTTTCATAACCATTCAATATTTTAAACACTTCTATCTCATCTCCTTTCAATCTCCTGGACTCTAGTGTTGTTAAATCATCTTCTTTTAGGTGTATTTCATAACTAAGATCCCTCAGTTTTGGTATCATTTTAATCGCTCTCCTCTGTATTCTTTGTAGCATATCTATGACATTCTTGCTATATAGCCTCCACGCTTGTATACCATATTCTAATTGAGGCCTAACTACTGTTTTGTAAAATTTATCTTTTTTTACTTATACGCTATACTTCACCTAATTAATCTAAGGATTTTATTTCCCTTTGTAGCTGCAATTCCGCACTACTTAGAAACCTTCATCTCAGCACTAGTGGTTAACCCAAAGTAATTTTCTTTTACAGTTGTACTTAATACAGTACCCCCCATTTATATTGTACATCTTCGTTCCCATGTCCTGTGTGGAGGCATATACATTTCAAAAAATTGAACCACATTTGCCCCTTCTCAGACCATTTGATCAACCTGTCAAGATCATCTTGTAAATGCTCTCTATCTACATTACGTTTAATCCTTCTGAACACTTTTGTATCATCCGAAAATTTCAACACCTTTCTTGTTATATCATCGTCCAAATCGTTGATATATATTAAGAATAATATAGGGCCCAGTACTGATTCCAGTGGTACCCCACTCAAAACTAATTTCCAGTTTGATTCCTCCCCATCAACTACTATCCGTTGTCTACTGTCAATCAGCCATTTTTTATCCAGTTATTTATACCATTTCCTATGCCATGGACCTATAGTTTAAGTAGTAATCGTTGATGTGGCACTTTGTCGAAAGCTTTCTGAAAATCTAAATACATGATGTACTGGCGATGTCTCCTATATATAAATATATGGAGTATCTTGAAACGACCCTATTGTGGGGGTCGAATATTAATTCCTAAACGTTTGGTGCTCCAGGTTCAAGCTGTAAGATGAAAATTACCCACATGCATAATATTCAAGCTTGATTCTAAGTCAATGTTATGCCTTAGGTGGTTTTCACAGGCCTGTTGTCATTAGATGTAAATTCTAAATGCACACTAGTAGCAGCCAGTGACCCAACTGACATGAAAGCAATTAGTTAGGTTCAGGCATTTGTTTGCACAATCTCAAATCTCCAGCCAGGGACAGTCAGTGACTGAGGTGGGTGAACTGTAAATGTCCAGTGGGTGATAAGGCACTTCAGGGCTGGGTTAAAAATGTGAAAGTGAACACAATCCAGCTATACAGTATTTAACTTAAATTCTCATATTGTACTTTCAAGTTTTAGATAAGTTTGTACAATGTCATTGCGCTTTATTAGCTTGCCTGGCCTGTTACAGACTTTAGTTCCAGTTAGCCTCTTTAGCGGATAATGTGTTATTTTCGTCTTAAAATTAATCGTCAGGTGAGTTCAAGTTGATTTCTAATTTAATTGAAGTTAGTTTAAATTGAATGTTAATTAAATGAAAGTTATTTGTTAATTTTATTTTATTGAAAAAATTGGTAGATTAATTTAATTTAATTGACCTGATAAACGCATGATATTAATTAATTTAACTGGAAAATATCTGAGTTGATGTATTTTAACTAATTTTCAAAGTTAGTTTCCCATGCCTTCTCTCAATATTCTTTGATGTTTCCTGCACTAAATAAGTTTAGGTATGCAAGCATGCCAAATTGTTTTATGTGAAGGAATCTTCACAGTATATTGAGTTACTTTGTTGTAATACAAATTATTGATCATAGAACAATATTTTATACTCGGTATTTAATTATTGTGTTGTGTTATATTTTATAAATACCATAATGTGGCGTCTTGGCATCCATATTGTTTAACAATAATTATACGTTAAAAAATGTAAATTCTTATAATGCGCAGTATCCAGTACTTTGGACTGCTCGATGCGTTTTACACTTTACTCCCTGGCAGACCTGTTCAATCGAACACCATCTCGACTTCTCTTGGGAGTATTCAGCCACGCTGTGATTAATGCGTGAAGACTATTCGTACACACATATTCACCACTGTCTATAGCCAGGTACTCAGTCATACAGCTGAGTGAACTGAAGAAATGCAGAGTAAATTAACTTTCCCAATATTTGACACCGCCGCATAGGATTCGAACTTGCTTCCTCTCAGCCGCAGTTGTGGTGTGTTCACAATGATGGTGAGCATCATTTGAGAGACAATTATGTCTTACCATTAATTGTAATTTAGGATATATTAAGACAATAAATTCCTGCCAAATTTGAAAAAAACATCAAATGTGCCAATCCTCCACATGGTGCTATATACACAGAGACACAGTAGTCTGTTTCCTGGCATATTCCTACATCACATTTGCTATGTTATATATTTGAACAGTTTTTCGCAATGCTGGTTACTTAAAACGTCCCTCACTGATGTAGGAATGAAAACTTCACATGATACACACTAATTGCCAGCTCGCTTACAGTAACATTGAGCAAGTTATCACACTACCAAGTACCAAGTAGGTTTTTTATAAAGTATTATACTTCACAGAATTAGCAAAGGAAAATTGTGACCTGTATCTATGTATGTTATTAAGGGATGATATGTTTTCAGATGAGTGTATTATTTATGTAAGGAAATGTTAGCATTAATGTGTATCTGTATTCCAGTATGCAAAGGCCATCAGCGTTGGAGTACCACCTCACAAGATACGCCAGTGCCATGTCGATGCTTTTAGAAAGGCAGTATTAGCAGAGTTCCTGCAATACAAGGAACAGTAATGGCACATGCAGTCATTGAATATATACTTTAGTTTGTCATCTTACTATTTTAATCCCACCTCATCCTATTATGTGATGGCTCTTAGTGTAATTTATTATTTAAATGAGTTTATTCATTATATATGTTTTAGGTATAATGCCTTTATATTTAAATTGTTTTTTAATTCAATGTACGATTCTTAGTTGTATTGTTTTTATGATATTTAACTTAAAGTCTTAATGATCTAACTATACAGGTTTGTTATTATGATTGTATTATAAAGCTCCGTAGAGCACTGTGTGATTATGGCGCTATATAAATATCTTATTTTATTATTATTACAGTCGTGCAGTCATGCTATATATGAATTAATGATTATTTGTGACAATGGTTTTATTTCTGAATAATTGAATTTTATATTACTTGGCTGATTAAATATTATGATATATATTTTATTTGTAGCAATGTTGTATTGCAAGCGAGGGCATCGTTATATAACGGTTTGGTTCTTTGTAAGTGTATGCCAATAATGTTAGTGTATTCCTGTTGTTTTATGTTACTTTGACCCGTTTCCATAAATGTATTATTAAGGAATTGTTGAGTTACTCGGAGTTGCGTTGGGAAAAACTGTTTGGAAATGGTGACCCCAAGATCCCCACCCTCCGTACGAATTTTGAAGTGCCTTAATGGGACTTCTAGACTGCACACAAAATGTCAGCCCCATATTTCCAAAACTGATGGAGATAAGTGCTATTTTAAAATTGTGACCCCCAGACCGCCACCAAAAATATAAAACTACGAACTATCCCAATGGGTACGCTAGATCGCATAAAAATGTCTGCCCCATACAGGCATGACTGGCCCAGATAAGTGCCATTTTAAAATTGTGACCCCCCAGATTTAGAATCTAGATCCCAGTGGGCTTGCTAGATCAAACACAAACGTTCAACTCCACACATGACAAAATGACAGAGATAAGGGCATTTTAAAATTGTGACCTCCCCCGAGACCCCCACCACCTGGATGAATTTCGAGAAAAAAAACTATATGTACAAACTACCCCAATGGACACCCTAGATCACACAAAACATTTCAGCTTCACACATGTCAAATTAACAGATATATGTGTCATTTATAAATTGTTACCCCCCAAGCTCCCCACCGCCGACGAATTAAAAAAAATCTAAATCTGCGAACCACCCCCAATGGGCCTGCTAGATTATATACAAAATTTCAGCTTCATACATGCCAAACTGACGGAGATAAGTATGTGTCATGTCATTTAAAATGCGGAGATTTGTGTTTACCACAAAACCCGCTGTGCGTATAAACAGCGCTGAAAACTGCAGCTCTGTGTGACGAAGTCGTAAGATACACAACGTCAACGCTCTGAGACAATGACATCAAAATAGAACACCATTTTTTGCAAATAACTACAAGTTATGCTAATTATGAGGTTTTGTTATGTTTACTAACAATTACAAAAGTAACCGTATCATTAACGTAAACTATAATATAATTGGATCACACATTCTTTCGGCAAACACCGTGTTAAGCTGGCCAAAAATAGGCGCTAACCTTTGACATGTACTGTGTGTACGCAAAAAGGAACCGGAACTTACTCTCAGACCGGAACCTCCTTCCAGACCATACAGCTGCGGGCCGAAAGTAGGCGCTAACCTTTGACATGTACAATCGCATGCGCACTACGCAAAACGGAACCGGAACTTACTCTCAGTCCGGAACCTCCTTCCAGACCAGTACAACGGATCCATAGTGTGGGACCCATACCATCAGGGGGACATAGATAAATTAGAGAGTATCCAACACTGCGCTGCTCGTTTCATTACTGGCGACTGCCACTCCAGACACGAAGGATCGATCACACACATATTAATATACATAAAACGCAATACCCTACTAATCAGACGTCGGGACCTTCAACTTAAATTCACGTACACAACTGTTGAGGGAACTGTGCCAGCCATCCCCGCAGAAACATACTTCCGGCCGCAAAGAATAAATAAAAGACGCATCCAATTCAAACATTTCCCAGATCACGTAACTTCAAACTTTGAACAACACCTAACAGGTGCTATACAGTACATGCATCCCAAAAGGACCAATTAAAAAACTCATACTTTGCAAAGACAACAGTAGGCTGGAATAAACTAAATGAGTCGCAGGTCCAGGCTGAGACCATATACGATTTCAGTCGCTTATGTTGCGACCCAAACACTCAATAACACCACACACACCCACCCCGTCGTAAGCGAAAGCCAACAGTGGCTCATTACGACATAATTAATTATACTTAGAATTACACTATTGCAATTCCTTTTTTATTTATTTTGCCCTTAAGAATATCACAACATTATACTACATGTAAACAATTGCTATGCAATAGTTGTGGCTCGGCTTCCGCAGTTTTCTCACTCAGTGCCACTTCTGAGGTAATTGCATGTGCTTCCTGTGCGATAACGTATATAAGATATGCACAATTACCTATCAGACACAGTCATGTAAACAACTTGTATATTTACATTAATGTCTTACTCCTGTAAGAAAGCTTTTATCGCTTCGATCATCTAGTTCTAATTTACTCTTTGTTCCTAGAATCAGTACTAATATTGGAACGGGGACTTTTTGTATGCTGCACCAACTCTTTAGAATATGCTCCCTCTTACTGTTAGATCACTTGAAAATATTACACAATTCAGCCGTCATTGAAGAACGTAGCTTCACAGCGGTGCTTATCGACCTTAGACTCCTGGCGCAACCATCCATGTTTCACAACTTGTATACGGCTTATGATATTGTTAGCATCTCCGTTATGAACTACCCCTACCGACCTTTTGCGCAGCCCTTCGAATGCTTACAGACATTAACGCAGCGCAATTTCCGTGTCAACAATAAGTTTCATTGAGACAGAATTTACGATTGTTTTTGTCGCGAATAAACCACAAATTGTGCACCCATGGATAGAGGTATTTGTTCACGCCAACAACGTTTTGGCAATACATCTTGTTTGTCATTTAATGTTTTTATAGGTTAAATGTAATCTTAATGTCGCCGGTGTGTTCTTTAGAATGTGAGTCGTAAAATAACAAGGTGTTTCTCGGGAAAATAAAAACTGACGTCATTAGTTGCCAGTATAAGTTCAGCCGCGGATTACGCATTGCAGTGAGGCGACATTTCTCAGTGGAACGGTAAGACACAATCATTTGCACCATTCCATTTGCATTCTTTGAACGTCTAGCATGGGTTTGCTCTTGAGTTTGATGAAAATGTATTATGTTTGCTATATTATTGACGCCATAAGTAGTGTGTTTGGCATATTTGCGAAACTAATACGAACAATATATTCTGTCTTACTAATGTGAACTTTCGGTGTTATAAATCTCGAATATTTCAATAAAAGCCTCTCATAATTTGTTCTAGTTGGTTTTGTTTCCAGTCCAGATATCCAGCGACATCTGCTAACTATACGCTTTATATCTGAAACTAGCTAATGACTGGCCATGACACCCCGCTCAAATGCACCGTCAAACAGCTTTGATACATCTTACTATATAACAGCAGATGCCTTGTTGTTGTAGCAGTCGTTTATCACCGTCTTCATCTTCTTCCTCATTTCAGCAACAAGACTCCGACATAAATAAGCTTCTCGTCTTGTTAGCTCGTCTGCTCGTCTTGTTAACGCTACTTGGCGCTGTGTTGGCATGCTTCAAACCTCACTGTAAGTGGAGTATAATTGACAACTGCGCTTAGTGAAAATGTATTAAGAAAAGAGCAAGTATGAAATATTGTTTATCAGAATTAGTATCGATGTACATGAATGGCATACCATAGATACCAATGACACGTTCTTTGATGTGAACGATTAGCTTAGTCAACATAAGAACATCAGTTTAGGTAACATTTTAAAAGGAAATGGGAGCAGTCCATTTACAAATAATCTATCTATCAGGTGACTTATTGGCTAGCAACATGGGGCTTCAAACCAGTTGCCGCACGTGGGGAACTGCCCTTTATTCCGTTGCAAATTGTGTTCACATTCTGTCTACAAATGTCTTTTTGTATAACAAAAACATCAGTTAAAACGGTTGGTTTTAAGTGAGGACAGCATGCGGGTACGATTGATTTAGAATATGTCTTGCTGTATTTCTATTGTAATGCACGCGTGTAAATGTCTTTCACGGAGGTCATGCGAATAATTATGATCGTGATGCAGGCAAACAGTATGATAGTGGACGACACTGTTGCGCATCACGTGGACTGAGCGTGTAGTCTGTGTGACGGAGACTCTTAGAAGGAAGGGTCGATGACAAGAGTAGAGGACGATTTGTTTACTTGGAGTTACAACTATAAGACGTTGATGGGAATATGATAAATGCTGAAATAATCCGGATGGCGTGAGAGAAGCAGAATTATCGTTCCAAGCCAGCGGGGATATTAAAATAAACCAAAGATTGTTTAAAAACATATTTTTCTTCTGTTATTTGCACTTAATCTGACACAGGGACTTACTTATGGTGCCATATCGTGGTGATGTGTTTTGACATCGTGATGATTATTGAACCATTGTTGCCGCAGGTTGCAGAAAGCACTGCGGCAGTCGAGATGGTGACTACCCTAACAAGTGCACGTATGATTGCCGTTATTACATTAAATGCCGGGACGGGAAAGCGTACTACCGTCAGTGTCGTTCTGGATGCTTCTTTGACGCCGATAGGAGGCGCTGCGTAGAAGGTGACCAATCACTGTGTGTGTGTGTTTGTGTGCGTGCGTGTATGATTCTCGACCGATGCTAATACGAGTCATTCTTTCTAAGTAAATCAGATATGTTATAATTACTTCCTCTTCATCCACAACCATCTTTCGTATTTTATAATACAAACAAATTAGACAATTTAATTTAATTCGGAAAGACTGTGTGTTGGGAGTTGTTTTAATTAATACGAACTAGTGGTATACAATTGTCATTGTTATATCCGGTTTCAGGATGCCCGACCGGACGTCGTGGCATCATCGACTGCTACTCCCGCCCCGACGGCTATTGGCAGCACTGCTGCTACTGTGACTTGTACGCATCTTGTTCCAACGGCGGCATGTTCTTCCACCGCCGCTGTGAGGTCGGAGGCACGGTCTGGGACGACGTGGAACACAAGTGTCTTGGCAAATCGTGCACTTGCCATAGAGAGCACAGGTTCTACCCGCTGGATACCATCATGAAGCCGTAGAGAGCATGCGTTCTGTGTTAGGTACGACAATCGAAACACTCTCATCCATCTCTCTCTCCCCCCCCCCCCCCCTCTCTCTCTCTACCTCTCTCTCTCTCTCTCTCTCTCTACCTCTCTCTACCTCTCTCTCTCTCTCTCTCTCTCTCTCTCTCTCTCTCCTCTCTGCCTTTCTCTCTGTCTCTCTTTCTCTCTCTTTCTCTCC
>OZ023213.1:47709043-47834043 GCA_963995525.1 Escarpia spicata
GGCGACATTCAGTAAACAAGTTGACATTGAATACTTATCTGTTCTCATCTATGCTGGCTACATATTGTAAGAACGTTCGTGAAATAAAATATACAACTAATTCACGATGTGTCTGTTTGTCAATTGGTATATGTGATTCATATTGTATAATAACTAAACGAATAATTCGCAGGATAACAAATGCGGATGTACTCAAGAAATGTTTCACCCATGGACGATCACACACAACAAAAAGCTACATAAAAGTGCGTTGTTTAAACAGGATATGTATAATATGTAACTAATATGTACTTGTGTGTGTGACTGCAAGCATTTAGGATATGTTGTATGTTCTGAAATGAAGACATTTGCAACATTTTTCATTTTTGTGTAAGAGCTTCTTAGGTTGAAACGATCAGAACCATGGTACTTTCTTCGCTAGTTCGATCCGGTAATTTACTGAGATAGAAGATTACATGTTGTATGTAAGTAGTGATACCTTCCGCATCCTGTCAATTGTTGTAGACGTCATAAAACACAAATATAAAGGTAAGTTCTTATATAGCACAGTATATAATCCTCAGGACTGCTGAAAACGTTTCATTAAGGTGTGAGCCTTAATTGCAAACGTACCGGGGTAGGTGGGACCCATGAGTAATTTTTCACGTTTTCAGCGATAAACCAAAAAATAATACAGTTTTTAACATTAAAATTGCACTACCGTGTAAACATGTATGTCCTCTAACGGTGTCGTGAAATTTATTAAGCTGAGATACTTTAAATTTCTAAATATATACAAATTAGTGGAGGCATGTGAAATGGCACAAGGGGCCGCTCATGAGGAACTGCCCATTATTCCGTTGCACATTCCCAAACGTGATATCCCTTGAGCCACCACGTTGGGTCCCTTGAGCCACAACAACGCTTTTACATATAACATTGATAAGTGAATTTAACATTACATTTATATTACAATAAACATATGCTATATGTGCTACGAGTTATTCGTCATAACTAAAATTAAGATACTATAGTCAGGCTTTAAAACACCTGCATGTCTCTCATTATTTGGTATTGAGAACTGAACATATGTAGCTATCGACTGTGAAAGACCAAAATAGGGGTTATCTTGTAAGATTTTGAATGCTGGCTAGTGCATATGCAATAGTGTGAATGCACTGGGGAGGTGACACAGGGTCAGTCGTTCAAAGAACCGGGGGAACGATTACATTATAGTTAGGGTAGACAGGTAGGATAGTTCAGTCTATTATGTGGATTGTAATATTGTTGTCAAGGGTGATATTCACGAGTGCATAGATGAATAACACGTAGAATACTTTATTTTGCTCTGATATATATACGTCGAAGATAGATATATATATATATATAGGTATTATGATTGTGCTTTGTGTAGATGGAACTAGCATATATTCTGAGGGGTGTACCGTTCACACCAGGAAGTAGGAATATCTTACTATTTGGGTTAACATTTAGTGTAGTGTCGGGTCAGAGTGACGGCCAGCAACGTCTACACGTCTATTCGTGAGGCCGAGAGACCTATAGCGAATAGGCGGTATAAGCGTCATGATTGAATTCCCGCGAGAAGATGGAAGTTCCCTCACATTGAGCTGGGTCGACTTCGGAAGGTTACACACGGCTATATTGTTGCATGTCTGTCGTATAACATATGTTTTCGTGCTAAGCACATCCCAGGAAAGATCAATGTTGTTGCCGATCTTATCTCACGGTTACAGGTAGAACGTGCACGCAGCGTTCAACCCAGCCTACACAACCACCCAAAACTAGTTCCCACTCACTGGCTTCCCTGGTACACAACGCAGTGAGCACCATGGACGCGGCCTTCGCACCAAGCAGTGCCAGACGTTACGAGAGTAACTGGAAAAGGTTTGTAACCTTTGTACAAACATTAGATAGGAAAAGGAGGTACCTGCCTGCCTCCCCAAACACAGTAATTGCCTTTGTTCAGTATCTCAAAGATGAGGGCAAGGCACCCAGTACTATTAGGACTTTCATATCGGCTATCTCGGAACGCCACAAAGCGTGTCGCTACCCCGATCCAACAAACGACTATTTAGTTGTGAAAATTGTAAAAGGCGTAGCACATGCCTGCCCTCATGTTGACCAACGCCAGCCTGTCAGCTCACGTGATCTGTCCCTCATCATTAAGTCAGTTCCATTGTCTAAGTGTTCATCTTACTCAGTGGTCTTGCTCCGCGCTATGTTCAGCCTCATGTTCTTCGGTTTTCTTAGGATAAGTGAGGTGACGGCTAGCCCGCATAATCTGTCTGTGACACAGTGTCGCATAAAACTTGCCAAATTACGCCTGGTCTTCCATACGTACAAACACAGTGCAGGCCGTCCTTTCAGCCTGGATGTCTTCCCCACGGGAAAGACAGCTTGTCCGTACCGGAGGATGGTAGAATATATCAAGCTCAGGGGAAATGATCAAGGTCCCCTTTTTCGCAGTGCCAATAAATTGCCTGTGCAGAAGACTGCTTTTGCCAAATACCTTAAGGAAGTGCTAAAAAACACAGAGTTAGCAGGCAAGAAAATTTCATCACACTCATTCAGGATAGGGGCAGCGACATGGGCAGCAAAGGCGGGTTTCTCATCGGAACAAATCAAAGCTATGGGTCGCTGGCATTCAAACTCATATCAGAAATACATTAGAGTGGAATCAATCTCTAGCAAACCGTCCACGTAAAGCATCAGCCTCTGATAATTCACCACTAACCATATATAACAATTGTGTTTCATGGCGAGTCTACAACGGTCAAGCAAAAGTTGCTTGTCCGCAGTCCTGGCAGCAATGAGCAAGTGGTACCGGAGGCGATTGACCTACAATACAGACCGGGATGAATCCGCTCTTTCGATGGAGCTCCAGACCAAGTTTGGCTACCCGGACATTGTAACTCGTGGCAAGCACAAACGCTAGGACGGAAGGGCAAAGTGCTATATGTGGTGGGGCGGTATTGATATGTGTGTTCGTCTCTTAGCAGAGGGGGGGGGGGGCCGTGAGGCGGCCCATTCCTTTTTGTTGGGAGAGGGACAGGCATGATAGGTCAGCCTTCCACTAGCCCATACCCCAGTTTCTTTTAGTGTCAGACGTTTTGGGAGGAACTGTTACATTGTCAGCGTTCGTGTCCGATTACACCTGTCAGTGCTAGTTGACAAGCCGACTTATCAGGTCCGGCCTATATGCAGCCCTTTAGTGGGGGTGAGGGCCACCAATGTGAACATGGGAGGCCAGGGGGTTTTTATCCCCCACTTTTGTATATATCAAGCTGAATTACTGTGGCTAGTACTATAGAAAGGTGTGCAGTCTGCACACCAGGTATCTTTTTCCCTTGTGTTCTATATACTGTAAGCATATTACAGTCGGTATGTTGTAATTAATATAACAGCAATCAAGGGTTTTTTGGTAAATGTCTAGTATGATTATTCTAAATGTACAAAATGTGTTATACATAACATGTGTGGTCCATCACTCTGTAATCTCGATGTACCTGGCTGTGCACAATATGTGACTATTGTATATATTATATGTGCACAGTGGCAATCCCTGTGTTAATAAATTTGATTGCCCAATACCAACCTACCCTATAGTTGGCGTAAATTCAGTACAAACAGAGAAAGGGCTGCATGAACATAACACGGATACACCGGGAATAGGGGGGGGGGGTACCGAGTAGAGTAGTACACGAAATGAATTTTTGGCCTTCAGGATGAAAATAATTTTTGTGTAACAACAGAGCGAGCGCCTAGCGGTTAAGCTAGGTGGTTATACAACCTGTTCCCCCTCCTAGTCTGCACACCCCCCTTGAATCGCCTCAACGCTTAATAAGCTGGCCCAAAATACCCATTCAGCCCGTGTCAGTTACGCGGCATCCTATTGGCCAGCAGCGGGCGCGGGAAAAAAATTGTGGGCAGGAGACGATGCAAGGTTTTCTCGTCACTTCATTTCGCTTCGCCATCGTGACAACTTCAGATTTGACTACAAAATTTTGAATACCACCCACCCACCCGTTGTATCTTGTATGTATAGCGTGTGTTAGTTACTTCCATATGAGCATACATAATGCAAGATAACTAAATAGGGATGTTACATGAATGTTGTAAGATAGGGGGGTTTTTATCCCCCACTTTTGTATATATCAAGCTGAATTACTGTGGCTAGTACTATAGAAAGGTGTGCAGTCTGCACACCAGGTATCTTTTTCCCTTGTGTTCTATATACTGTAAGCATATTACAGTCGGTATGCTGTAATTAATATAACAGCAATCAAGGGTTTTTTGGTAAATGTCTAGTATGATTATTCTAAATGTACAAAATGTGTTGTACATAACATGTGTGGTCCATCACTCTGTAATCTCGATGTACCTGGCTGTGCACAATATGTGACTATTGTATATATTATATGTGCACAGTGGCAATCCCTGTGTTAATAAATTTGATTGCCCAATACCAACCTACCCTATAGTTGGCGTAAATTCAGTACAAACAGAGAAAGGGCTGCATGAACATAACACGGATACACCGGGAATAGGGGGGGGGGGGGGGTACCGAGTAGAGTAGTACACGAAATGGCATTCGCGTTTTTACCACGGCTAGAGGTGACACATGCCCAGTCTAAACCGCTTGGGTAAACTGCACCCCGTTGACAAAATTGAATCATTTAAAGTGTTGTGTAATTAAAAATTATTTATCCCGACACTCCGGTTACTTTGCAGGTGTGAGTTTGTGATCAGTTTGGTATTCGTTTGTACTTATCATTTTGTTTTAGCTTGTCGATGAACGTATGAACATTATGCTTAGTATACAACACGAAACAGTGTCATTTAGTTCAGACCCCCGCTCTGCCCCTCCCCCTCGGGTTACACGCAACACCAGGCCGAGCCAGAATGTAAAGAAGTACTTTTACGTATTTACTTTACTAAAGTAGAATAGTTTACTTTTCCTGAGTAAAGAAGAATATTTTTAGAAGTATTTTTCTTGTAGCGAAATACAATGAAGGTGTACTTTTCTGAATGTAATTAAGTATCCATAATTTATATGTTAACGTATTGCAACTTCTAAGATGTTTCTGACAAATGATCTATGCTGGAACCCATAACTGTTTGACCCAGCACAAATCTGTACTGATATCAGCGACAACTACGATTGGTAATATTTTCTGATTGGCTGATTCATTAGTATTATCAGCTTTGGTTACTATATCGTGTAAGTCATTAACTTAGAAAAGTACTTTTGTGTTTACCTCAAGTACAATTGTTTATTTTTTACTTCTACTTCAAGTACTTTTTTTAATATATATTCAGAACTTACTGTGTCGCAGCCCAAAATATTGTTTCCTCGTATAGAGTACTTTTTTTAGAACAACAACATACACAGGTCATGGTATGCTTGTAAATTTTGGTGAATGATGATGAAGGTATATTGTGTTATTAAAAAGTCCAATGACATGAGACTGAGCAAACATTTCGTGATTCAAACTCAAGCTTTGCTATTGAAAAGTTTGAGTTTAAATCACAAAATATTCTCGGTGATGACGTTTGTTATGACGAAAATTTGAACTGTTTTTGTAACTAAAATTACGTATGACGTCCGCAATTGATCGGCGGAAAAAGGGTAGAAAACAATGTTGTGTACAATCGATTAACGTCCAGTATGAACCCTAAAACCAGTATACCAACGGTGAATTTAAAAAGTAAAAAAGTGTAACTTTTCTTCCGAGAACTCGCAGATGAACCACTGACAGTTTTGTTTGGAAGATAAAAACCGTTTTGGAGGAAAACGATTATATAATGTATACATACGTGCGTGCGTACGTACCCACGTACATACATACCCTAGCTCGATTATAAATTGTTATATATAATTAATATAGGTTATCAGGGGCGCGTGTACAATTTAAATTAACTGCGGTAAAAGAGGAATTCCACGACAGAGATAGGAGGACAGTGTGAAAACTGATCTTGGTAGGATTGGGAGGGGAGTCGAGAACAAAAATAAACTGTAGATTTATATAAGTGAAGGCGGATGACGGAAACAACAGTCACATAGAATGAGTGGCGGAAGAAGAGAAATAAAGGCATAAATCAACAACAGAAGACCATTATCAGCACCAGTCTCACCCCGGACTTCGAAGGCAAACACAATTAAGCACAATGCGCAGACTTCAACCAAGGAAAATATGTGTTCCGAACACGCATATAATATATTCGAAGAAGTCCGATCGTTTAGGTCTGGTCCAATGTTCAAACCACATGTCACGGAATCTCTGCCGACGGGAATGGAGACACATGTGTTGTCACGTTGAGCGCACAGAGTGCGTGCTAGGAAGCAAGACGACCATCCTCGCAAGCCAAGGATGTGACTATCTGTACTACTCCTGGCAGATTTCCTAGGTATTGTATGGAAATTAGCTGAATGAAACTGTTATTAAGTAAGCCGTACCACACTTGAGAAGAGTGCCGACACCCGTCCGACCCGCGCCCCATTCTCAGAAATTTCAACATAATTTCCCATTCGACCATTCTCACAAGCCGCTGAGCGGTATTGTGTATTCAAATAATTACGTCTACAGACCAAACAGTCCATGAAGACCACCCAGAAGACCACTGGAATGTTCGGCGAGCGATATTATTGGCTGAGCTTATCTTCAGAGTTTTGCAAGACGATCTGCCAGGGGGTACTGAGACCATCCTCGCGCGTCATGGGGCGCTGCTGATTGCATCAGCCTCACAGGTGATTACAGTTTGTTCTTTTTTCTCGCTCAATAATTTGATTTAATGTACCAGGCACAGAACAAAATAAACCCCAAACCGTAATATACGGCTTGAAAAACAGCAAATGACAGAAAGGTGTCACCTGAAGGTGCAAGTCGTACTCCTCAAAAACGCAATTTATTGGAAATGTACATGCTGCTGACACCTTATGCCTGACGACCAACAATGAAGCCTGAGTTAAAATGTATTGCTTCCACCACGGAAACAAATGATGCTGGTGGTTTTCGTACGTTTCCCTTTTTGTCTTTGTGGTTTAAAAAGGGGTGTAACTCATCAATAACATTCCTTGGTGTCGCTTATTATGCCATGCTGCGTACAAAGTCTTCCAATAGCGTGTTAAACTGTAGTCAGTTTCATAGCCGGCAGGCTACCTAACATTTCGTTTAAATAGGCGCTGTCACTCTATACTGTCGGTTTGCCTTAGATCCTTAAACATATACAGTTACGATTATTCCTAACTGACGCTGCATAGATAGAAACACGAAGTTTGTGAAGAGTTAGTAGAAGGTTCGAATTGTACACATATTTAACAAGATTATGCCAAATTGTCATCCAAACCAACATACTGAAATGGTAAGTTGATAAGTAATTTATTGGCGTATTGGGACTCCCAGTACATTACAAACTTAATGTCTAGGATGGTGGAGATCAGGATCTCACTGGATATAATGTACATAATGTAAGAGTACAGGACTTTCTACTCATCGACCCAGGAGATCGGCGTAGTATTTAAAATCATATCCCGACAACACAGTTTACGTAGACTACACAGAAAAGAGTGATAAACGACAGAGTGATTGCGTCATTAACATGTTTCTTTTTAAAAAGGTTAAATTGTTATTTATCACAATATCCAGTCCTAAGGACTGCTGAAAGCGCTTTACGTTTTACTCCCTGGCAAGTAGTGATATATATGCGTTTCATGTCTGATATATGGCTCTTGCCAGCCATGACGTCACCGTGACCTACTGACCACTGAACGTACGTCGGTCCGACGTCGGTCCCTGGACCATCCCAGTCCCCACTCACCGTAATTCGAGTTGATCGCGAAAGCGCCGATGTTGTCTTCGGGGTCAACAGCGACGACGTCGGCTGCGGGATCACGTGGGATCATGCTACCTAGGTTACTCTCAGGAATGTCTATCTTTAACTTTGTGAGACAATCTTAACTGAGGTGCATATTAAGGGTGGGATAAAATGAATTTGAAGTTTCTGTTAAATTGCTAAGAATAAGGGCGCTGTCGCTTTCTGTACCATTATGAAAGTCTGATTATCCAAATCATTCAAAAGATCAAAGGGCTTTGCCAATTTGATTGACAGGTAGTAATTCGCAATTTGCCATATAAAAAACCAAATGTTAAAGGTCAAGGTCAAATATCAACTTCAACCATCATGTGGCGTCCCCTAGCGAATAAGTGAACGCCTATATTTCGTAGCGTCTCCCCAACTTACTAAGCAAGGGCACCACCATGCTAAGCCACTCATTTCATAGTAAGAGGCGTCCTCTAGCGTGTCCCTTAGCGTCATCGTGCTAGTTATACATACTTACTAAGCGAGAGGGCGCCACCGTGGGTATACCTATAGAAAGCACGTACGATTCCTGTAGTTCTTACAGTGCAGGTAAAGTATAATACATAATTTATAGCGTACTGTATAATGTATAAGATATACAGTATAATATAAGGTACAAGCTATAAGTATAAGGTATATTGTGCTGTGTATAAGGTGTGAGGTACAAACATAATGTATAGTGTATAATGTATACTTATAAGGTATTGTGTATAGGGTGTATGCTATATCGTATAAGGTATAATGCATTGTGGGTATGTCCAAATTATAAAAGGTATAAGTAACAAAGTATAATGAGTAGTGTATTAGGGGTAACTATAAGGTAAACGGAGTAAAATATTATGAATAGTGTTACAGAGTACAATATATAGTGCTTAGTGAGGAAGACATAAGTTAAAGGTATAAGGTATAATATATAATTTATGGCGTACAGTGTTAAAGATATAATATATAAGGTATACTGTATAAGGTATAAGCTATAAATGATAGGTATATAGTGTTGTGTATAAGGTTTAAGGTACAAACATAATGTATAGTGTATAAGGTATAACTATAAGGTATAATGAATAAGGTATTGTGCATAGTGTGTGTGCTATAAGGTATAATACATAATGCATCGTGGGTAAACCCTAAGCATATAAGGTGTAAGGTACAATGTATAATGTATAGTGTATAAGGTATAATTACAAAGTATAATGAGTAGTTTATTAGGGGTAACAATAAGTTATAGTGTGTAGGTATTGTGTATAGTGTGTAAGGTACAAGGTATAGTGCTTAGTGAGTAAGACATAAGTATAATGTATCAGGTATCATACATAATGTGTTAAAGGTGTGTTTAACAGTGTTAAAGGTAAAATTAATAAAGTATACTGTATAATGTATAAGCTATAAGTATAGGGTATATTGTGCTGTGTATAAGGTGTAAGGTACAAAGCCTAACGTATAGTTTATAAGGTATAATGTATAAGATATTGTGTATAGTGTATAAGGTACAAACCATAATGTATAATGTATATGGTATTGTGCACAGTGTGTAAGGTGTAGTGCATAGTGGGTAAGACATAATGTAAGGTATGGAGTACGATGTTTAAGGTATAATATATATAAATTGTACTGTGTAATGTAAAAAATATAAATATTTATAATATATAGTGTACTGTGTATAGGATATAAGTATAATGTAGAGTGTATTTGGTATAACTGTAAGGTAGTAAGTATAAAAGTAAAGGTAAGTTCTTATAGGGCGCAGTAACCAGCCCTCAGGACTGCTGAAAGTGCTTTACTTTTTATGCCCAGGCCTTACACAATATACCTTATACTTATATATTGCCTACTATGCACTATATCTTGTACCTTATAGCTTACACACTATAAACAATACCTTACATATTATACCTTACAGTTATACCTTATACCCTATATATTTTGCTGTTTTACCTTATATAATGATGTCTTACCCACAATGCACTAGGCCTTATACCTTACACACTATACACAATACAATATTATATCTTACAGTTACACCTAATACACTACTCATTATACGTTGTAGTTATACCTTATAATAATAATATATAATAACACAAGTGTATTAGCAACTCAACTGAGTTGGATTCACAGTATACAATAAAATACAACTATACATTGGAACGTCATACAGTATTAATACACTGAAATGTCATACAGTATAAATACCATCCTTTTGCCCTTCATTCGTTATTGGCAGTTGTGTAATCCCCATGGTATAAAGGAGTTACGGTATCTGTTTGTTCGGGTTATTGGCAAAGGGTACACATTACTCTGTCTGATGTCATATTTGGTATGCCTTTTGTCAGGCAGCAGATAGTTTAATCTGTGTGTACTAACTTTAATCTTATTGAAATATTTTTGGCAAAGGCAGTCCCGTCTTGCTTTCAATGTCTCCAATTTAACATACCTGAGTATCTCAGCGTAACTTGTTGCAGGAAAAATACACTTTAATGCTCTTTTTTGTATCATTTCAATACTGTCAGATAAATATTGTGGCAAGTTAGTGTGCCATACGGGGCATGCATATTCTAAAACAGGTCTCACAACACTGACATATATAGTGACCAGATCATTCTGGCTAATTCTTACTCGCTTTAACTGATACAACATGTACAATCGTTTCCCGGCCTTTTTCACAATATTTTCGACATACTTATTCCATGTCAGATCCTGTGAAATTGTAACACCTAGAAGTTTGGCATGGTCTACTTGATCTAAATCTTTTCCATCGATCGTTATATTCGGGATAGTGTTTCGAAAATTGCGGTCTTGTGCAAAACAGATGATCATCTCTTTTGATTTTCCTAAATTAATTTTCATATCATTCTGTTCTGTCCACTTAGCGGCAACGTCAACCGATTCTTGTATAACAGATACACCCTTTCTGTCGCATACTTCGAACAATGTACTGTCATCTATATATTTATATAACGGAACAGGCGTTTCTAAATCATTTATATAGACTAGAAAACATTTAGGTCCAGACAGTGTTCCTTGTGGTACTCCCCCATTGGGGTGACCAGGATGCGAATATTCATTTCCTATTTTTACTTGTTGAGTTCTGTCCAGTAAAAATGTTGCCATCCATCTTATAATATGTGAAGGTAAACCATACAACTGTAGCTTTTCTAGTAACAAATGATGATTAATAAGGTCAAACGCTTTGCTAAAATATAGCATTACAACACGGACAAAAGAGTCCAATTTATCAGTCGCCTCATACCTTATACACTACACATTATACGTTGTACCTTATTCTTTATGTGCTTAGGGTTTACCCACTATGCATTCATTATACATAATAGCATACGCACTATACTCAATACCTTATTCATTATACCTTAAAGTTATACCTTATACACTATACGTTATGTTTGTACTTGAAACCTTATACACATTAGAATATAACTTCTACTTATAGCTTATCCCTTATACAGTTTACCTTATACCTTTAACACTCTACGCTATAAATTATGTATTATACCTTATATTGATGTATTTCCCCGTATGCAGTTGTGTAAGGTGTATGGTAGATATCTTACAAAACTTAGAATATTTGTTCAAAGTCGGAACTTAGAATCTTTTTTATCACGGCCGAGGTGTTGAAATTCTGAGTGCGTTTTCAAAACATCATTCTAAAATTTGACTAAGTTTCGCACGTCTACGAAGGATCAGACCAAATTTTTCGACCACATTCGATTAAGCCCAAGTTTTTTTTCTCTGTATCTAACCATAACTCGTTAATTTTTACTCACTAAATGACACCAACATGTAACGTAGTACTCCAGTTGTGCACTACGGGACGCTTCCTCGGAAGTGTCGTCGTACTGGAAGTCACGTGACTGTCATGTCCCTCTCTGCGATTCCACCTTTCCGAAAATGTTAAAGGGACAATGTATAATTTATACTGCATAATATATAAGGCGAGGTCTCTCGGCATTGTATCGCGCAACTCCTGGTGGCGAGGTGCTGCTCCGCATCCAGTCGTACGGGTGCTCCAGCGTCTGCTTGGTAATAACTACAGGAATCGTGCTTGTGGTCTATACATATATATACACGGTGGCGTCCTCTAGCTTAGTAAATATGTATAACTAGCACGATGACGCTAAGGGACTCGCTAGACGTCGCCACTTTTATCATGAAATGAGTGGTTTAGCATAGTGGCGCCCTCGCTTAGTAAGTTGGCGAGACGCTACGAAATATAGTCGCTCACCTATTTACCAGGGGGGCCACATGTCGCTTTACCTTGATAAGGAACTCCATTTGGCCTTGAACGTTGACCTTTGGCCTTGAATTTTGACATTTGACCTTGAACTTTGATATTTGACTTTGATATTTGATTTATGTATGGCAATTTGCAAATCACTACCTGTCAATCAAAATGGCAAAACCCTTTGATCTTTTGAATCATCTGGTAGCGCATTATACCGTTCTTAGCACAGCTCATAGCGCTTTACACTTTAATCCCTGGCACACTATTCAATCGAACACCATCTTAACTTTTCTGGGACGCTTTCAGCCACGTTGCAATAAATGTGCGAATACTATTTGTACACAAATATCCACAAATATTGTGCGCTGTAAAGTCAGTACGCATAGGCCATATTACTAAAATATTGTGTGCTGTAAATTAAGTACGGATAGGGTATATTACTCAAATATAGTGTGTTGTAAAGTCAGTACGCATAATCTATATTGTTCAAATAGTGTGCCCTGTAAAGTCAGTAAGCATAGGCTATCTTTCTAAAATATCGTTTGCTGTAAAGTCAGTACGTGCAGGCCATCTTCAAACTCCATCAACGACACATCCAAGTCATATCTCATTTTGAAGGGAAGAAATTGTTCTGTATGCGGCAACTGTCACTGTATGCGCCAATTGTCACATACACCCTCCTATGCAAAGCAACAATACAAGTCAAGTGTAGACTGGAATAGGCCAACTTAATGACATTAAGTTTATTGTTTCACATAGGTTATAACAACAACAACACATATACATAAATACATGTTCACAGCAAGCATGCCGGCCCCAATGGTACTGCTAATCAATACCTACAAATCGTAGCAGTATAACCAACCACCACTTATTAGGTCATTACACTATATTTACTATACATTTTCGCCTAAAATGGCGGCTCCTACCTTCTTCCCACCAAAAAGGTGGCTCCCTATGTAGTTCCCGTCAAAACGACGGTTTCCCACTCATCTCCACTAAAAAAGGCGGTTCCCTTATATACTTCCAGTCAAAACGACGCTTCCCCTCTAATTAAGAGGTAAAGAATATAAAAGATATAAGATATCGCACGAGACAACAGACTAGGGAGGGAGAGAGAGAGAGAGAGAGGGAGGGAGGGAGGGAGGGAGGGAGGGAGGGAGGGAGGGAGGGAGGGAGGGAGGGAGGGAGGGAGGGAGGGAGGGAGGGAGGGAGGGAGGGAGGGAGGGAGGGAGGGAGGGAGGGAGGGAGGGAGGGAGGGAGGGAGGGAGGGAGGGAGGGAGGGAGGGAGGGAGGGAGGGAGGGAGGGAGGGAGGGAGGGAGAGAAGAGGAGGGAACCTTTTTCTTATTTTAGGGCGTAAAATTCAATTCGCGCCTCAATCCTTTCTTTACGTCTGTACCGCAAATACATACATCATGATCATATCGACTATTCTACTGGCTGCCAACAAACCCTCACCATCGTCGTTCCAATGCCCAGATTGGAAGAAGCATTTCACACGTCGGGACAACTTGAAAAGGCACATTGCCCACATTCGCTGTGGACGATCGACAACGTCACTGAATTTGTTAGTCACGGCAAGCATTATGACAGCTGCGCCTCTGACTCCCGGCAACAAGCTCGACATTGCAATTTCCATCACATTGATCCCCAAATGTTGAAGTACATTCAACAGGAACATTCTTCTCCTGCTAACCCTACCGAAAATGTATAACGACGATTCGACAACAAAATATTTAAGGCCGAGGAAAATAACACCTGGTTATAAAAGTCAACCTTTTCGCTCTCGTCTATATCGCTTCGTTCTAATATACATCCCATTTCGTCGACCAGTCGTCGATAGGGTTAGCACCTGACATGGAGATTGCAATGTCGAGCTTGTCGCTGGTACCACAGGCGCAGGTGTCAATAGTTCTTGTCGGGACAAGTGAATGCAGTGACGTAATGCTTGTCCATCGTCCACAGCGGTTGTGGGCAATATGCTTTTCAAGTTGTCCCGACGTGTGAAATGCCACTTGCAATCTTGGGACTGGAACGGTTATAGTGTGGGCTTGTTGGCAGCAGGCAGAATAGTAAATAAACTCATGATGTAGGTGTTTACGGTACAAAGGTAAAGAACGAATTGAAGTGCGAAATGGATTTTATGCCTTTTCTCTCGTTCTCTCCCTTTGTCTTTCCCCCCTCCCTCTCTCTCTGTCCCTACCTACCCCTCTCTACCCCATCCCCCCTTCCCCTCCTTCTCTGTATGTATGTTGTTTCAGCCGTAGTCTCGTCTGTTGTCTCGTACGTTGTATCAACCCTAGTCTCGTATGTTCTCTCGTCCGTTGTCTCGTACGCTGTCTCCTCCGTTGTCTCGTCTGTTGTCTCATCCGTTGTCTCGTCCGTTGTCTCATCCTTTGTACCAGCCATTCTCTCGTCCCTTGTCTCATCCGTTGTCCCGTCCGTTGTATCAGCCGTCGTCCCGTCCATTGTCTAGAATGTTGTCTCGTCTGTTGTTTCAACCGTTGTTAAAACGTTTTAACTGTGGCATCACTGATCGTGTATCAATATATTAAATTACTTAATTTCTCTGGTCCGTAAAGTTCGGACCAGCGACGATAGGAGCGGAAGTTATGACATCGGCAGTGTCGGTAGAAGTTATGCCATCGTCAGGAGCGGAAGTTGTGACATCGGCAGTGTCACAAGAAGTTGTAGCATTGGACGCGTCGGTAGAAGTCGTGATATGGCGGTGTCGCCGGAGTTGTGACACGGGCGGTATAGGTAGCAGTTCCGTTGCCGGAAGTTGTGACATGGTGTGTGAGTTGTAGTTTGTGAAAGTACCTCATCAAGTTTTCATTATGGTGTGGGACACTCGAGTTCCAGTCAGTGAGTTCAGTTTGTAAGTTTGCATCATTTTTCCATAATCGCAAGTGTCGACATTCACGTCTACGGGAACTATACACTGGTCGAAGTCAACCATATACATTGTCCCGTCGCTGTCTCAATAAAACATATTCGAAACGCGAAAATCCATGTCAGAGGTCACGTAACCGTGTCGTTCGCATTACAAATGGTCACGATTGTCGACAATCATACGCTTTTTGCAGTATCTGAACCCAATGTAGAACTGAGTATGCTGGCGTATTTTGTCAATAAGGAGACCTCTGTTACTGATAACGGCGTCGGCGCTTACCCTTGCTTCCAAAGTTTCCACGTCCACGACCTCTAGTTCCGACGGCGGGGAAGGGCTGTTGGTCACGGGAAGGATATTTTGGCCCATCGACTCTTCCTCGTCGCTCCAGTATCCTGCACAGCGAGGGCACTAATAGGGTGTCTTCAAAATATTGTTATTAGCTATGGTGTCTTCGTGATACGAATGACGATACGACTGGCGTTTATATATAAATAAAAGCCACGTGAGTTTGTTGAAAGGTCACGTGGGTGTTCCGTATAAGGACGGACCTCAGAGTAGTGTGTACATGTAGTTGTCGCGCACATCTTACAGTAGTTTTCTGTGAGTGTTTCGACCGTTTTTGTAGCCACGTCCAAGTCCCCAAAAGCCTTCTTTCGATGGTACACGTTCCACCAGTTCAGCATTTCCGGTTGCCAACAATACGGCTCGCAAATGCTTTGATGCCTTAAACTTTGCGAGCAGCAAATGCCGCATATCCCGTGAATATGGTCATTGTTCCAACAAGATCTCGTCTCATCAATCTGTTTGCTTTTCCGTTTGCCAAGTGCGCGTGTTTTGCGGATTTGGCACAAAACACAGAAAACCAGGTTGGCGGAACGACTGGTTGGCAACATGGTTCGTGTACGTCGCTGTCGCTGAAGGCCGCAGGAGTGTAGCACTTGGGTGTTTTGAGGATTACGTTAGCCATAGTACCGTCGTGGTACAACGGTGATAGTGGTCGGCTGACAAACGGTGACTGTGATCGGCGGACAGTTGCCGTGAACGGTCGACAAAACGGTTCGTCTCCGTCGCCATCGCTGGTGGCGGCAGGAGCGTGGTAATTGGGTGTTTTCAGCATAACGTTAGCCATAGTACTGTCGTGGTATTGAAATGTCTCGCGGGCATTAGGGACTCCCTCAATGGCAGCGAAGGGAGCTTGCGCCGGCGAAGTCCGATGGGCGACTTTCTAAACGTAAAGAGGTTTGTTATTAGAGTCGTGTTTTCATAAGTGTCTTAATGCAACATAATTATGCCTATAAACTAGTGAAATGGAAATAATATTAATAAACACTTACCATGCGCGGCTCATTTAGATAAATATCATAAAAAGGTTGACTACGGAGGAGCGGGGCTGGGCTCACGTTGCCTCTGCATATGAAAATATACGACGAATGTAGTTTAACATGACGATGTCGTACAACGAATGAAGACAAGGTCGCCTCCACGGCCTCATAGAGGATTTTGAGAATGACGTGATCATATACCTATCAACCAATTAAAACCGTCAAAAACTGATACGTTAGCAGAAATGTTCAGCCATTATTCACAAAATTCCCGCCATATTCACTAATTTAACGCCATTTTACATGAACCAATCAAAACAGTATCCAAGCGCGTGCTGTCAAAGCAACTACCAATGAAAGATTAGTACGTCCCCAGAGAGTTACATCAGACTTTAATACATTAATACAAGATTGTTATATTTAGCATCGACACGCTTGTATAGAATGTGAAATTAAACAAATTGGATGGACAAAATAGAGGTCACAGAGTGCTTTTTTCCTCGGCCTTAGTAAGATACGACTCCTATTTTCCCATGGTAGAAGTATGGTTTGGGGGTCTAGGTTTTAAGGCCTACCTAGGTTTTGGGTTATAAAATTAGGGTTTTAAAGTTTATGTTTTTGGTGAATGCAGAGGAAGGTTTAAAAATACATTGTGAAATTGTAGGTAACCGGAA
Organism: Escarpia spicata; assembly: GCA_963995525.1. NCBI lineage: Eukaryota > Metazoa > Annelida > Polychaeta > Sabellida > Siboglinidae > Escarpia > Escarpia spicata. The sequence continues at coordinate 47,726,034 of OZ023213.1, forward strand.
ATATGGTTATTGCAAGGTCGTAGACCTGTAGGGTAACCAAAAATGACATAATTTTACCTATTTTTCTAGTTCACAATCTGTTCGTCAGGATTTGACCTTTTTTATAGTTCTAAATGTTCACGCCAGGGGCGCTATACCTGAAAAAATTGTTCGACACCAAATCAGACATAACAAACGACACGTCTGTGCATGCGCAATGGCCTACATATCGACGTAATTGATCTATTTAATGACCTATGTCACACATGGTCCAATCGCTTTTTTAACCGCTATCGTTGTTGCTGCGGTACCCCTTGCTCACTTCTCACGGCAACCGGAGGGGTCGGGTGCGGCGCGTCGCATGATTCGGGGGAATCCCTGGTCAAAAGTCGACTTCTACCTATATACACCATAAACGTCTTTGGCGGGGGTTTTTACGCCGCCTCGCCAGGTCTGACATAACCCCCTCCTTCTTCCTCGCGGAATATACCGTTTCGATCATCTAGCTCTAATTGTATTTTTGTTCCTAGAGTTAATAGTAATATTGGAACTGGGACTTTTTGTAAGCTGCACCAACTCTTTAGAATATGCTCCCTCTTTGTGTTAAATCATTTGAACATATCACACAATTCAGCCGTTATTTAAGAACATAGCTTCACAAAGTTGTTTATCAACCTTGGATCCCTGGCGCAACCTTCCATTTGTTGACAACTTGTATATGGCGTATGATATTTTTGGCATTTCCGTTATGACTTACCCCTACCGACCTTGTCCGCACCCCAGGTGACAAAAAAGCGTGGCATCGTGTGACTTCTGAATCCGACCACTGCAAGTTTCGCTTGAATTCTGGGTGCTTGTTTGTTCATCAAAATCACCATCGGTGAACGGTTCTACCTGTGTCATTTTCTTCGAATGCTTAGAGACGTTAATGTTACGTAATTTCCGTGTCAAAACATATTTCAGTGAGTCAGTTGTAAACAAATCAGACGACTGGGTTTTTGGACACGACAGAGTTTATTGAATTGGTCAATTTTAAGCTCCCAGAGGGATACTCAACGTTCTGTAACATAATATTATAAGCATATAATGTTACAACTGGATATGGTAATTGTGTATCTATCAACAATAACAAAGTAACAGCAATACGTAAGCAATCCCAATACATTCACGTCACCTTCTGCACTATGTAATTTACTTACTTACTTATCCTCTTCATGCCATGTGGCACATAAAGCTCGCACAAGATCTCGCCAGACCCCTCTGTCTTCAGCCCAGCATTCTTTAGTTCTTCTTCAATTGTTCGTCGCCAAGTTGTTTTCGGTCTGCCTCTTTTCCTATTTCCTTCTGGCGTCCAGGTCAATGCTGTATTTGCTGGAATGTAGCTGTTCATCATGTAGACATGGCCGAGCCATGTCCACCTCCTCTTTTTCAGGGTGAGGCAGATCTGTTGTTGTTTTGTTGCTTGGTGGAGTCTTGTGTTGGAAATGGTCTCGGGCCAGTATACTTTCATTATCTTCCTTAGGCATGTGTTGTGGAAGCTGGAGAGTCTATTGGTGTCTTGCTGTGTCATGCGCCAGCACTCTGAGCCTTACAGGAGCACAGAGTGGACATTGCTCTTGTAGATTCTTGGTTTTGTTTTTCTGGAGTATACTGAGGATTTCCATAGCCGTTGTAGATTTGCAAATGCTGACCTGGCTTATCCCAATCGTGTTTTAATGTCTTCTTCTGCACCTCCTTGGAGACTGATGATGCTGCCCAGGTAGGTGAACTTGTTCACATATTCGAGTGCATGATTGTTAATCATGATAGGTTGCTGTGTCAAGCTGCTGTATGTCAATATTTTTGTCTTTTTTGCATTAATTGAAAGACCAATGGAACTGGCTTGTTGTTCTAGGTTACTTATTTTCTTTTGTAATGGTTCTCGAGTGTGAGAAGGCAGAGCAAGATCATCAGCATAGATTAGATCGTCGAGTGAAGAGCACACGTTCCATCTGATTCCAGTCCGCTGTTGGTTGGTCATGATTTTCGTAGTCCAATCGATGGCTAGGATGAAAAGAAATGAAGAGATGACATACCCATGAGTTCACAGTGAATTTTTTTGTTGAGTTTACGACACTGCAGGAGAAATTCCTGTAGAAGATCTGGATGAGTTTCACCAGCTTTTCTGGAATTCAATAGTGCCTCAGGATTTTCCAAAGGCTCTCTCTGTGCACACTGTCGAATGCTTTTTTAAAAATCTACAAAATTGACATCTATTTTTCTCTGCCATTCGTTGCATTGTTCTAGAATGTTCCGCAAAGTGAAGATGTGTTCGGTTGTTCCTCTCCCTTTTTTGAAACCTGCTTGTTCTGGACGGAGAAGCTTGTCTACTGTTGTTTTCAGTCGTGTCATGATTATCTTAGAGACAATTTTGCATGGTATGAAGAGTAGAGTAATTCCCCTCCAGTTGCTGCAGTCTGCTAAATTTCCCTTCTTTGATAACTTATTCTCCCTTGAGACCAGTCATCAATCAGTTCTTCTTTTCCCTGTGAAGAAAGGGTGTACTATATCGGCTGCCGCTTCTGAGTCTGTCTTGAAAACTTCTGCACATAATGCATATGTTCCTGGAGCCTTGTTGTTCCCCAATGTGGCTATTGCTGCTTTAATCTCAGCCTTCGTTGGTGGGGTCATTTCTAATTCCAGGTTTCTTTCTGCATGCTGGATGTCTGCTGGGTGTTGTGGGTCTGCTCTGTTTAGTATTTCATTGAAGAGTTCTATCCATCTTCTTTCTTGATCCTCTTCACTGGTCAGCAGCCGTCCATCTTTGTCCATGACTGGGGGGTTGACCTTGTAGTTGGTGTTTCCACAAATCTGTTTTGTTATCGTGTACACAGTATTCATCTCATGCCTGCAAGCGGCTGTTTCAGCTTTGTTTGCAAGTTCTTCTAAATGCTTTCTTTTGTCTCTTCTAGCTGACTTTTTAACAAGTTTGTTCATCTCACTGTATTGTATTCGCAATCTTTCTTTCAGTCTTTCAGATTTGATTGATCCAATTACGATTTTCAGTTGCTATCTCTCTTGTATGGGCCCCCATGTTTCCGTACTGATCCACTCTTTGTGTTGTCGAGTTTTAATGCCCAGTGCCCCTTTGCTGGTTTGATAGTACGCTTTCTTGGTGATTTCCCGCTTCTCTTGTCCGTGATCAGATGTATCTGTTTCTTCTTCCAACACTTCAAATCTGTTTTGTAGCTTAACAGTGGAAGCTCTAGCTTGTGTTGTATTCTTTATCAGGTGTATATTAAATTGTTCTTGGTCTGTCTGTTTACAGTAGCTTGTTTTTCTGAGCTTCAGCTTGACTGTTGCATGAAGTAGATGATGATCACTGCCAACATCGGCGCCTCTTCTTACACAGACATCTAGTAATGATCGTCGCCATTTGTTGTTGATCATAATGTGATAACTATGTAATTACACACCTATTATTTTTATTATAGGACAATGTTCGTATATGGATGTTAAACCTTTTATAGACATAGTAATACACAGGCAACGGAATTACAGTCCTCTCATTGTAGGACATGATACAGAAAGTACACACACATGTCTAATATTACACACAATGGATTGATATAATAAACACCAGTGAATTCGAGATGACAATCAACTGCATGGACGCAGCGCGCCAAATGCGACCAAACCGCAACTCTGTAATTAGACAATCGGCATCGTATCACTACATTACCTAGCATCTGTCTATGCAGTTGCATTAGGTATATTACAATACCGAACTACCCAGTATATAGAACCGCCACGCCCTTATCGTCCCCGTCTAAAATGGAAACATAACACGTTTCATAAATTTAACGTTACGTATCATTCTAATGTATCATATAATAATAATAATAATCCAATGCAATGTAATGATTAATCCGCCACTACATATAACGCATAAATATAACAAGACTAACTTACCAGGCGGTAGGTATGAACGAAGCACTACTGGGCCCAGAGACTCTACAAGTGTGGATGTGTCTCTGTCACTGGCCCAGGGCAAACTGCGCCTGATAACGTAGCTGACCGGTTTAGCTCGACTAGCAGGGTGTGGCCTCTACCCCCTAGTGGTCTCTGGTGAATTAACATTGACTTAAGTACCAGAATATCCACCAGGGTTACAGAGTGAAACATGTTTCTTCTTGACAATTTACGATTATGTTTGTAGCGAAACTTGGGTAGATGTTTATTTTCACGCGAACAACGTTTTGACAATAAATCTTGATTTTTATTCAATGTTTTATAAAATAAATGTCATATTAATGTCGCCGGTGTGTTCTTTAGAATATGCGTCGTGAAATAACAAGATGTTTCTCGGGCTAATAAAAAATGGGTGACGTCAGTAGCTGCAGTATAAGTTCCGCCAGACTGTTTCCAGTCCATATATCCAGCGTCATCTGCTAACTATACGCTTTATATCTGACAAATTGCCAATGACTGGCCATGACACCACGCTCAAATGCACCGTCAAACAGATAAAGACAGATAAAGCTTAACAACCTGATGTATATAAGTTAATAATTATTTTGTACACGACAAAATTAAATGCGTGTGACACAAGCGTCAGACGCTCCCTGCCCCTAGTAACCAATCACGAGCGCGCTGGGCTTGGACTAAAAGCGCCTGTTAGTTTTTAATCAGTGAATCGCAAAGGCGCAGACGGGACTTCCGAGTCTCATGGCTTTTATGTTTGCGTGACACACTAACTGTCGTGTTCCTACACAGTTAAGCACGTTAATCCACACCAATAAGATATTGGTATGTTTGTACTAGATATAAACATCATAGGTAGGGGAAGGGAACTTTTGCAGTTTAGGCACGTAAAAACCATGAACACAGTCACCTACAGTCACCAAACTTCACATGATATATCTAATACACATATTCTATACCATAAAAGAAAAGGACATAGGGGTAACAGTTAGTGCTGACATGAAAGTTTCGGAGCAATATGGAATTGCTGCATCAAAGGGTAACCAAATATAAGAGCTAATTAGGAGAAATATCACATATAAGGAGAAACAGCTAATTGTACCGCTGTACAAAGCAATAGTTAGGCCACATTTGGAATATTGTATACAAGCATGGAGGTCATATTGTAAGAAGGACATAGATAAGCTAGAAAGAGTGCAAGGAAGAGCAACTAAGCTGATTCCAGAACTGAAAGATCTTGGTTATGAAAAACGCCACTTAGAATGTGGGTTGACAACACTAGAGACTAGGGAACTAAGAGGAGAGTTTATAAGATAATGAATGGTTATGAGGATATTGATAGAACTATTTTGTTCAAACTGAAAGAAGGCAACTTAACCAGAGGGCACAATGCAGTATTAGTGAAGAAACAGTGTAGGTTGGATATGAGAAAGTACTCATTCTCTCAGAGGACATTAAATGATTGGAACAAAATAATTATCTGATGATTGTATTAATCCTAGCAGTGTGAATATGTTCAACAATTAAATTGACAGCTATCTGGCGAGCGCGGGTTACACGTAGGTGAAAAATTGTTTGACTATCGATAAGCCAACGGCTTCCTTGTCCGCATGCCGTCTGGAGCTTATAGCTCTGGACGGCAATCTTGTTAAATTTTGTAGGTAGGTAGCACTTTACAGTTGATTTCAGACATGGGGAGAGATCACACTTGATATTTTAATAATATTATTTGTCAAACAAACTCAATAAAACACGCGATATTTAATTAAATAAGGTTAACTTAAATTTAATGTTGACAGCAACTGAAGGTATTTATTACGATTATCGGCTTGTGTAGTTACTGCTGCATTTTAATGTAATTTTTTCCTGATAATAATTGCAAGCTTTATTATATACAGTGACAGGTGAATTTTATAACTGTGGCGACTAGGTGGTGTTTGTCGTGCAGTTACTGAATGATTCAACAGTTTTAAACATAAATAATGTCAGCAGTATGGAAGACAGTACAAAGGTCTTAATTAAAATTTTTATGGATTTCATCCTGATCCATTCCGGTTATACTCCTAAAATGGTGTATTTAGGTCTGTATTAGGCCATGGATGCCCCCTATCAGAAATATGTTCTGTTTAATTATTGTTAGCTAATTGTGAAGCCATATAATAACATTATGTTGAATTTAATATATATTATTTATGTTGTTAATATTTTATTTGTTAACAATATTGAATTAAGTGGGTTAATACAAAATAGATGGACAAAATACTTTATATCCACAGCTGTCAATAACCAGGTACTCATTCACAGAGATGAGCAAACTGGAGCAACGTAGAGTGAACAAACTTGCCCATGGTGATACACCGCAGCACAGGATTCAAACCCGGGTACTCTCGTTCGAGAGTCCGAAGCTCTAGTCACTGCACCACTGCACTCAGGTCCATGATAGCCTTTGTATGGAATATTGGAGAGCTTCCAAGTCTCCCAATTTGGTAGGGGAAATCACCCGATCTCCCGAATTAGTATGCAAATCTCCCGATTTTATTCGACGACTGCCTTGCTGGCGTACAAAATCAATGTTTCCTCTGCCTGCTACCAGTTGCAGATGTCGCCATGTTTGCTGGAGTCGGTTGGAAAGGCGACTCACCTTTACAACACTATATTGCAGAAGCAATAAAATGACGATTGCTTGACGATCGCAGTCTTTCGTTTTTCTCGTTTTTCGTGTTTTGGACTATACATATATTTTAATGTTGTAGGTTTTGCTGTTATGTGTGTGTTTCAGTTTAGGTGCTTTTCGATAAACGTTCCCTTTTTTAAAAATTACCGGTAAAATATACCTATTGTGTTTTGATAATACAGAGAGATCTCCCTATTTGGGGTTAGTTCAAGTTGGAAGCTCTGCAATAGTATTGTTTGGTAGATTATTGTATCTACTGGTAAACATAATAATGGTAAAACGTAATAATGTTATTGGTAAACGGTAATAATGTTCATTTATATGACAATATATAATTTATGTATTATATTATAATGTGCACTATATTGGTTTTTAAAGATGAATGTATGAATGTTTGGAGAACTTATGTATAAACTCTCTACATGTCTCATTATATTTTGCAAAGTGTTGGTCGGCTCTAAAAAGAACTGCGTGTTGTTGTTGTTGTTTCTTCCGGCAGTTGCAGTCAACCTTGTTCACGTGGCTAGTCAAACTGGATAAATCCTTTGGATGTCCAAGAGGGTTTCTTCCTGGACTTGACATCTTGCCGTGCCGTGCCGCAGTCTTGTTTGTTTTGACACTTCGCTTTAATCCACGTTAAGTTGGTGTTTTCTTCGATGATGCCCTAAACATGAACATCCAAGTACAGTACATGTGTCGCGTAGCACATTTCCATCTACACAGTATTGGAAGAATTCGAAATCTTCTAGATAGGAAAACAACGATATGATGGTGCATACCTATGTAACGTCTCGTCTTGACAAAGGAAATGGCCTGCTTTACGGAATTTATGACCATCTCCTCACCAGACTCAAGAGAGTGCAAAATGCCACAGTCCGTTTCATCACCAAAAAAAAAAACCACGGCCATATCACTCCTGCTCTAATTGCGCTTCATTCTTTGCCTATTAAACACCACATCGAGTACAAACTACTCCTGCTTACGTTCCGCAGTTTAACAAGATTTAATCAAGATTTAACAAGATTGCCTCCCAGAGAATTAATTCTAGGTGGCAGGTGAATAAGGAAGCCCTTTAGCTTATCGAGAGTCCAACCCTTTTATTTATGTGTATCCCGCACTTCTGAGGTATGTGTCGATTTTATTGTTAAACATATTCACGCTACTAGCACCGACACAATCAGCAGTTAATCTATTCCATTAATTTACAGCCCTTTGTAAAAATGAGAACTTTCTTATATATAATCTACACTGCTCCTTTGCTAATGTAAATTCATGTCCCCTAGTCCTTCTATCTTTCTTAACGGAGAAAAAATATTTCTGTCAATATTGTCATAACCATTTATTATTTGAGACACTTCTATATGATCTCCTCGCAATCTTCTGGTCTCTAGTGTTGTTAAACCACATTCTTTTAGGCGAATTTCATAACTAAGATCCCTCAGTCTTTGTATAATTTTAGTCGCTCTCCTCTGTATTCTTTCTAGTATATATATGTCCATCTTGCAAAATGGCCTCCACGCTTGTATACAATATTCTAAATGAGGCCTCACTATTGTTTTGTACAGCGGTATTATTAGTTCTTTTTCCTTATACGCTATATTTCGCCTAATTAATCCAAGGATTTTATTTCCCTTTGAAGCTGAAATTCCGCACTGCTCTGAAACCTCCATATCAGCACTACTGGTTAACCCTAATTCCTTTTCTTTTACAGTAGTACTTAGTACAGTACCGCCCCCCCCCCCCCCCCCCCCCCCCCCCCCCCCCATTGTATATTCTACTTCTTCGTTCCCATGTCTTGTGTGGAGGCATTTACATTTACCAAAATTGAACAGCATTTGCCACATTTCACGGCATAACTGCGTCATACCTAGCGGACCTGCTAACTCGACACCAGCCCACTCGCACGTTACCCTCCGCCGACGCTCACCTGCTCGAGGTCCCGCGCTGCAAGCTTTGTAGTCAAGGCGAAATATATTTTTTTACGCGCAGCGCCATGCCTCTGGAACAATCTGCCCCTTGTCAGGCGTGCTACAGACTGCCTCATCGTGTTCAGGAAGCAACTGAAGACACTTCTTTTTAATATCTGCCTTTAACTATTATTATTATTTATTATTATTTTCTCTTAACTTATCGTTTGAATTATTATTATTATTATTGCTATCCTTATATATTTACTATTGATATGTATATGTATGTATATGTATGTACATATATATGTACATAAATAAAAGCATTCATATATATATATATATATATGTATACATATATATATATATATATACATATATATATACATATATGTTGTGTTTATGTATATATATATATATATATATATATATATATATATATATATATATATATATATATATATATATATATATATATATTAATGCTTTTATTTATTTAATTTATTTATTTATATATTTTTATTTTATTTTGTAATCTTAATAGCTACATGCCATGTTGTTAGGATTGTAATGAGCCTCTGAGTGGCAGTAAGTGCCAGATTTATGGCGCAGAGGAATGTAGTAAATTATTATTAAGATTAAGTTCAAACGTTATATGTTAACAGCTTTATATGATGGCACGGAAGTGCTATCCATGTGGAACTTCAGAGTCAGACTACACCAAATCAGGCCCATAATGTTTTGGGGTGCATTATTTTATAGACCTGCTCCCACTAACCTTATACTGCACATCTCTCACATTATACTATACTGCAACACCCGTTTAGATCTCAAGTGGAACTCGAGTTAAACGTTTTCCTTCAGCGAGGTGGTGCTTATGCAGCCATAGCATTACCTAACATATTGGCCTACGCTGAACGTGGATTTCCACGCCACATTATACTTACTCATTTCACCCGGTTTTTTTATTTAAATAATAAAATAAGACATTCAAAAAAATTATCCTTTAATGGCAAACCAACCACCTTCTGCCAATACCGCCTTTATAGAATGACCATTGTGAATACACAAATATAATGTCCACACTTTATACACATAATAGTATATATGGAATCCACAGAAGGCCTATTATATTGTTTTCTATAACATGTTTTATGTGCCAGATATTTATTATTCCTTTGTCCGGAACTGACGACCGATCATTTTGGATCAGCATAATTGTTTGATTTATCGATTACAGAGCGCGGAAATTTAGCCTTTTGACCACTGAGATGTTCCCTGGTGAATACGAATATTTTAAATGCAATTTTGGTATTTTAAAAGATGGACGATCTCAGAATTCAACTTTACAGCATGAGCATGCTGACGGAATGCCAACCTGGTTTATCAGAGCGTCTAGAAGTGTTTGTTCTGTCGGTAATACTAAGAGCATTATGTTTATGATACAACACGAACCAATGTCATTTAGCTTCACACCCCCGCTCTCTCCCCTCCCGGGATTACACGCAACACCAGGCAGAGCCAGAAGGTAAAGACGTACTTTTACTTCTTTATTTTACTTAAATAGAAAAAGTGAACTTTACTTAACTAGAAAAGTTTATTTTTCTTGAGCGAAGAAGTACATTTTTAGAAGTACTTTTACTCATAGAGAAGTACAGTTAAGGTGTACTTTTCTTAATGTAATGAAGTATCCATAATTTATGTGTTAACATATTGGAACTCTAAGATGTTTCTCACAAATGATCTGTGCCCGAACCCAGAACTGTTTGTCCCCAGCACAGATGTATATATATATATATATATATATATATATATATATACATATGTACATATATCAGCGGGAAGTATGATTGGTAATATTTTCTGATTGGCTGATTCATTACTATTAGCCGTGATTAGGCGTGATTACCAGGTGGTGTAAGTTACAAGTTGCAAAACAAAATGTCAAGCCATTAACTTAGAAAAGTACTGTTGTGTTTATTTCAAGTACAGTTGTTTAAATTTTACTTGGACTTCGAGTACATTTAAAAAAACGTTTACTTTTATTTGAGTTGGTTTTTTCATAGTTAGTTGTACTTTTACTCATGTACAAAATAAATGTACATCTACCAGGTGATACCAGGCTACGTAGATGTGTTTCACTTGGTATTCGGCAGAGGGCACTACACTAGTGAAAACATAAAATTGCCTGCACGCGATTGGGTAGAAGTCAGCACCTTTATGAAATGTGAACGGAAAGAACAAACTATGTAGAACGCAGAATGACCTCTCAATGAAACTATGATTTCACGTAGTCTACATATATATTTTCTCGTGGCGCCTTAGATTTAATTGCTTTTCTGTGCTACGACTGGTGATGCCTGTGATCACTAGGTGGCTCACCAGTTACTTTGATAACTAGGCTGCAGTTTTTTCACGCGTTATGTGTATGGTTCCTACAAGTAGCGCATTTTGAGTCACGTTCATTCAGAACATACTGTGTCGCAGCACAACATATTGTTTCCGTGTACAGAGTAATGTTTTAAAACAACAACATATACAGCTGATGGTATGCTTGTCAATAATGATTATGTAAGACACATTGTGTTATTACAAAGTTCTATGACATGAGATTCAGCAAACATTTAGTGATTCAAACTCAAGCTTTATTATTGTAGAGTTTGAGCTGACGTCATAAAATCATTTCGTAGATGATGTTTGTTATGAAGAAAAATCTGAGCAGTTTTTCGCAACTCAGATTGAGTATGACGTCAACAACTGATCGGCGGAACAAGGGTAGAAATCGATTAACTTCCGGTACGAACCCTAAAACCAGTAAAATATATTAACCAACGGGGAATTTCGAAACAAAAAAGGCGTTCCTTTTCTCCCGAGAACTGCAGGTGAAGCACTGATTTTTTTGCGCCGAAGATATAAACCGTCACGGAGGAAAACGTTAACATAATTCATGTCTCCTGTCGGGCTGTTACTATAATCAATTAAACATCAAAGGTGAGGGGTGTTAACCGCCGAGTGTTATCCGCCCGCACACCATTAAAACAAACATCAAATGTTAGGGGTGTTAACCGCCCGCCTCTTAACATACTAAAACCTTATTGGTGGTAGTTCAGTAAAGTACAGCAATTGTAGTCAACTAGATATCATTACCTGACTATCAACTAATTAATAACAATAATAAAATATGGTGGAGAGGCGGATGTGGGTTATGAAAAAATGCACATCTGCTTTGAATGAGAATAGCGATGCGACGGTCCTCTCACGTGATCGTGTGTTGTCGGACCGTTAAGGGATTGTCTCATATCGTTGCTGCCAACCGTGCATGGAGTATTAAAGGGAATAAAAACATATTTTGCTTGAATTCATGTTAAATTTGATCCTGCTATATATTTCCATGTCCACCAACCAAAAAAAATCCCCCAAAATCAAAGAACTAGAAATTCCACATTTTATGTTGTACATCCGGACATTTTCGAATATGCATATTTTTGGCGCGCTTTTTGGGATGCTGAGATGTGACGTCAGACATGAATCTGCCGGTACAGCGACCGCTTGTTTACATTCATTCTCAGCAATATGACAGCAGAGGTGGCTGTGTAATGCGAATATCATCATGGTTCATTGTGCGGCATTCGGTTGTAATGCAAACTCTTCTAAACATACAGCAACACACCGTTTTTTTCAGTTCCCTACGGATCCAGTTTTATTGAAGAAATGGATCGCAAAAATCAAGCGAGCTAACTTCAAGCCGACGAAACACAGCCGGCTTTGCTCCGCTCATTTTGAGAAAAACTATTTTGATCGCGATCCGGATATGTTGGCAACCTTTGGATATCCTGGTGCTCGAATATCGGTGAAAAGCGATGCAGTCCCAACAATATTCCCGGCAGTAGAAGCTGCATTGATGTCGTCAATCCGCCTAAGACAGGCGTCGGCACGGGCAGGATCGACGGCCGCTTTGCCCGAGTCGAAGGCAAGCGGGTCTCGCAAGCGTAGTTCCAGTGCCGCAGTCGCCGCTGCAGGGTCCGCTGCCGCTGTCACTACAGCCGGCTCTGCAACTACACCCATGGCTTCTTCGGGGTACCAGGTTCCTTCTACGAGTGGTGAATTTACGAGGTCTGCTTACCGAAAGCGGCAACGAATCAAGGTAATTCTTATATGTGATTTCTGCTATTATTATTATTCTGTAGGTCTAGTATAATGCCTGGACTGGACGGTCTCGTGTGTGTCAAAATAAGTTATTTAATTTATTGTCATTGTACCCCATTGGTTCCAATCATATCACGGAACTCTTCCTAAGTATCTTATATTCTAAATGTTGTAGTTATGTACGATACTACTATAATAAATCTACATATATTCAGTTTTGTGGAAAATTTGATAGTGTAATCAAATCGATTCAAGTGACTGTTTTTATCATTATCATGGTTACAGGAATGTAAGGCAATAAAACAAAAACGTCTACAAATTAATTGATGCTAGTTTGTTAGTTATGCATTTAATTAATCTATGTACTTTTACATGCAAATAAGAAATAATTATTTTAATTATACTCGTTGCCGAGTCAGGTTAGTCTGTTATCATAAGTTTTTTAAACCGTAAGAAGCAATACTTGGATGTAGAACATTGCAATGTGAATTTGCAGATGGAAAAATAATTTTATTTTCAAATGTATTTAACGTTGAATTTACATAGATTAATTATTATTTTTCATACTTAACATTTGTTGTTTTTTAAATGACAATACTTGGGACTTTATGAAAGTGCCATGCAGTTTGATCAACATCAAATATATGTACACATAAAGTACCATGCATAAGTTAGATATTTAAAATAAAAATTTTAAATTAGGAAGTGGTCTGTCTCATTCTTATAGTTGGAACCAGTTGCTGGCAATCTCCTCCTCTGACACATGACTAAAGTCTTATGTCATCAATGACTTGCTGAAGAATTATCTCCCATCAGTATTCTCTGTAGAAACAGTTTATTGCAGTGTTTGGCACTTGTCTGCTAATCCAGCTAATTGGACTGAGGAACTAAATGTAGTGTTTGCCTATGTCAACTGATCAAATCTAATTAATTACCAGTTGACATTGTACTTTGTAGGGCTTTCCTGCTATGAATAACAAATACACCAGCCACCTCCAGCTGGCCCACTGCATTCTCCCTCCAGTTAAAATAGTTATCTGAACCTGATCTACTGGTAATTAAAGCATGCTAGGTGGAAATGGCAGGAACTGGGTAACATGGATGTGACATGTCGGATACTTATTATTACTATAATTAACCCATGCCTAACATCACCCTGATCACCATTGCAACTGGAAAACCTTGCAGGTAGATGTGATTAATTATTATTAATATTGAATGGTTATCACATTGAACACCCTGTAGATTACAGTATGTATCCATCGAGTTAATAATCTATTATGTTTAAGTTTTCAAAAGTAATGTTTTCAATCAATATAATTCTTACAGTAGATGCAGCTTTCATAACACACACTATTGTAACACACAAGTATTGTTACATTTGTTACTATTTAATTTTTAATATTTCATTAGTAATTTATTTATTTGTATTTTCATAACTCCAGTGCACAGGCCTGTGGTGAATTACATTACAGTGTAATATATTGCTATTGCCTAGTTTCCATTTTATTACAGTTGCATATTGAAGACAATGTACATCATGTAATATATACTATTACATTTGAAGGTATTACCATTACATTTTGAATTGGAACTACAGTATGTACCGAGATAAATATTTAGAACAAAAATATAACTATCGTATCTTGTATTATCTACTAACAATGTTTACGGACAGAACATATTTTTCATTTTATGTATCTGTATAACATGAATGAATGGAAGACAAAAGACATGTCACTGCCATTTAATAGATTGCAATCAGTGTAATTACACCTTACTGCTTGGTGCATTGCTAATTACTGGCACAAGTCATGATAATTATTAGATTTTTAACTTAATAATGTTATTACTTTAAAAAATCAAGTAAATTGATCAAATAATAAATATGTTCACATTCGGATGTGGGTCGTTGCCCAGCTACCAAGTGTGAAAATGGTAATTTGCCAAGTTGTGAAACAATAACAATAAATGCAATGCAAGTTGCAAACCTATCTATTGTATATTTAGTAGATGATTAGTTATAACCAAAAATAAAATGTTCACAAGTAATATATTGTAATATTTTCCAGGTAATTGTTTGCATAAAAGTGTAACATAACAAAAGTAACTATGTCTCTGTGTAGATTCTGTAAGCATGATATCAATTATTTATGATTTTTATCATAGAATAAACAATACATACCTTGCAACTTGAAATTAATTTATTAGTTTGTATTTTTCACAGCTAGGCAAAGTCTTTTCACACTTGGAAGCTGGGCAAATGACTAGACAAATGGATGTACAGGTGTACTCCTTTCTGACAAGATGGTAAAAGACAGGATTTTGTTTGCTTTTGTCAGAAACCTACAACAATTTATTTTTTTTGCAAATTCTATAAGGGTAATTTGTTATTTCAGTTAGTTGCTGACATTCTGGCAGCAGCTCGAGATAGTCCACCGTCGACCAAGACTGGGTCATCTGAAGCAACTGAATATTACAGCTCTCGTACGGATTCCACACCTGAGTCAGTCACAGCTTCCACTCCAAAAAGGAGCAGCAAATGCTTTCAGGTTGACATCAGGCCATCAACTCGCACGAGAAGAGTGCAAGCAGTCTGTGCCTCAGAGCAGGTTGCTGTGCAGGTGACATCAGCAGTGAGGTCAACGAGTGTGCAGTGCAGTTTGTTGATTGGTCCGATTAGTGACTCGAGTGACTCAAACGGGGAGGAAGTGACATCTGCTGCAGATCCAGAGTATGTTTGCTCTGACAATGAGTCGACTAGTCGTGACAGCAGCAATAGTGACAGCGATGACCATGTCGACCAGTACACTGACACAGAGGAGGGTGTTACAAACAAGACTCCCTTGAGGAAAGATTGCTGCCCTTCCAATGAGAGGTACTTCTTGGTGGCAGAGTCTTCACTTCATCATCTTTTTGCACGTTGCCGAAACTGCACTGGCCAAACCAATGTCGTAGTGCAGCAGTTTCTCGGCTCAATGGGAAGTTGCCCTGCAAAGATAATTGGTCTGTAGATGTGAAGCTATGCTATTTATTAGCATGTCATAAGTAAAGTGATCAACAAAATTGACTAGATAACTTGTTTATCAATGATCAGGTATTTGCTGAAGCCATATTCTCATCTGCCTGCAGGGGAAGTATTCACATGGGTGTTTGGCTTATAACCATTGTCTGTGCACCGTGTGGTGATTCACATTGTGTTACCAGGTCTACACAGTTACCAACATTTGGAATGATTCATCCCAGTAACACTGTGTTATGAAACTTCCTTGATGAATTTGTAATGATTCAACCCAGTAAAACTGTGTTCTGAAACTTGCTTGATGAATTTGTAATAAATATGTCCCACAAAAAATTTGATTAAAAATGCTATGTCCTTATGATTTTTATGGACATAGTCGTAGGGCACATACATACCCACTGAAACATCTCACATATAAAACCCCTATGGTTATACTAAACCCCTAGGTCTAGGACATAACCATTCAGGCTATAACCCATTACCATAATTATTTAATTGTTCTGCATGTTGTTTTAATGTTTATTTTAGTTTATTTTGATTATATAGTAGTTATATTGTTATGTGTCAGACTCAGAGTAATACAAATCATTGTTCCACGTAAATGACATAATCTAGAGCTGTCATTATATATGATATTATGATCATCTCGCGAACAACTGTCCATCTAAAAAAGTGTGGGTTTTGTCCAGAGGGGTGATATCGTAAGTAGCTATAACGTCCTAAACTCGATCCGCATAAACCAGACAACCATGCTTACAACGTTCGACGGTTCGTAACTTTGTGAAGTTTGTCTTTGACAAGTCTGTTTACAATTACTTCGTCCGATGACCTACTTAGCTACAACCTCTAGCTAACTCTCTATACAGCTTTGACAGCGCATTTTATAATATAACATCGTACTAAAACGATATAATTGTTGTTGTCGACAGTTTTCACACCAGGCATAGGTGTCATTATAATGAAGTTGCAGCTTACCAGTCGGTGCTGCCTGAGCGAACATTGTGACTGTCCGACTCCGCATCATCTTCTTCGCTACCGTCGCTGAAACGCTCGGAAAGAACAGAATCAAACGAATCATCCGCTGTAACCGTTCCCGCTAGTGGCTCAAAATCGTATGATTTCACTTGAAACTCTGGGAAACTCCCATTAGCCATGATGTTACAAGAGAATGAAGAGAACAGCAATGGCGATGCATAGATGTCAACAAAGCCGAGAGTCAGGATTGATGTCACGATACCACGTGATCGCCTAACTCATTAAATTTCAACTTTCTGCGGGAATCTCTACACAGACGGGTTTTAAATATAATTTTTTCTACAAATTTTTTTTTTTAATGTTGTCAAATGTTACATACAATGTTAATCTTTGTGTACACATGGAAAACGGATTTTAGCTAATGCCTTGTTTTTATTTCCTTTAACATTAAATTATTCCTTAGCAAAAACATAAACGCACTTCTATCTGTTTACAGAAGTTTATATTTAGGTATATCACTGTAATTAACTAGTATACTGCAGGTACAGTCATTAGATTGATGTATGCGATAACAGAAACAGTGTGCAAGTTGTAAATGGGCAATATTTATTGCCTATGATCAGATATCATGGCATAAATTACATCAGTGCAATTGTACTGACGCAAAGAACCGATTATTGTTCAAGATTCCACAAACAATACAATGCATAAATAATCATGACATTCAAACAAACATCAAAGATGAGGGGTGTTAACCGCCAAATGCACTGCTACTGCATAGCCGGGCCACCCTACCAAAGCCCAGTATGTACGTACGTACGTACATACATACACACACACACACACACACACACACACACACACACACACACACTCAAGCATACATCCACTAGCTCGATTATAAACTGTTAGGTATAATTAATATTTGTTATCAGATGCGCACGTACTCAATTTAAATTAACTGCGGCATAGAGGAAGTCCACGACCGAGATAGGAGGACAGTGTGAAGAGACATCTTGGCAGGATTTGGAGGGGAGTCGAGAACGGGAGGAGAGTGTGGATTTATATAAGTGAAGGCGAATGTCGGAAACAACAGTGGCACAGAATGAGTGGCGGAAGAAGAGAAAGAAAGGCATAACTAAAAAACCGAAGTCCTTTATCAACACCAGTCTCACCACTGACTTCGAAGAGGAATACCTAATGTGCAGATTTCAACAAAGGAAAATATGATATATTCGAAGAAGTCCTTTCCTTTAGACCTGGTCCAGTGTTCTGACCACATGTCACGGAATCTCTGCCGGCGGGGATGGAGACACACATGTTGTCACGTTGAGCGCATAGAGTGCGTGCTAGGAAGCAAGACGACCTTCCTCGCAAGCCGAGGGTGTGACTATGTATACTACTCCTGGCAAATCTCCTACGCAATGTATGAAAGTTAGCTGAATCACACTATTATTGACTAAGCCGTACCATCCGTGAGAACAGTTCGACCCGTGCCCCAATTCCAGGAATCCCAATATAATTACCCATTCAACGATTCTCGCGAGCTGCTGAGCGGTATTGTGTATTTAAATAATTACGACTGCTGATCCCAAACAGTCCATGAAGACCATCCAGAAGATCAGTGGAATTTTAGGCGAGCGATATTAGTGGCTGAGCTTATCTTAAGAGTTTTTTCAAGGCTGAGGGGTGTACTGAGACTCGTGTAATCATAAGTGCCACCTGGCGCGCGAGAATGTTCTCAGTAACCCCTTGCAGATCGCCTTTCAAAACTCTGAAGATAAGCTCAACCAATACTATCGCTCGCCGAAAATTCGAGTGATCTTCAGTGTGGTCTTCGTGGACTGTTTGGGCAGTAGACGTAATTATTTAAATACACAATACTGATGTGTGGCTCATGAGAATGTAGTTATATTGGGTTTCTTGGAATTGAGGCGTTTGTCAGACGAGTGACTTCACAGTTCTCACTGGTGGTACGGCTTAGTCAATAATAGTTTGATTCAGCTAACTTTCACAACATGTGTAGGAGATCTGCCTGGGGTAGTATACCTGTAACACCATTAGCTTGCGAGGATGACTGAGACTGATGTAATCAGCAGCGTCCCCTATAGCGTGTGGATGAAGACAACATGCAATAACATCAACTTATAATCTATTCACCAGGATAGACAGTTGCAGCACCAGAATTCTATTTCAAGTTCAAAGGTGTTTACAGTTTGATCTTTATTCCCGAACATAAATTTTATTTAACGTACCAGGCATATCATAAAATAAACCGAAAACCTTAATACACGGCTTCAAAAACTGCAAATGACAGAAAGGTGTCTCTTGAAGATGCGAGATATATTCCCCAAAAAAGTAATTTATTGGAAATGTGCATGCTGTTGACACCTCATGCCTGACGCTCAACGGTGAAGCCGAAGTTAAAATATATTGCTTCCAACACATATACAGATGATGCTGATGGTTTTCATACGTTTTCCTTTTTGTGTTCGTGGTTTAAAAAAGGGTGTATCTCACCAGCAACGTTCCTTGGAAGTGTCGCTTATTAGGCCATGCTGCTTACAAAATTGTCTAGTAGCGTGCGAAACAGTAGTCACGTTCATAGCCAGTACAATATATAACCTTTAATTTAAGTATGCGTTGTCACCCTAAGTTGTCGGTTTGCCTTAGATCCTCAAACATACACAGTTAAGATTATTCTTAACTGACGCAGCATCGATACAAATACAAAGTTCGTAAAGAGTTGTTTACACATATTTAACAAGATTGTGCGAAATTATCATCCAAACCAACATACTCAAATGACAAGTTGACAAGGATTATATTGGCGTATTAAAAATCAAAGTAGCATAAACACTTAATGTCCAGGATGGTGGGAGATCAGGATCTCATTGGATATAATGACTACACAATGTAAGAGTACAGAACGTTCTACTCATCGACCCAGGAGATCGGTGTAGTATTAAAAATTGACTATCCAGTCAACACAGTTTACGTAGACTACACATTAAACAAATAACAAACTAGAGGGATTGAGTCATTGATATTAATTTGTTGAAAAGGGTTTATGTTTTTATTTATCACAGTATTCAGTCCTTAGGACTGCTCAAAACACCTTACCCTTTACTCTCTGGCAGACCTGTTCAATCGAACACCATCTTAACTCCTCTGGGAAGTATTCGGCCACGATGGGATTAATGCGCGAAGACTATTAGTACACAAATTAATATCCACTACTGTCTATAGCCAGACACTTACTCATATATTTGGGTGAACCGAGGCAACGTAGAATGAACGAACTTGCCCACGATTCGACAGTGCAGCACAGGGATTAAACGTGAGTTATCTCGATTGAGAGTTAGATGCTCTAGCTACTGCGCCACTGCGCTCCAAGGTAGCTCGTTCTATCACGAACACGGCTGACTGTTAGAGTTAGTTCTGTTGCATTTTGAAAAAAATCAACAAATGGGCCAAGTATACGTTCATCGGAATAAGATTTATATTGTTGCTTGCAAACACAACATCATTTTATTAAGTAGCATGTGACACTGCATCAATCATGACAGTGATGGAACGCTTGACCTTTCTCGTATAATATAATAACACACGTCTGTGGCCTTTCCCGAAAACTCTGCATCTGTGAATGCGTGTGTCTCATAATTCATCAAGGGAAGTGCGAAGTGCGCAAACACTCCTCAGGGTATTGCCACGGATGTGCAATCTACGAAAAATTCTGTTTTATACGGAATTTTGACATTTATTTCTAACTACTGACAAACAAGTATTTTAATCGAATCTACAGAATGTTTGTAATCACGCGAATAATTGTTGCGGCGGTCGTGTTATTGGTCGCTGTGCTTATGTAATGGTAGTTTTGATCTGTTAAATAGGACATTAATTATAAGGCGTAGACTACCCCATTTTTTAAGCCAATATTTTCACAACATATCGCCACCTCAGTTAATACGGATATTATGGTAAAACGGTGCGTTTAATGGTACTGTTGGCCGTCGGTATAACGCACAGATCGGCATCAGTGACCGCGAGCTTTCAAAATGCATATATTATTACTCAAAAACGCCACTATGGTAGTGCAATTTGGACCGCTAAACATTTCCCAAATTAAACTGTTTCATCATAATAATTATTATCAATAGTGTTTGTAGCTTAAATTATGTTAGGAACGCAAAGCCATTGAACAAATTAGATACGAATGTCGTTTTAGTGACTTGACTTTAACTTGCAAGACTTCCTTTTAGGCCTTAGCAAGTTACCCGTACTTAGTTCGTGTCTAGGCATTTTCATAGGTGGAAAAGATATGTACTGAATAATGTTACATATTCAATAATTCCTAGATTATAGTTTGAATTAATATATACGCATCGGTAGCGGAGGTGGATAATGCATACGTGTCGTAAATTGACACAAGTTCTACATTGACCTAGTCATTGTATGTAACAAAGTGTTTACAGCAAGCCTTTAGATGCATATGCAATCGTGTCATTTATCTGTCGCGACATGGTTTATTAGTTAGCATATAACTATATTATATATATATATGTATATATATATATATGCAAACTAATAAAACATGTCGCGACATGGTTTATTAGTTAGCAAATATATATATATACATATATATAATTATATGTATATGCAACTAATACAACATGTCGCGACAGACAAATTATACGATATATATATATATATAACCATTTCACGCGCTGTACACTGAATTTTACAAAATCTCAGGATATTTTTCAACATCATTTGGGGCATCCATGGTCTACCCAATCTGAACCGTAATGCCACGCAGAATTTTTAACAAGGTTGAGTCAAGTAAATTTGATTCCATGTACAATTACAAGTGCAAGTATTAATTGTAGATATCATCAGGGTGGGCATCTTACAGTCGAAACAGTAAATACTCCGAATACTCAAATAATTAAAGTTTATTAGATAAATTCGTGGGTGAATCACAACCCCTAAGACGATTATGGGACGAAACATGTAGACATACGTTGGCCACTATGTGGTAGTGAATACAATTAATATTGTATTTACGTTTACGTTGTAGGAATTTCGTACTTGGATTAAGATTACATTGGACTGATGAACATTTTAAACTTACTCTCCGAAATTACAAACGCGAATATAAAAAGCAGTAGTGTTTTGCATTTTAAATTAATACATGTAGCGCCCTCTCTTTTAAGCCTTTACCCTCCCACCTCTGAAGAGAAACTTGCAAATAACTTGTAAAACATTTCGGTGACATTTTGGAACGTTTTTGTCATAAAAGATTAAAGGTTGCAATCAGTGCCATGATATCTCGGTCGCTCAAGGACACCAACGGTAACCCTAAACTTATTACATTATTACATTAAAGAGCCAAATCAAAACAACGATGCGTGATACGGCATCGATAGATTTTCCACGAACAAAGCTAATTTATTTCCGGTCATGGTTCTTTAAGAGAGATGTGTTTAGAGAGCTTCTTCGTCAACTTACTACACCAGCATATAAATGATGTAATGCAAAAATGTTATCCAGCTACCATTTACTTGCGTAGCCTTATCTGAGCAAAGTTAGTATACTATGCAGACCCCTGTGGTTACGGGCCATGAAAACTCTTGTTGAGCATCATAATGAATTCATATCTAGCGTGCTCCGAATGTCAGTCTTGGCGGCCATTGTAGCAATCCTGTCTTAAGCTCCTTCGAAAACATTCTCTACATCATTCTTCGACATCAATGCAGCAAGCTTGAAAGTGGACTCACTAAGCGGTTCGCGATTGCTCAATGTTATGCTTTATATGTTCTGTTTAATAAACATGCTCCAATTATTGCATAACATGTATGACAAAACTACCATATCCTTTGTATTGCTTAAAACACGTTAATCTTTAGATATATCACGCAATTCAAAACAATGTCGCTATTGTAATAGACAAATGGCAAAAGCGAAATCGCAATATTTTACAAACAACGCTGACAATCCTACCAGCAGTGGAGTGACATTTTGCACAGACTGCCTGCTCCATTTCTATCTACACATGATTAACACAGTTCTTGTTGTAATATAATTATGATACAATTAGTATCAACCGTTCTTCCTTCCCGAATCACATTTTAATCATGTAAACGTTCAACCTGCACTAATAAATATCATACGTGCTTCTTGCACACCGGCTACAGTTGAGGAACAAATCAGAAGATAGAATTGTATCTGGGCCGGGCACATCAGTACACTACGAGATAACCGTTTGATATCGAGTATCACTCCCTGGAGACCTTACAAAGGGAATCGATCTAGAGGAAGACCGGCGAGACAGTGATGAGACGAACTAAAATAATACCTGGAAGGGCACCATCTGGCAGAGGATACAGCAAAGCAGGCAGGTCTGGAAACGACAACCACGGAACGCAACGGCTGCACAATGATGATGATGATGATGATGATGATGATGATGATGATGGTGATGATGATAATGTTGATGATTGTGGTGATGTTGGTGATGATGGTGATGATGATGGTGGTGGTGGTGATGATGATGATATTGATGATGATGATGATGATGATGATGGTGATGGTGATGATGATGTTGATGATGATGACGATGATGATGATGATGATGATGGTGATGATGATGGTGGTGATGATGATAATTGAAGAAATTAGACAAATAATCATATCGTCTCAAAATTAATCTTTTGGTCTTGATTCATTGCCGACGCTATTACTGAAAGCATGTCTTAACTGTGTACTTGGTACAGCAACTAATATCGTAAATGTATAACTGAGTTCGGGTATTCTTTTACACCGGCTACAGTTGAGGAACAAATCAGAAGACAAAGGTGGACCTGGGGAGGGCACATCAGTAGATTACGAGATAACCGGTGGATATCGAGTATCACTCCCTGGAGACCTTACGAAGGGAAACGATCTAGAGGAAGGCCGGCGAGACCGTGGAGAGACGAACTAGACGAGTATACGAAAGGCAACATCTGGCAGAGGATAGCGCAAGACAGGCAGGTCTGGAAACGACAACAACGGAACACTACGGCTCCACAGTGATGATGAAGATGATAATGATGATGATGATGACTGATCACTGAGTTTGGGTATTTTTCATATAGTGTTAAGCGCGCACATGTAATCCCACCTTTTTAAGAAGTTATCTTTGCTTTAAGACAAATTTAGATACAATAGACCGCTTTAATCTTAGCTCCATTTCTAAGATACTTGAAAAATATGTGGGAAAATACTTTGGAAAATATTAGGTCAAATTGCCTCCCCAATGTATCACAATCTTCATACAAACAACTTCATTTTACGGATATTACTCTCTTAAATGTTCATAATGAGATAACTTTAAATATGGACCTTATCTTACTCAAACTACCTTTGATACTGTGGAGCGCAGTGGTGCAGTGTCTAGAGCTTCGGACTCTCGACCGAGAGAACCCGATTTCGAATCTTGTGCTGTGGTTTCGAACTTTGGGCAAGTTCAAACTAGGTTACTCCAGTTCATTCCAGTGTATGAATGAGTACCTGGCTATAGACAGTGGTGGATATTTGTGTAGATATAGTATCTACGCATTAACCGCAACGTTGCTGGATGCTTCCTAGAGAAGTCGAGGTGGAGTTCGATTGAACAGGTCTGCCAAGGAGAAAAATGTAAAGCGCTTTGAGCAGTCCCGATGACTGGATACTGCGCTACATAATAGCTTACATTGACTACACTCTCTTATTAATCATTTACTTTATGGCATGCTGTATCTTGAACGGCTTTGAGGTGGTTTTCGTAATATCTAATAGATAGACACCAGTGCGTCACGTTTGGGGATTGATTTTAATGTGCAGTCCTTATTTCGTATAATATTCTTCAAGGTTTTGTCCTTGGACCATTACGTTTCACTCTCTACGCCACTCCACTCACATCATTACAATTTGAGACCTACTTTAATGCAGATGAATGATACACAGATTCACATTCATCTGTCTACTCTTCATATTAATTGCTCCTTAAATACTCACATAAATGGTCTTAATGACATTTTCCATTGATTGACTGTGAGTAGACTATGTTAATTGCTGACAAACCGTCTTATTATTGGCACACAGAGTTAGTCTGAAAATAAATGAAACTTGTTCCCTACAACTTTCCTTAGCCAGCATGTTATGCCTGTACGTTCAACATGAAATCTATGTCTCTTTGATGACAACTTCAATTTCAGCCAGTAGATATCCCAAATTTGTCGTTGTTGTTATCACATTAATAATTTTAATGGTAATAATAAATAATAATAAAACTCTATATTTACATCAAATCCAGGGTTGCTGTCCCGTTCACGGGTGTGTACAAACACACAAATATAAAAAATTCAGTATATGGTTTACTTGAATTCGGTGACTTGGTTTAACTTCTCTCCATGGATTCCGCTATCTTGACTCTTTTTGTCGCTACTCTCGAACTGACTAGAACTTCCGTCTATGCTGTGTTGACTTTTAGCCCTTTGTTCTCTAGGGTTCCCTGCCACTTTTGCATCTTTTCTTCCAGTTTCTTCACGGATTCCGCAGTGAGGGACTGATCGTCTACATACAAGGTCTCCATTGACAATCCGTTTCTGCAAGTCTCGCTGATCACATCTAGTACGATGATAAACATTAGTGAACTTAACGGTGAGCCCTGGTGCAATCCCACTCTTATTTCAAAGCTAGCTGTATCGTCGTTCGGCGTTCTAACTACAGTGTTTACATGCATTGCATGCTCCGCACCAACTTCTGCGGCACTTCCTCCTGTCTTAGGCACCACCATACCAGTTCTGTTGGTACTGTATCGTATGCCTTCTGAAGGTCTACGAATGGTAGAGCTTCTTCTGTCCCTCTAGGGTCTTCTCCTGGATCTGACTCACCACGAAAATGGCGTCGGTTGTTCCTCTCCCTGGTTTACATATAAACTACATGTGGTCTACATCCACTCGATCCACTGGATCCCTAGCCTCTTGTCTATGATCGTCTCTAAGATTTTCAAGACGTGCTCCAGTAGCTTTATTCGGCGATAGTTCTTACACTCTAGAACGTCGCACTTCTGTTTGTAAATGGGGATCAGTAGGCTTCATTTCCAATCCCAAGGGATCATTCCTTTTTCCCAGATCATCAACAAGAATCTCCAGATATCTTCTTCTTCTTTTGCTTCTCCAAATGCGTTGATCATCTCTGCTGTGAGTTCTTATTATTCCCCTGCCTTCGCTTTCTTCACCTTCTTCAGCGCGGTCTTCACATCGACCTTGTAGATGGCAGTAATTGATCCTTCTACAGGTAATGTTCCCGTGAGTTCCTCATGCGAGTTTTCTGTATTGAGTAGGCCATCGAAGTACTCCTTCCACCGTTCCTTCACCTCGTCTGCTTCTGCCAATATCTTCCCGTTCTTGTCCTTGATGATAACCATCTCTCCAATGCCTTGTTTCAACTTCCGTCTTGCTCTGCTACCTTGTAGACCATTCTCTCTCCTTCGTCAGAGTCCAGGTTTCTGTACCACTCTTCTGTTGCTTGGTCTCTCGCTATCGCCATTGTCTTCTTTGCTTCTTACTTCTTAATATCTTTCTCTCGCCTCCTTGGGGTTGTCTTCGTGCCATCTTTTGACTGGATCTGTCTTTCTCTTGATGGCGACCTGGGTCTCTTCTTACCATCACCATGTCTCCTATCTCTCACGTGTTACTCCGCTCGTCTTTTCGCACTTCTCAGTTGCTCTCTTGACTATCGTTTCACTCAGTTTGATCCAGTAATCTTCGACTGTTGTTGCCTTGCACTTGTCCACTTCTCTGGTTATTTCCTCAGCAAACTTCACCTTTTCCTGTCCTTCCAGCTTCTATATCTTGAATTTTGGGGTTCTCCTACTCTGCATCTTCATTCTGTTCTTCTTCAGCTTCATATCCATGACAAGAAGCCTGTGGTGATACGCAACTGCTTCGCCTGGTATTACTTTCGAATCTGTCACCAGCCTTCTGTCTCGTCTTCTTATGAGCAGCTAGTCAATCTGCGTTTTGATCTCTGGGCCAGGTGATCTGTTGTTCCGTTCTCTTCTGAAAGCCTGTGTTGGCTACGGACAGCTGTAGGCTCTCTGCCGATTCCGGGATTTTCTTACATTCTGGGTTTCTGGTGACATATCCCCATCCTCCATGGTTCTCCCCATAACCATCTGCAGACTCTGCGACATGCCCATTTAGGTCAGCTCCTATGACCAGCTCCACCTCTTCGAGTGTTCTTCTGATCAGGTCTTATAGTTTCTCTGTGCAACGGTGTTTCTCTGCCTCTTCGCATCCTTGCCGTGGGGCGTATGCTGATATGATATTGAGGATACCAACTTCAGTCGCCACTTTTACTCTCATCAACCTGTCTGAGACTCCCTTCACCTCCGCCACCTTCTTCTTTCATTCCTCGCACAGGATGACTCCCATTCTGTTCTTCCCTTTGTTCTTTCCGATGTAGAACAGTTTGAACCCACTTCCCAGCTCCTTAGCATTGTGTCCCTTCCATCTTGTCTCTTGGACGCAGGCTGCGTGCATCTTTCTTGTCTCCAAGGCATCCACGACCTCTCTCCCTCTTCCGGTGATGGTTCCGAAATTCCAGGTTGCGAATCTGAACCTGAACTTCTTGATTTTGATTTGGTCCACTCGCTTCTTTAGCCGCAGTCGCGAGGGCTGACATAACCATCCTCCTTCTTTCGTACGGGCTTCGGCGGCTTCGGCGGAGTTCCTATACCGCTCAATAACTTAGTTCTAATTTACTTTTTGTTTCTAGAATCGATACTAATATTGGAACTAGGACTTTTTGTATGCTGCACCAATTCTTAAGAATATGCTCCTTAGTTAAATCACCTGAAAATATTACACAATTCAGTCGTCATTTAAGAACGTAGCTTCACAACGGTGCTGATGACCTTAGATTTGTTTTCCAAATTTATGATTATTTTTGTCGCGAACCTTGGCTAGATATCTATATTCACACCATCAACATTTTGGCAATAAATCTTGATTTTCATTGAATGTTTTTCTAAGTTAAATGTCATCTTAATGTCGCATGTGTATTCAGTGGAAAGTGCGTCGTGAAATAACAAGGTGTGTCCCGGGCTAATAAAAAAGTTATGACGTCATTAGCAGTCAGTATAAGTTCGGCCAGACCGGTGGATTACGCATTGCAGTGAGGCGACATTTTCCAGTGGAAGGGTAAGACACAATAATTTGCACCATTTGTAATGTGTGAACATCTAGCATAAGTTTGCGCTTGAGTTGGATGAAAATGTACTATGTTTGCTATATTCTTGACACCATATGTAGTGTGTTTAGGAAAATTGCGGAAATAATGCGAACAGTGAAATATTGTTCTATTTTACTAGTGTGAACCATATGTGTTAGAAATCTCGAAAATTGTGATCAAAGCCTTTCATTAATAGTTCCAGTTTGTTTGGTTTCCAATCCAGATATCCAGCGACAACTGCTAACTATACGCTTTACATCTTGTGAATGACTGGCCATGACACCCCGCTCAAAAGCACCGTGAAACAGTTTTGATACACCTTACTATATAGCAGCAGATGTCTTGTTGCTGTTGCAGTCGTTTATCACCATCCTCATCTTCTACCTCATTTCAGCAACTTTCCGATTCCGACATGAATAAGCTCCTCGTCTTGTTAGCGCTATTTGGCACTGTTTTGGCATGCTGCTCAGCTCACCGTAAGTGGAATATAATTGGCAACTGCTATTAGTGAAAATGTACTACGAAAAGTTCAAGTATGAAATATTGTTTATCACAATTAGTATCGATGTATATGAATAGCACACCATATATACAAATGACACGTTCTTTGATGTGAACGATTAGTTTAGGCCACATAAGAACATGAGCTTAGGTAAAATTCGAAATAGAAATGGTAGCAATGCATTATTCAAATAACCTGTCCATCACGTGACTTATTGCCTAGCACCAAGGGGCTTCAATTGTGTAAAATGGCTGCCGAATATAGGGAACTGCCCATTATTCCGTAGCACATTCTGTTCACAAATGTCTTTCTTTGCGACAAACAACATCAGATAAAACGGTTGGTTTAAATGTGGATAGCACGCGTGTTCGATTGATTTAGAAGATGTCTTGCTGTCTTTGTATTGTACTGCACGTACGCAAATATCTTTGATGGATATCATGCGAATAATTATGATCGTGATGGAGGTAAACTGTAAGATACTAAATAACATTGTTGGGCATCACGTGGACTGAGCTGCCAGTCAATGGAGAGGGAACTCTTACAAGGAAGGGTCGATGACAACCATAGAGAAAGATTTAGTTACTTGAAGTTACAACTAGATGACGTTGATGGGAATACGTTAAATGCTGAAGTAAAGGAAGCAGAATTATCTGTCCAAGCCAGCAGGCATATTAAGATAACCAAACAATGTTTAAAAACATATGTTTCTTCAGTTATTTTCACTTAATTTGATATAGGGATTTAATTGTGGTGTCATATTGTGGTGACATTTTTCGACATCGTGATTATCGTACCATTGTTGCCGCAGGTTGCAAACCGACGTGCGGCAGACGAAATGGCGACTACCCTAACAAATGCACGTACGATTGCCGTTATTACATTAAATGCCGGAACGGGAGAGCGTATTACCGTCGGTGTCGTTTTGGACGCTTCTTTGACGCCGATAGAAGGCGCTGCATAAAAGGTGACCAATCACTGTGTGTGTGTCTGTGTGTGCGTGTATGCGCGCGCGCGCGTGTGTGTGTGCGTGTGTGCATGCGTGCGTGCGTGCGTGCGTGCGAGCGAGCTTGCGTACGTGTGTGTGTGTGTGTGTGTGTGTATGTCTGCGTAACTGACTGAGTGGTGGTAGGATTTTCGACCGATGCTAACACAAGACATTCTTTGTAAATAAATGTATTTGTTATAATTACTTCCTATACATCCATAACCATGTTTTGTATTTTATAATACAAACAAGTTAATTTTTTTTATTTAATTAGGAAAGACATTTGGTTTTAATTAAGATTTTCTCACACCCTAACGAGATTGTGGTGTACAATTGTCATGTCTCCTGCACTATTGTTATATCCGGTTTCAGGATGCCCGACCGGACGTCGCGGCATCATCGACTGCTACTCCCGTCCCGACGGCCATTGGCAGCACTGCTGCTACTGCGACTTGTACGCATCTTGTGCCAACGGCGGCATGTTCTTCCACCGCCGCTGTGAGGTCGGAGGCACGGTCTGGAGCGACAAGAAACACAAGTGTCTTGGCAAATCGTACACTTGCCGTAGAGAGCACAGGTTCTACCCGCTGTACACCATCATGAGACCGTAGAGAGTATGCGTTTTGTGTCAGGTACGACAATCGAAACACTCTCGTCTGTCGCACTCTCTGTTTCTCTGTCTCTCTGTTTCTCTGTCTCTATGTCTCTCTGTCTCTTTGTCTCTCTCTCTCTCTCTGTCTCTCTGTCTGTCTGTCTGTCTGTCTGTCTGTCTCTGTCTGTCTCTCTCTCTCTCTGTCTTGGCAAATCGAGCACTTACCGTAGAGAACACAGGTTCTACCCGCTGGATACCATCATGAAACCGCAGAGAGCATGCGTTTTATGTTAGGTACAACAATCGAAACGTTCTCGTTCTTCTCTTTCTCGCTCGCTCTCTCTCTCTCTCTCTCTCTCTCTCTCTCTCTCTCTCTCTCTCTCTCTCTCTCTCTTCTCTCTCTCTCTCTCTCTCTCTCTCTCTCTCTCTCTCTCTCTCTCTCTCTCTCTCTCTCTCTCATTGTGAACGTTGATGTGTGTGTTTATTTGGGTTTGCATGCGCACGCGCATCAATATGACGTTTACATGATTGTACCCGTCCGCGAATCCCTTCTTAAAGATCGCGAATATTGATTAAATTACTTTATTAAGATGATCATCTGTAACATATCCTTAATATATATATACATATATATATATAATTATTATTATTGTTATTATATATATGTGTATATATACATATATATATATATATAATCCTTTATGTATGCTTCTTAACGTATTTTGCAGACGCTCACGATGAGGACATGTCAATCAACAATTCCAAGCTACGTTGCGACATTCAAGGAAACAAGTTGACATTTAATACATATTTATTCTCATCTATGCTGGCTACATATTGTAAGAACTTTCGTGAAATAAAATAAACAACTAATGCACGATTTGTCTGTTTATCAATTGGTATCCGTACACTAGATGGCTGAGGTCTAGTAGGGTTCTTATATGATTAGGTTAACGCATATGGAAAAGAGCGGTCATCGTGTTTCAAGCAACAAAGAATAAAAAAGTAATAGCTTTATTACATGATATCTTCCTTTAGGTAAGTATCCCGGTTAACAAAGTTGTAAAGAATAAATAATAAACAATAACAAATAATCCCTGAACCTAACTAACCAAGAAAGTAAAGTTTCAATAAATCTCTCAGTTATCCAATTTCCCTTCTTTCTAAGGTGGATTGTTCCACTACACGACCAAACACTATGCACCAAGTGATATCTAAGAAGAAATCCCATCAAATAAATACACAACATCTCGTTAGCCCTCACGGACTCTCATTACAGCAATCGGTTACAACAAATATAAATATATGTATACTTAATGGGTAATAGTACCTCACTTCAAAACCACATATAAATACAATTAATAAAACAGCAAACAATATTAACGTTCAGTTAGAAAATCTACATATACATTGGGTTAATTCCATCTCGAAAATATACGAACGTTTGTTGAAGTCATCACGCCGATCTCCGAAAACAATCAGAACGGTGCATCTCGGACGCACGAGTGATGACGCCGGGCAGCAAACGCTTGCCGTCGTATGCTACGAATTCTCGAGTCGCGTCCATGCTACGTTCGACTTGTCTCGCACGGTCGCAAACGATTGAGTAGTCGGACGAATGCGTTCGCACGAATGACAATGCCAGGCAGTAGACGCTTACCGCCGGCCGCTATGAATTCTTGAGTCGCATTCTGTCACTCTGTCGGACGAGGTCGCTGTGAGACCGCTGTTTGAAGTTGGTGGGCACTCCCCTTGTCACGCCCGAGCTGAAGTGAGCGCGTCGCGATTTTCGCTCATCGACGCAACTACTCGCCGTGGCAGTCGTTCTCGGACGTAGGGGCCAACCGGGAAGTTTTCTTCTCTAGACCCCTGACGTGGCGGCATGGCTTCTTCGAAGCTCGAATAGTAATTGTGAACGCTGAATATCGCACACACAATTTTTGGGAAAGTAACCCACGTTAACGATTCTCACCACGCTTCTCAGCTTAATTTGCCATTCTCTTGGCAGCAGGGCAACCTGTGTCGTTCAACCCTGGATCTGTCCCAGTCCTTCGCCCGCTCACATTTGACCGGTTTCCATCATTTCTAATGGCTACTACAATAATACAATTCAAGTTATCCATTGTGTAACACCCTCTAAAATACAGTGGAACCACCTGCTTACGTAGAATCGCAAACAAAAAACATCACGCTCCACCGAGCATTTGCAACCGAGTAGCCAAAATACCCAAAAATAGCAGAAAAGCTACAAATGTGTAATAACTAAGCAAACAATTCGGACCGTAGTACTACAAAGCAAGATAACGAATGTGTATGTACTCAAGAAATGTTTCACCCATGGACGATCATACCCAACAAAAAGCTACATAAAAGTGTGTTGTTTAAACAGGATATGTATAATATGTAGCAAATGTGTACAAGTACGTGTGACTGTAAGCATTTAGGATATGTTGTATGTCCTCAAATGAAGATCATTGCAAACATGTTAAATTGTGAGGTAATTGATTGAGGTAGAAGATGAGATATTGTATGTAAGTAATAATACTCCCGCATCTAGTCAATTGTCGTAGATAACGTAAAACACAAACCTAAAGGTAAATTCTTACATAGCAGAGTATCCAGTCCTTAGGACTTGTCAACGCGCTTTACACATTACTCCCTGGCAGACCTGTTCAATCAAACACCATCTCGACTTCACTGGGAGGCATCCAGTCAAGCTGACATTAATTCGCGAAGACTGTTCGTACACAAATATTCACAACTATCTATAGCCAAGTACTCATTCATACAATTGAATGAACTGGATCATCGTAGAATGAACGAACTTGGCCACGGCATCATGGGATTCGAACTCTGGTTCTCACGATTGAGAATACTATTCCTACACTAATAACCACCACTGCCTATAGCCAGGTACTCATTCGTATACTGGAGCAAGGTAGTGGTTGGACTGGAGCCAGATTCACAAACACACTCTTGCTGTGACATCACTGAGGTGCAGTATTGGACATGGGTCAACGCAGGCACAGCGACATATTACACTGGGCAATTGGGCAAGGTATATGAACACAGACGCAAGATAATCATTGTTAACGACTGTGGAGATGTGGAAGTTTCTGGCATAATAATTTGTTTAACTTAGTAGCTGAGTAACCCACCCATGGAGCAACAGACCAAGGGTAGCAGTTACTAGTAGCAAGATAACAGCATCTTAAACTTGTGGCGCCACCTGGGGAATGCTTGAACACTCAGTTTCTGTACCGAAAAAGTAAATAACTCTAAATAACTGCCTTTGTATTTTTAAATGCATTGCCATTAGGTAGATCAATGTCCAATGGGCCAAGGAAGTGAAATAATTCAGAGAGGCAAATGGGCCTTGGCATCTTGGAGGAGATACAGTTACAGAGCCATGCCAACGTATTAATATATTCATTTTCGGACTAGGAACAGGCATGTCAATACATGGTTCTTCTTTAAACAGTTTAGTAAATAATTACTACTAAGGTACCCATTAGAGATACTGTGGTGTCCCGTGTGGCGGGTCACCACTGCATCGATATGTATCTGTGATTTTGAAACTGCCATTTTTATTGAGTCAGTCAAATAAAATAAAATGTATTGTAACTCTTTACAATACATACAAATCAAATTAAGACAAAGCATATATAATAAAGTAATGGGAACAACAAAGGAAGAACATTATATAATGTTATATTATCTTTGCATATAACAATGTAAAGATCATAATATTGAGAACAAAAAACAGCGCGAAGGTTTAGAAGATATAATCGTGATTGAAAAATATGTTATATATTAACATCATTGTGTAATATAAATTGTTTAAGTTTACCTTTGTAATTAATTACTGAATAATTTGTAAACATAATGCTTGTGTTGTAATAAGCCTGGTATTCAATACAGTTTCCTTCATCTTCAGTGGACAATCCTTGAATTGTTTTGAAACTTATGTAGTTTCTCACAACGAATGTATCAAAACCTCAAGCCGCTTGTCCCTTCTACCTGGTGCCTATGCTAGGGGAAGTAAAGAACCCGGACTCGCAGGGCCTATGGTACCCAACAAATACTAACTGTATTTCCTTATTACAAAAAAGAGTAATCCGCATTATATTTGGTGCAAGACGGTTGGATCATACAAACTCTCTTTTCCAATAATTACATGTACAAAATTTTCACATATCATAGAACTGAGAACATTATTATTTATGTACCAAGTTTACTATAGCTGTTTGCCATCAAATTGTCAGTGTTTGTTTACTAGACGGGAAATAGCATACTAAATGCGAGCTAATCATTAGAACGACTGAGAGTCTATTCTATTATGCGATCAATGTCTCTTTGTGCAAAGTGAGTGCAATCATGGAATTCTCTATGCGATCATTTAGAAAGTACTAATACTATTACTACTAATACTATTACTGCATAATAGCGTAAATGCAAGAACCTTTTATTTAGGAAATATCTGGCTGTGGAAATCTACAAAAAACCATACAAAAATATAACCAATCCATTGAGGACAATACAATATGTGTAAAGATGTGTACTTATCACGTACTTTAAATTTTGAACATGCATATATTTCAATACATTATTTCAATTATTGTAGCTAGATGGTTAGATTAATAGCAAGTTCAATTAATGTAATATTGATGTGTCAATGTACATGTACATATATATGTATATGTGTGTGTATGTATGTATATGTATATATATATATATGGAGGTATATATATATGTATTTGTACATATGTATGTATGTGTATACATATATGTAGATATAAATATTTTTCAGGAATAAACACAAAAGTCAATTACTTCATATTTACCCCCATCAAACATTGTATATTCTCATTTGTATTATAGTTAAACTTGTTTGTTTGTTATGTATATGTGTGTTGCCAATGTTCTGAATCAACGTTCATTCATTCAATATATTAAGATGGGTTTTAAAAATATAATTCAATATATATATATGATATGTATATGTATATATATGTACATATCATTATTGAACTATTCAAATAAATAATAAAATAAAAATGTTACTGGAAAAATGACAAAGAATAATGCTACTAATGTTACCGAAATTTTGTTCTAAAGAATCGAGTATTGAAAATGGCAAAAGTGTCTGAATGTAATAGAAATGCGATTTTCGTACATTTTTGACAATTTTCTGAGTGAAGTATTTGTTGAGACTCCCTCTGCAACTCGTTTTCCATACCACAAATAATTTCATTTTAGTTCATAACTTTAGTGCAATAATAATTTAAGTTATATGCGTAGTTGATCTTAATAACATAGTGTGTGTTAAAATTATTGAATTAATTTTTTCGATGATTTTATCAAAACTAATTAAAAGTGTTTTACTATTTAGCTAGTTGTAGAGGATAATAAATATGTTTCCAGACGGATGGCATGTATGGAGTGACACTGCTGTACTGACGAATAACTCACGCAGTCACTGAGTATTGTTTCCACGGCAACCAGTTCCCGTCAACAGTGATGTGTGTAACAGGAAGGGAATCGAACGGACATGGCAAGGTGCAATAACTGAGTCATCCCTTCCAAGCTTCCTTTCCTCCCGTTCATCCCTTGTGGGGAGTGACTTCACTTAATTTGTTGTGCCCTCTTGACGAATTCTCTCCTTCTGTTGCGATTCTCTGCTACACTTTGCTCAACCTGCGCTTGCCAGATTTTCCATGAAAATGAGATATAATTCCACCAAGGATTCATTATTTACTTTATGTAATAAGTGTGGCTTTTAAATTATGTAGTTATTGCATGGAGCAGTTTTATGTCCCTCTAAAATTGGGTTCCTTGGATTGGTATGTGGGTAAATAGAAATTTTAACAAAACACACACACACTATGCACATTACACAAGCGTACACACATATATGTATATAGGTATATGCTGAACTTCTTGTAAATTATTGAGGCTCTGAGGAGGACAACATATTCTATGTGGGCGACGGCCGTTACCAAAGAAGAAGAATTTAATTATTTAATTAATAATGGTTTTGAAAGTGTGACAGCTGTTTTTTATGTTTTGTATTGTCTTCCTCCCATTTCTCTCTCTCTCTCTCTCTCTCTCTCTCTCTCTCTCTCTCTCTCTCTCTCTCTCTCTCTCTCTCTCTCTCTCTCTCTCTCTCTCTCTCTCTCTCTCTCTCTCTCTCTCTCTCTCTCTCTCTCTCTCTCTCTCTCTCTCTCTCTCTCTCTCTCTCTTTGCTGTCTCGGCCTGTCTGTCTTTCTCACTCTCTCCCTCATTTGTTTTCTCTCTCTCACTTTCTCTCCCTCTCTGCCTCGCTGTCTCCCTATCATCTACCATGCCTCCACCCCTCTATCTCGTTTTCTCTCCAGCCCCATTTTTCCCTACACACCTTCTCACTCTCTTCCTCCCTCCCTCCCTTTCTACTTCTCCTTCCATTTTCCCCTCCCTACCTATGTCCCTTCTAAGGTTCACCATCCCTCCCTACCTCTCTACCCACCTCTCTCCACCCTCACACCCTCACTCACATGTTGTGACGTGCTGGTATACATATTGTTGCACTATCAGTCATTGCGATTTGTCGTAGGTGGACGTGATAGACCTGGAGCCCCCGTGCCTGGCAACCTTGCCCTCAGCACCCACTCTGACTTGATTCCATTAAGTAGCAATGGGGGAAAACACGAATTCCCTATCTCAATACATGAACACAGCAGCTCAATCTTGGGGTCAATTCCATTTTGTCAATACTTGTTCTAGTCAATTATAATTCCACCCAGCAAAATAGGTTCCAATTCCAAATTATTTATTCCAATTCCAGCTTTAAAACCAATTCCAATTCGTTTTAACATAGTTGTATTTGACAATTGATAATCATCACATTCTTATTTAATGACATATTTTAAAAATTCAATACTGTTCACTCAGCATCACTCGTATAAGACGATTGCATCGGCTAATGTCTGCTGCTGCAAACAAATTATAATTGCAAAAGAATTATGATTGCAGTACCAACTAACTTTCTAAAATAAATTCCAATTCAATAACTGTAATTCAGGGTCAATTCCAAAATGGAATTGACTCCATGCCTGCTTTGTAACCACTGTTTAAATATGGCACACCCTTTGATCACCGCTATCCCCTAACACATCAATAATATTCATGCAGTCCGATCAATGAACCGTGCATTGCAAATATCTATACAATTTACGTACATTAAACACAAATCGGCAGGGTTTTGCAAGAATTTATGTAGTGCCGCCATCTTCGAGGCTATGAAATGTAGGCTAAATCAGGAAACAAGAGCATGGGCATGATGTAGTCTAACTCCGAGCGAATCATTATACACGAGCACAAACATCTTGTACCCAGTGTTGATTATCAATTACAATCACAGACAATCAGTTGAGGAGGTTATCACAGCAGGCAATACGTGAGGTGCCTAGGGTATGTACAAGTTGTTTTGTGTGTTCATGGTCCAAGTTGTGTCAAACACATCTTACTTGGGTTTTTTCATTCTACTTAATTATGTAAAACTCAGTCGCACCTGACTTGGTTTAAATTGTTATGTCTCAAGTTAGCTTCTCGCAATTAATATGAAATTTGATGCATGCTAGTTCAACATAAAATAAC
This sequence comes from Escarpia spicata, assembly GCA_963995525.1. Lineage (NCBI taxonomy): Eukaryota > Metazoa > Annelida > Polychaeta > Sabellida > Siboglinidae > Escarpia > Escarpia spicata. The sequence goes on from OZ023213.1 coordinate 47,763,679, forward strand.
TTAAATTTGATAATGTCGAGGTACATTATAAGTAAAAAACTATTGCACTCTTGATAAGACAATGGCTTCCATGTCGATCTGGTGTTAGTTGCCATAGCTGCCAATCAGTGGTGACTGAATTACTTTAAGATTGTACTTGAGTAAAACTAAAATTAATTAACTGCAGAAATAGTAAAATTAATAATGCCTTAAAAAAACCTACTTGAGTAAAAAATAAAACTACTTTCCAAAGTACCTGAAGTAAACGTAGAAATAAAAGTAGAATAGAAAGATGTATTGTCAGGCAGGTAACCAATACTAACAATTTGAAGTAACCTCATGTTGCGCTTACTTCCCGAAGGATGCAAATATGACCGCAAACTGGCCCGCGATTGACTAATATGAATAGCTTTTGCCTGGCGACGGTATCCTCCTAGTGAGTAAATGTGTTTTAAGAAATGTCGTTGGACGGAGGAGCACCACCAGGCTGCTCAGTTCAGGAAAAATGGATTGTACTTTGTCACTTGTCAGTTACTAGAAAAACTACTCAAGTAGATTAACAAAGTAGTTTTACTTTCCCACATGACACCACTGGTGCAGATCTTGTAAAATGAATTAGATGTGTACTGTTATAGGCCAGTTCATACTAACATCCTAACCAAGTATGGCTTCCTGTATCTGAGTGACATGGAAACCGCCACCTGTCTGTGCTGCATCCGCATATCAACTGGAGTCGTCTTCACCAGTGCACTCAGTTCTCTCTCTCAAGGAATCATCATCGTCAATCGTTCCGGCCAGGTAAGACTGCTTCCTAAGGGTTTGTCTCAAATTTGGAGTCCCATGTTCTGGCCAGGTAAGACAGCTTTATAAGGCTGTGATTGACGTTGATAGTCCAATCTTCTGGACAGGTAAGACAGGTTCCTAAGGGTTTGTTTCAAGTTTTGAGTTCCATGTTCTGGCAAAGTAAGACAACTTCCTAAGGGTTTGTTTCAAATGTGTAGCCCCACGTTCTGGCCAGATAAGACAGCTTCCTAAGGTTTTTTTTCTTCAAATTTATAGTCCCATGTCCTGGCCAGGTAAGACACCTATCTAAGGGTTTGTTTCAAATTTGTAGCCCCATGTTTTGGTCAGGTAAGACAGCTTCCTAAGGGTTTGTTTCAAATTTGTAATCCCATGTTCTGGCTAGCTAAGACAGCTTCCTAAGGGTTTGTTTCAAGTTTATAGTCACATGTTCTGCCCAGGTAAGAGTGCTTCCTAGGGTTTGTTTCAAATTTGTGTCCCCATGTTCTGGCCAGGTAAGACAGCTTCCTAAGGGTTTGTTTCATATTTATAATCCCATATTCTGGCTAGGTAAGACAGCTTCTTAAGGGTTTGTTTCAAATTTGTAATCCCATATTCTGGCCAGGTAAGACAGTTTCCAAACGAATGGTTTTACTTTTGTAGTCCCATGTTCTAGGTAGGTAAGACAGCTTCCTAAGGGTTTGTTTCAAATTTGTAATCCTATGTTCTTGGCAGGTAAGACCACTTCCATGTGCAGAGTTTTTAAGTGTGCTGAAAGCAGGGACAATGACCCCAAAGCAGGGACCGCATAACATCTGACCAAATCATTGCCAGTCGAGGAGTCTCGGACCACTGCGGATACAACTGGACTACAACATAATGTAAAAATGTTAAATTGACAATGTGTTTTGACTTATGTAAATAAAGTTCCATATGTGTTAAATGTATAAAACAAATAAGTGTCCAGTTAACGTACAATGTAGGCCTACGTATCTCTGAGTTTACAGACCAGACACTGCTATCTGTAGACAGTGCTATGAGGACATTACTTCTCCCACACGCCGGTGGAAATGGAATCTGTGCAACTATGAATCGCCTCAATTAATCTAGTTCCAAGTTGAAGCACAGGATGGTTGTTTCCTCAAATGGTTATAAGTTGGTTTCATAATATTAATTACTATCAAAATAAGTATTTAACATAATACTTAAGTGTTTCACAATTGTACCATAAGTTTTATTATTTACACATGTCCATCTTAAAAATAACTCGTAACAAAATGTCCATCCTATTCAGTCAGTTGATACACATTTGGCATTCTACCATTTCGTTAATGCAAAACAAGATTGATTATTAACATCACTTATAAGTTATTTCCAACATAACGAGATTGTGACATTGTGTTAGCCGCTAGCATATGTTGCATAAATTACATATCTGACATCTTCATAAATTATATAAATTAATTAACATATACGATACTTTGAATGGATATAACAGGTTGGTTATTTTATTCTAGCAGAGCAAATATGTAAAAAAAAGATAAATATAATACTGGCGGGTTATACATAGGTGAACGCTTTGGACTATCGATAAGCATAAATCTTCCCAGTCCATATGCCATATAGACCCTGTAGCCTTGGATGGAAATCTTATTAAGTAAGGCGTGTAGAAACAAAGCCCTCATCGATGTCACTGTTACAAATTACAACTAGGCCTAAATGTTTGTCTGCATTTTAAATCTCAAGTGATGTTAACAATTACGAAAAAAATATTGCGTTCTAAGCCATTGTACGGTACGACAGCTTCCAAAGGAATGGTATAACATGTGCAGTCCCATGTTATGGCCAGGTAAGACAGGTTCCTAAGGGATGGCATGAAATTTGTAGTCCCATGTTCTGGTCAGGTAAGACAGCTTCCTAACGGTTTGTCTCTAGTTTGTAGTTCCGTGTTCTAGTAAGATAAGACAGCTTCCTAAGGGATGGTATCAAATTTGCAGTCCCATGTTCTGACCAAGTAAGAAAGCTTCCTAAGGGATGGTATCACATTTGCAGTTCCATGTTCTGGCCAAGAAAGAGAGCTTCCTATGAAATGGTATCAAATTTGCAGTCCCATATTGTGGCCAGGTAAGACAGCTTCCTAAGGGATAACATGAAGTTTGCAGTCCCATGTTTTGGCTTGATAAGGCAGATTCCTAGGGATGGTATCAAATGTGTAGTCCCATGTTCTGGCCAGGTAAGACAGCTTCATAAGGGTTTGTTTCCTAATTTATTAGCGTTATAGCGATGAAAAACAAAGCGTTTTATGAACATTCTTTTATATAACAAACCGCTTGTTATCACCCGACAATGACGGACCGTACGGCGACAATAGACAGCGCTCGCACTCCGATCCCGACTCCCATCCCGGGCCGATTGCGCCAGTCGCTCGTCCAACAGTAGAACCGATTCGATACCTCACTGTTTTTATGTCATCATTCCACATTGTTTCACATATACAGTATAGCACGTTTGAGGTCGAAATAGTCCTCCGGTTAGCGTCAACATACGATTTATTAATATTGCTTGTTTCAAGTGCGGCGTGCAGTAACCCGCGACCGCAGCGGTGCACACTGATTCAAACCTGAGCGAGTGCTGTTTGGGACATTATATTCCTGAAACGATGTGGATTGATAGAATAAACGCACTGAGGTATAACAGTTAGGCACAACTGCCATAATGCCGAAATCGGGGTGGGCTCTGATTCTACACAACGTCACAATTAAGTGTCCACAAAGTAAAGCACAGTTCCATCTGATGCCTATTGGCTATGCCAATGCTACTCTCATCACCACGGTCAGCTTTCCCGCCAACGAAACAAATTCAGAAACCTTCCAAAGTGAGTCGAGGCTTCCTCGATATACTTAGCTTAGCCTTAGGAGATCTCCCAATGTGACATTTACACGCAAGCCAAGGCATCTAGCAGAATAGCACGCCCTCTCATAATTGAGGAGGGCTGCTCTAACTTCCAAAACTACATTCCCAGCAAACACACCACGTAGCTTCTACGTTACAAAAATGTGGCAGTTTGGTGAAAGTGGTATTGACGTGGTAGAGCCGTGGCCATGACGTTGCAAAAAGATGGCAGTTTGGTGAAAGTGGTAAACGTGTGGCCAAGACCTGGTGCAACCAACAACATTTTTTTCAATTTTTTTTAAATATTGTCTTATTTTGGAACATTATAATATTATATTAAAGGTTAAAATCAACAATTACCACAAGAAAGTGTCGTGATTCGGTCACGTAACTATCACATAAACTACCACGTGGAAAGAAAGTGATCGTTTTGTGAAACTGGTATTAACGTAGCACTTAAGCGCTGTGACCACGACATGGTCTAACCAACATAACAATAATGTTCCTTTCAATAACGTAACCATATTATCTTGTTTTGCACCACTAGAATACCAAATTAAAAGATAATCAGTAATGTCCCGAAAATATTTCGATTCGGCCACATAAATTTCCCGTAACTACCACGTGTGCATCATTTAGTACATCGCACTCCCAAACAACGACGCCACTCTTCTGCAGTAGCCTAGATTATATATACGCCGTGAGGTGGCGTAACAGTTTGTTGCTCTTACAGTTAATTAATTATGTCGCCGTCAGATGGTAGCACCATTTATGAGTTCTCGACGAGAACGAGATCGTGAGTTCTGGCCAAAGAATGATTTGCAACTTAGCTATAATGATTTCCGGCTGCTGTAAAAGCATTACGTTTGTGATGGATAGGGCCTGCGGTGAATATTAAGTGTCTCGTCGACAGAGAGTTCAATCCTGACACAAATATATCATCATTACATCTGTTCCTACCATATATCTGATCGACTAAACACAATTTTGCTGGAATCACAAGTTAGCAGCCTAGATTTGCAACGCCCGGCGGTTAGATTCTGAACCAAACTTTCGGCATTGTGAAAGATAGGGTTACGTCATGTGCCATGGTGAATGTTAAAAGTCAAATCGATTGAAGCCTTCGATCACTTACACACCAAAGAAAAGTTCATCGACTCGCGTCTGTTCCTACCACATATCAGTTCTACACAGACTGGACAGCACGTTACTGACATTGACCTTATAATACAAATACTTGTAAATTATATTGATTGCATGTGACAGGTTGATAATTACAAGGTATAAACAAGGCCGGTGATTTCATGTTTGTTTTGATTTGGCATGGATACACTATTACTTATTATATACCCAGATAGCAAGATAACGTTGGCCATTGGTACAACGTTGGCGTTTGGTGATCAACGTTGAGCCAACGTTGATCACCAAACACCAAATGCTGTTGGTTAACTGTCCACTTTTTCATTTCCATGGTGACCAACTGTCCGGTGAGCATTTATCTAGTGAACAATTGTCCTTTCAGCGATTCGTGTGGTATAGCATACTGTCAAAAGCCCTTAATTGCATTCATGAACATTTTCATAAATGGGTAAAGAGGATTTGTTCTAATTTGTTATCAAATTACACACTCCCTAGCAGAGTTATTTGTAACACCAAATGTATATAAAGAAGTACCGTACGTAGACCAGTATATGAAGCATAAACCAAAAGCCAACAAATGGGCCAAGTGGCCCTGAAGTCCTTTGGAATATATTGTGAGTTTGTAATTATTAATCAAATAGTTATTGGTGAATCATAGTTATTAATCATTAAGGGTTATGATGAACTTAAAATGTTGAAATGTTTAGTGGAGACTATGCATCCCAGTGAAGATACACCTGGAAATAAAATATTCGAGGACGAGATTATTGATTGTGTGTTGCTATATGAAAATGAGGTCTTGTGTTGGTCTTGGGGGCCCTTTGAATGATTCAATAAAATACACTTTTCTCGTGCATAGTTGAATTATATCCCGATACTCTGATATTTAGGCCGATTTCCATTGGTTGTAGAAACTTTGCAGGAGAGTTGGTGAGCTGCAATCTCGCAGGTAGCAAAGTTAAAGGTTGTTTAAGAAAATGTGACATATTTTCTGTTGTCATTTTGCCCTTACCACCTTGCCACTTTCCCCCAGAATGGAATGAAGAAAGCGATGAAGAATAATGACAGTTTATTTGTTCACAAGGTACATACACATAGCATCCATTCTGGTGTAACTGCAAAATGTATAGAAAAACATCTTAATAACATTCGTTATAATTCTGGCTAAATTTGCATTTCCTCAGCAATATTATGGAGAAATAACAATTTTTACAATTGTGAATATGTAATACTGGAGATAGTTTGGAATTGTAGCAGCTTTAGCTAAACACAAACGTTCTTAAATGCTACAAACAAAAGCTACACACGTTCTTGAATACTACAAAGAAATGATACAAATGCTCCTAAATGCTCCAAACACTCCTAAATGCTACAAATGCTCTTAGATGTTATATCTAGTGAACACAGTAAGTACATTTTGTAATCAGACTTTGATGTTTTGCCCTTTTTGCGGCTTCTTAAATGACAATTGTGTGCACATCACAAGTAGTCTAAAAGTAATACAAGGCTAAAAATGCATGAATAATTGTGATACGCACTGCATTAAAAAACTAACATTAAAATAATACAAAATGTAAATTCTACAGTGTTTATGAGCACTATGTCAACAGATTCCTTTCAATAGGGATGGAGTCCTAACACACATAAATGTTAAGTTGACATTTTAAAGGAAACTATAAATATAATTTTGATTACACTATTTTTGAAGGCGTCTGCGGTATACACTGTGGAACGGTGCATGATCCATAGTATCCCTGTATAATGTAAGTATATGTAACTCAATTGGGGTGTGGCCATATATATTAAATGGTAATTGATGTAGGTAGATTTTCCTCGTTATAGCTGATGGTTACAGACTCCTGAATAAATATATGCTCCTCTAGACTGCATCACAACTTGGACACAAGGACAGCGATTGGATGGATACCTCCACTACATCACCGCATTTTGGCTTTTAAGCACTTGTGGGAGATCTTCCTTTATTAAATATAGACCAGTTTTGACAATCTGTAAGGACAGTTTGTTTTGGTAGTCTCTTGCGCTGACTCAAACAAACTTGTATGTTTTGCCAGCCTGTTGAAAAGCAAGACAAAACTAGAAAAGTCGGGTGCACCAACCGCATATGTAGCCCCATGTAGAGCTTGCTGCCTAAGAAAATATTTGTCTCAGAAAAAGCCTTCAATGGTCGACTTTGTTTAATATAAAGGACCTCTCCATATACCACTTCTTATCAATGCAAACAAATAGCGACGTATTTTAAACATAAAAATGTCAAATGACAATATATTTCTTTCAATGGGGATGGAGTCCTAGCACATTGTAATGTTAAGTTACTATGTGTTAGGATTCCATCATATGCAAACTACAGTATTTATGAAGGCATCTGCTATAGACACTGCAGAACGGTGCATGATCCATAGTATCCCTTTATATTGTACGTATATGTAACTCAATTGGGGTGTGGCCATATATATTAAATGGTAATGGATGCTCCTCTAGATCTTCACTGTTTTCTGAAAACGCTTTCAGCACTGCTGCTAGAAGTTTTATGTGAAGATCAACATGTTGGCCAACCAAATGACAAGGGCTAGTTTTAACAACCCGTTCATGTGACGCTTTATACATCAATTGTCAAATGTCAACACATTTCTTTCAATTTCAATAGGTATGGAGTCCGAAACCATATTACAGGGCAGCCAGCGATCAGGACAAACTTTTTAGACTGACTGTCACTGAAATTTTTAGTAAAATTAGGAGGCGCTGTGGTCGCCTGGAACAGCAGTTCTGCTACGATGCTGACCACTGAATCTCTATGCACTTGAATGTCGGATTCTAATGGATTATTCCATGATGGAATCAGTTGGATTTTGTGTAGTGAAACTGGCTGATTCGCAGCACTACGGAAGCTGTGAAATAAAGAGGGTTACTTCTTGTATATATAATAATGAATGGCAGCATAATGTGGTTAAAGACCTGTTGTTTTCTGGGTCTCCTGTGCTAGGCCCGCTGGGGAAACCTAAAAATCACAGAGTGGTAGCTACTAGGTGGCGTGGAGAAACTAAGCATAAATTTCCTTAAGACAAAGATTTCCGGAAAGTTAATATTTAACTAGTAGTCCTAAATCAATTATTTTTGCTTTTGTTTGCTAAAGGAAACCCCTCTTTGGAATGTGTCTCGGGAAGGCTACAACACAAAGTTGAAGTATTCTCTTCCACCTGGTGAAGTGTTGTTATCAGTGATACTATGGAAGTACCAGGCTCTCGACAGGTTTGTATGGGCTTTTTTTTAGCTGGAGAAGCCATGGTTCACTCAATTTGGAACTGTAAAGTGTTGATGTCAGTGATACTATGAAGGTCCCCAATGATGGACAGGTCTATCAGTTGATTGCCTGAGGGATTGTAGTAATAGTTCACTTAAAAACGTCTTAGACAAATGTGAAGTCTCCCATAGCTCGATCGCTGATCGGCATTTTGTGTTACACTACACGAGAAATGGACAATATTTTGGCTTAGTTTCTGCTGACTCAAAGCTGACCGCTGGCCACCCTGTACTAATGTTAAGGGCTAAAAATGCATGAATAGTTGTGATATGCACTGCATTGAAAAGCCAGTTTTAAAAATATATATAAAATTTTACCTCTAGTGTGTTTATGAGTACCATGTCAAAAATTGATAAAATAGCAACGTATTTTAAACATGAAATTGTAAAATGTCAACCAATTGTTTTTCAGTAGGGATATGGCCATGCATATTTTTAAAAGATAGCAGACCCCCAGTCAAATATTTAAAAAATTTGTTTACACATTTTACCATAGAAACATTGATTTATATTTTCTTAGTGAATTATTTGATTTATTGCAAAATATTAGCTATTACTGTCACCATTTGCATAATTAAATTGTCACTTAAATTTAATGTCACTTCAGATTCTCCCTAGCAACGTGTTTCATCCTTGGATACAGATATTTATACTGTGTCAATTTCAAAAATATATAAAAATATAAAAAAGCAGAAAAGACTGTAGATGACAAAGCAATCAGCCAATCATGGGCCTTCTTATATGTGTGACTTGTGCTAGCCTTTGTCCGCGCTTGTGTACATCTCGTTTCCGAAGTATTTGACTATTGTGATTTTCATCCTGAATCATCTGCTGATCTAGACCTCGACTAACGACAACATTCACCTTTATGTGTGTGTAAAGGATTGAACTGTTGGTTGAACGTGCAATGAGTGATAAGAACCGTCCAGGAAGAGCGAAAAAACGTAAGTTTTGTGGAGCAAAACCGAAGCAGAAAAAAACAAGATGGCAGCGCCCATGAACTGTCATATCCAAACAACGCTACTCAACGTAAGATTTCGACAACTGCCACCACGTCTAGCACTGATGAACCAGTTACAGAAGTTCAGGAGAGATTCATACTGATAGACACCAGTGTTTTGTGTGACTTCATCTTTAGAATAGCGAAGAAATGCCATCAGTGTGGAAGTGCCATCAGTGTGGAAGTGCCATCAGTGTGGAAGTGTCATCAGTGTGGAAGTGCCATCAATGTGGAAACGAAATGTGTTGCAAGGTGGATATCAAAAGTTAACATGGGTTTGCTCATCGACTCTGCCTCGACTGTGACACATGTGAAGAGACTCTTGATCATTTGTATATATCACGTAACACCGAAGATGCCAGAGCATCAAACTATGATGTCAACATTCGAATGGTTGCCTTCATACGCAGTCTTGGGAAAGGCCATGAAGCACTGAAACAGATCTCGACGTATCTGAACTCTCCACACCCCATGAACAAGAAGAGCTACCAAAAGCTTCTTGAAGATCACTATGCAGCAAACAGAAAAATGGCCATTGACACCATAAAGTTTGCAGCAGTGAATGTGAAGGAAAGAGTAGGAGGTGACAGTACCGTATCAGTAGATGGCACTTGGCAGCATTAAGTCTGCAGCAGTGAATGTGAAGGAAAGAGTAGGAGGTGACTGTACCGTGTCAGTAGATGGCACTTGGCAGCATTAAGTCTGCAGCAGTGAATGTGAAGGAAAGAGTAGGAGGTGACTGTACCGTGTCAGTAGATGGCACTTGGCAGCATTAAGTCTGCAGCAGTGAATGTGAAGGAAAGAGTAGGAGGTGAATGTACCGTGTCAGTAGATGGCACTTGGCAGCATTAAGTCTGCAGCAGCGAATGTGAAGGAAAGAGTAGGAGGTGACAGTACCGTGTCAGTAGTTGGCACTTGGCAGCATCAAGTCTGCAGCAGTGAATGTGAAGGAAAGAGTAGGAGGTGACAGTACCGTATCGGTAGATGGCACTTGGCAGCATTAAGTCTGCAGCAGTGAATGTGAAGGAAAGAGTAGGAGGTGAATGTACCGTGTCAGTAGATGGCACTTGGCAGCATTAAGTCTGCAGCAGTGAATGTGAAGGAAAGAGTAGGAGGTGACTGTACCGTGTCAGTAGATGGCACTTGGCAGCATTAAATCTGCAGCAGTGAATGTGAAGGAAAGAGTAGGAGGTGACTGTACCGTGTCAGTAGATGGCACTTGGCAGCATTAAGTCTGCAGCAGTGAATGTGAAGGAAAGAGTAGGAGGTGACTGTACCGTGTCAGTAGATGGCACTTTGCAGCATTAAGTCTGCAACAGTGAATGTGAAGGAAAGAGTAGGATGTGACAGTACCGTGTCAGTAGTTGGCACTTGGCAGCATCAAGTCTGCAGCAGTGAATGTGAAGGAAAGAGTAGGAGGTGACTGTACTGTGCCAGTAGTTAGCACTTGGCAGAAGCGCGGTCATACTAGTCACCACGGTGTTGTGACTGCGATATCAATCGCCATGGGCAAACGTTTGGACACCGAAATGTTGTCAAACATTTGTCATGGCTGCATTAGATGGGAAAAGGCGAACACGCAGCCTGTCAGCTACCTGAAGTGGAAAGCAGACCACAAACGTGCTGCCAATCATGGTGGAACTGCTAGTTCGATGGAATCGGTTGGCGCAGCGCGCGTGTTCATGCGATCCGAGTTTCAACATGACCTGCGATACGTGAACTATTTGGGCGAGGATGATTCATCATCATTCAAATCAGTGCAGGAGTGTAAACCGTGCGGTGACGACTGTCCAATTACAAAGATGGAGTGCATTTGACATGTGCAGAAACGTGTGGGTTCCCGGCTGCGGAAACTCAGAACCAACTTCAAAGGAAGGAAGCTTTCCGATGACAAAGGTCTGATCGACACCCTGCAGAACTACATCGGTCTGGCCATTAGACAAAATGTAGGAGACATGATTGCTATGCAGAACAACTTGATGGCCAACCTTTACCACGTGAGCAGCACTAACGACAAAACAAATCACCACATGTCCGAGCGACAATAACAGCTGGTGTAAGTATAACATTTCGACATGTTCATGGGCTGCCAGAAGCTATCGAGGAAATGGTTGAGCCCATCTACGATGAGCTGACTTCACCAGATCTGCTGAAGAAATGTCTCCATGGGATGACGCAGAACAACAGTGAGTGCCTCAACAAGCGCATCTGGGATCGTTGTCCGAAAGAGACGTTCGTAAGCCGCCTCGTCATTGAAGATGCCACCTACAGCGCAGTCAGCTACTTCAATGATGGCAATGCATCAGTCATCAGTGAACTGAAGCGAGTGCCTGGCCATTACACCACGTGTTGTTTACTGAAGAGTGACAACACACGCATCTACTATGCAAAGCGCAAAGGTCTGGAGTCTTCAAAAGCCCGTCGCAAGGTCCTTCGAGTGAAGCGAAATAACTCCCAGGACAACAAAGAGAACGAAGAAGGAAATGCATATGAAAAGGGAGGACACTGAAGCAGTTTTGGTGAATGGGACACAGTTTTAGTAGACAGAGAAAGGGCACTTTTTTAATGAACGTTCGCCTTTTCTGTCGATTTTCGTAGGATCAATATCTGGCAATTTTTTTAATTTTTCAAACATCATATCTTTGACATTTTTTTAGATATCTACATCAAATTTTAAAGGGACATATATAACATTCAGCTTGAAGTAATTATGAGAGCATTTAGCTCTGTTGTTTACGACTGGTGTATCATGCATTTGAATTTATAATTAGTTTGAATTTTTTTGAAAATTTGAATTTGTTTTTCTAACACTTGCAAATATAACTTTTTTGCAGCATCCTTTCGTCACCCCCTGCAACAGTGTGTAACAAAAGTTGTGTGTTAATTTCAAGATAGGTTGTTTGAAAATGTTCATACATCTTGTCAATGGTGGCCTTTTTGTATGCTAATTTGCATAATTTATGCAAACAAATTGTTCATTACAAAACCGATGTATGAACATTTTAGTGGTCTAATATAATTTTGGTAATGACTTACAACCTTTACTGTAGTTCCATTGGGGGGTCTGCTACCAGTTCCATGGTAACGGAGGTAGCTAGATTTTCGTTATAACTGATGGTTACAAATTGTTGAATGAGTAGATACTCCTCAAGATCTTCACTACTTTGATTTGGAAGTTTGATGTGAAGATCAATGTCTTGGCCAACCAAATGGTAAGTGCCCGTTTTAACATCCCGTATACATGAAGCTTTAGGATTGACCATGCACTGCAGACATTGCAGAAACTATGAAGGGTGTGTAAATGTATCATACTTTATACTGCCGTTATACCGAATGAGTGGTGTCGCCAAAATATATGAGTTGGTGCGGTCATTTGTTGCGAGAGGGACATATTATTCGCTAGATGCATACACATTTTGGCTCTCCCATGACACCAATGTATAAAATACAAGCCAATACATATAACGCCACCGCCACTATTTTACCTCATTGTCAACAAATGACCGCTCTCTGATGATTCTGGAGGCCAGGGACGTCACACCCGATGATACTTCATTGTTTAGGAAATTTGAAAACGAGTTGATTGCCTGAGGGGTCGTGGTAACAGTTCACTTGGATAAAATCATGTTAGAAAAAAATTGAAGTCTCCCATAGCCATTGTGAAAGAAAGCTGATACTATGCGTCAACTGAATAACATTTCGGCTGACTTTCAGCCGACTCCGACCTGACCGCTGGCCACCATGTTGTAATGTAAAATAAACATTTTAAAGGAATTCATGAACATAAATTATGCACAATTACATATGTGACAATTATATATACATAAAAATTTCAACATATTTCTGTCAATAGGGATGTTTTCCCGTATGTTATGCGTATGTGTAAGTCAATTGGGGTATGGCCATACAATGGGCATATTAAATGGTAATGGATGTAGCCACATTCTCCTCGTCGTAACTGGTGGTTACAAATTCCTGAACCACAACGCTTTCAGCACTGCTGCGGGAAGTTTGATGTGAAGATCAACGTCTTGGCCAACCAAGTGGCAAAAGCCGGTTTTAACATCCCGTACGTAGCTTTAGTCTTGTCCATGCACTGCAGACATCGCACGAACTGTGAACCTGGAAATGAGTGTTGACTATGAATTAGTTATCATGGGTAGCATTCCAACTAGAAATAGCAACTGGTTACTACAGTTACTACAGCAATTAATGGTGATATCGGAGAATAACATAAGAATGTAAATAACAAATGAAGACACGCATTGGTTTACTGAATGTGTGCATATTTTACCTGTTGCAACGGTGATCTCCACCTCACAACATGTACACAAGGATAGCAATTGGATGGATATCTCTACTATCTCACCGCATGCCTTCTGGCCATAAGGCACTTGTGGGAGGTGTTCCTCAAATGTACCAGTTTCAACAATTTCTGTGTTCATAGTTGTGGTTAGAGAACGTTTGTTCTTGTAGTCTCTTGTGCTTACTCCAGCAAACCTGTATGTTTTGTCAGCCTGTTCAAAAGCAAGACAAAATTACGAGTCGGTTGCAACAACTGTGTACGTATCCCCATCAGGAGCTTACCGCGTAAAAAGGCATTTGTGTCGTAAATAAAAAGGCCACAATTCCTTGATGGTCGACTTTGTTTAATATAAAGGGTCCGTCCATATACAAGTTCCTGTCAATGAATATTAAGTAAGTAAGGATGTAAAATGTGCGGTTAGTAAGTTATAGCTGATTAAAACACTTGATCTTGATGTTTCTTAAAGGTCATCCTAGGTCAATCCACTCGCTGTATATATGATGCTAAGAACTATACGTGAAAGACAATTATTGAGACATAGCGCAATAAAATCATGTAACCTTAATTTAAACGTTACATAGCTCTGACTTGCATTGTGTTCACAAGATACAAATATGCAAAATTGACGTTTTTGTCCCTCAAATTGTTAAATGTTAACAGATTTTCTCCAATTTGGATTGGTATTGAGTACAAATCAGTACTAATGTTGATCTAAACTAAAACACAAAACAATGATGAGAGCAGCAGTCAAGAAATTGACAGTGAAACAAGAACACACGTAGAAAAGTTGCACACACAAATCACTATTGTGATGAAGGATGAAAAAAATGGTATAGACATGTCTTAAATGCATTCTTGCAAAAACTGCGAATGTCTGAACTACAATATATCCAAGCAGTAAGAACATCTTTAGATCAAACTACTCAAGTCTTTCTCAATAGAGATCCAATAAGCATAAGAGTGAATGCTTACATGAAAACATTGCTATCAGCATGGGGGGGCTAACCATGACCTTCAATTTGATTTGGACCCATTATGGGTATCATATGGTATGCATGTGCAGCATATATTGTATCGTACATAGGCAAGTCGCAGAAAGGCATCAGTGCTCTGCTAGACAAAGCACGTAGAGAGGCCAGGCAGGGCTACATGGACACAAGACGAGCAGTTAGACATTTTGTAAACAAATTCCTACACAGTGTTGAAGTTTGTGCTCAGTAAGCTGCATATCTTATTTTGCAACTACCCATGTCCAAATGCTCGAGGGAAGTTACATTTATCAACACTGGGCCGGAAAATGAAAGAACTACTTTGTTGAAAAAGAAAGAGGAATTAGAAATATTATAAAAACACTCGACTAATGTAACTACTAACAACATTATTAAGCGGTATGCCTGAAGACGACGCCTTTAAGAAAATTGGTGCTTAGTTGATTATGTAATCTGTTGTGATAAGAGCTTTATACCAAGCTTTACTAAGGCACCTGTGTAGTGCTGCTGGTGAAGATCCACACGAATGTCGGATACCGCTATGTGCTCCAACGGGTAAAGCTGCATATGACATAAATGGTACAACAATACATAGCGCATTTGCAGTTCCTGCTAATCAATCATTGTCCAACTTCAAGGCTCTGGATAGTGAACGCCTTAACACACTCCGCCTGAAATTTGCTAATCTATCTGTAGTTATCGTGGATGAGGTGTCAATGGTTGGCAGAGGATTGTTTAGCTATATGAACCAACGCTTACAGGAAAGTAACGGCGTAAATGGATAATCGAAAGTCAGAAATCAACAATCTCGGCGTAAATGGATAATCGAAAGTCAGAAATCAACAATGTAGCATTGTGGAATTATGGCCCTAATATCGTTCCATAGTTCTTTGCCTGGATGATGAGTGCCCATGTTTCCGCGCCGTATGTCATCGCTGGAAGTACGCATGAGTTGAAGATTTGTCTCTTCAAGCAGGTTCCAAAGTTACCCTTGAAGATGTCGCGGTGTTTGGCGAATGCTGTCCAGCCGGCAGTGATCCTTCCTTGAATCTCCTTGTCTTGGTTTTTGTCCCTGATACTGTATCGCTGTCACAGATAGACGTAACTTTCAACGTTCTCTATCTGCGTCGTGTTGATATATATTGGTGTGTCAATTTCTAGGATCACTTTTGCTTCCAGATGTTCATCTTGAGACCTTATTTTTCAATTTCATCAGCTAGCTCCTGCAGCGTGTTTTGTAGTTCTTGCGGTACAGTAGCGCATATGAGTATGTCGTCGGCGAAGCGAAGATGGCTGAGATATTCTCCGTCTATCATCAAGTCTCTGGTTTCCCAGGTCAGTCTTCGGAATATGCTTTCGAGTGTTGCCGTGAACAGCTTGGGCGATATGGTGTCACCATGTCATACTCCTCTCTTGATGTTGATCTTGCTGCTCTTTTTGTGTAGGTGGACTGTCACCGAGCTGTTGGTGTAGATGTCTTTCAGGAGATCGATGTACACATTTTCTATCCCCTGTTCTTGGAGGGAGGTCAGTATTGCTTGAGTTTGTAGCGAGTCGAAAAGCCTTCTCGTAGTCGACGAAAGCGATGCAGAGCGGGATATTATATTCTCGGCACTTCTCTTTCAGTTGGTTTACGACGTGTATGTGGTTTGTTTTTGAGTACCTGCTTCTGAATCCTGCTTGCTCTCGTGGTTTGTTTTCGTCCTGTGTCTTCTCTAGTCTATTTGTTAGTATCTTTGTGAATAATGTGTAGATGTTTGATAACAGGCATTTCGGTCTGTAGTTCTTTAAGTCTTTCTTATTTCCCTTCTTAACGATTATCACCATCTTTGCGTTCTTCCAAGCGGTGGGTATTCGTCTTTCTGATAAGCATTTAGTGTACAGCTTAGCCAGTGTCTTCGAGATGATATCTTCTCCTGCTTTTAATGTTTCAATGTTTACATGGTTGTTGCCTGTCTCTTTCCTTTCTTCAAATCTCTTAGCGCAGCTTCCACTTCCCTTCACTAGGATCGTATCTCGGGGGATTACCATCAAATCGACGTGGCGATGGCGTCGCCCGATGCGGTTTTAATAGTGGAATAGCTCGTGTCGGAGTAACGCGTAGTTGAGATAATTATCTTCTTGATCCAGATAATCCTAACGCCTCTAGGGTGGAGGTAAAGATTCTGGCTAACTCCATGACGTTACTTAAATCTTTGGTCAAACGTTCTCCACTGAATAATACCAGTTCTCGAGGGCACGCATGTAAGAACTGTTCCATGATGATTAACTTTCTTAACCCTCCAAGGATCGCCTCTACGTTTCACAAACTTACCCATTGACCAAATGATGCTCTAACTTATCCAGAAATTGCGAAACCGATTCATTAGAGGCCATACGTCCACTATAAAACGTCTTCCGATAGCCTTCTTTCGTCAATTGGTATTTTACCAGTAATGCTTCCTTTAGCTTATCATACTCGCGTGCCTCAGAGGCTGGTAGTTGGGAATACGCATCCAGCGCTGGTCCTGCTAAAAGTGACCCTAGGTAAGTACCATAACAATTACGCCCTCATCCTTCGTTTCCCGCTTACCTCACAAATCGTTGGATATATGAATCCATGTCATCTTTCCCATCACAAAATGCGGGTAATTTGGGACTTCTTCCTATAACCCTAACGCTCTGTGAAATGTCGGTCACTCCACTAGTGTCCTGTTTTCCACACATGTTACAACGGTTGTTGTCACCTTACGTGGGAAATAGTTGGGCATTTTTCGGGTTTGCAAGTCAAAACTGCGCACGGGTGGCAGCCATCTTGTTACACAGCCAACAGTACTAATTGGGTCAGCAGCTTAGCAAGTGGTCGTGGATTACACGAGTGGAATTTAGTTGGATTAGTTGAGGCAGACCGCAACGTCGTCAACGGGTCTTCAATACTAGCATGTGGGTATTTTAAGTGTAAATAATTATGTGACAACTAGACGTCTAGATGCGTTAATATTGGGTAAAACTAAAAGGAAGCTGTGTTTAAATTTCGGCAAATTTTAGAGACATGATCAAGAGCATTGCAATTTATGTTATGCCGACGTATGATGCACTGAATATCGTTATGCACAATTACATGGCAATCAGAGTTGTTGGCGTTTTTCACTTACCTAAGCGGAATACTTATAGGTAAAGCTAGTATGATTAGCAGCTTGAACTTGATTGCAGTGTGATACAAGTCAACAATGTGATTGTGGTTTTCCTTTGTCCACATTTGGTTCTGAGAAACATTGATTATGGGTGTCAGGCGCGGGTATTCATTGAACATATGTGATTTTCAATGTGTGGTCGCACAGATGGTCCTCCGGTGGGGACGTGAATCCTATATATGTGTGACTTTCACTTGTTCGAAGTTTGTACTCCGGTGCGGAGATACATTGAATATGTGTGGTGTTTCTTTTTCCACAGTTGATCCTCAGGTGCGGAGACAGATTTAATGTATATATATATATATATATATATGTGACTTTGTTTTCCACGGGTTGTCCTCCGGTGCGGAGATAAATTGAATACGTGCGACTCTCACGCTGTCCACATTGGGTCCTCCGGTACGGAGTTGAATTGATTTTGTGTGACTACCTTTGGGTCCACATTTGGTCCTCCGGTGCGGAGATGAATTGAAATTGTGTGACTACCTTTGGGTCCACATTTGGTCCTCCGGTGCGGAGATGAATTGAAATTGTGTGACTCTCCCCTATGTATACAGTGGGTCCTTCGGTCGCAGGTGGTCCTCCGGTGCGGAGACACAGTGTAGTTACAAGTGTGCCGTTTCCCATTTATCTAATGTATAGGGACATGAGGTTTGTCAGCCCACCCTGTTGCCTAAGTGTCCTTGTTGTCTCCTTTTGCAGGTGCTTCAGTGATGGGACACTAAACCAAGGACGGGTGTAGGCAGTGGGGGGAGGTCCGGCCAGCAAAGTATATGCTGGTCGGTTTGTGGCCTTCATTGATGCATGGTACTGGTTTGCATTATGCCGAAAGCCACAAGGACGAAGCCAGTGGATGATGTGTCAGTGGAGGAAGAGTATCCACCTGTGCTGCCACCGAGTGTCGACCCGGCGTTGTACGTTACCCTGATGTCGGCCATCTCCACCCAGATCGCGCAAGGATTCCGGGACTTACAAGCTGGGAACGAGGCAGTTCCATCGACCTCATTTGAACGAGGGGAGCCCCGCAAACGTAGGCCCTCGCCATCAGACGATTCAAGTGACAGTGAACAAGACTATGGCGAGGCGACTTTCGAGCGACGCGCCCGCAGAGACACTACTCCAGCTGAGCGGAAGAAAAGTAAGATGGCAATGCCCATGGCGTATGGGGAGGTAGGGAATGACCTCCCTCAGTCGACGGTTGATATGATTTGTTCCTGTGATTAGATGCCCCTACGTTGCCTACGAAGTTCGCTTTTCCTTTGCCTTCAATAAAGGCAACTGTTCGCGACAGAATTGCCGTTACAGTCACCTGTGCTCAAAGTGTAGGCGCCCTGGCCACGGCCTCTCAACCTGTAGAGTCCAAAGTAGGAAGCCCTCCACAGCCACATCTATCAACAAAGCCTGAACCTGTAATTGCTTGTCACGTCCTGCCCACGCCTGTCAAACACAAGGTCCTTGAATGTATATTGCAAGGTTATGATTGCACATCTAAGACAGCCCTCATTTTGGGTTGAAAATCTGGTTTTAGGATAAACTCGTCCATTGCCACTGATCCTCAGAAAGGTCTTTATGAAAACCACAAATCTGTCAGTGACAATTTAGTCTTCGTTCAGACTAAGCTTGACAAAGAGAAAAACCTTGGTAGAATTGCTGTCCCCTACCAGAACCCCCCTCTATCCAACATGGTTTTCTCTCCTTTAGGTTTAGTTCCAAAAAAGGAGCCAGGGGATTTTCGTCTTATTCATTATTTAAGCAACCCCCAAAAATTCAGTCAATTCTCGTATCGCACCAGAATTCGCAGCGGTTTCATTCGAGATGCTTGATGATTGTATTCGCATTATGTTGGAGTTGGGACAAGGGTGTTTAATAGCTAAAGCAGATCTCCGAGATGCTTTCAGAATTATTCCCATTTCTCCCATTGGTTATCGCCTGCTTGGTTTCAAGATTAAGGGGCAATTCTGTTTTGACATGTGTCTGCCAATGGGTTGCAGCACGTCGTGTTAGACGTTTGAGTCACTGTCACGAGCAGTGCCCTGGATATGTGTCCATAAAGCAAATATTTTACACATCAGCGACATAACAGATGATTTTTTTTTCTTTCGGAAAGACCATTTCAGGCTGTCAATTATATTTGGACAGGTTTCTGGAAATCTGCCGGATGATAAACCTTCCTATTAAACAGTCAAAAACGGTGTTACGAACATCCAGAGTAGTTCTTCGTGGGATTGAAGTAGATTCAGTAGCGCAGACAATTCAGCTTCCCCCGGACAAACTGTCAGCGCTTCGTTCCAAGCTCATTGCTATGTCTAAACGCAGAAAGGTGTCGCTGCGTGAGGTTCAATCTTTGTCTGGGTCCCTCCACCATGTATGTAGAGTCATTTCGCCCGGAAGAACATTTTGTCGGCGTTTAATCAATCTAACTTTGGGCAAGTCTAACCCCAACCATTTGATTCAACCGTGAAGCGCGCAAAGATATCAGGGCCTGGTTGGAATTTCTCGAAACGTTTAATGGTACAATGTCATTCTTGCCAGTTGTTTGGACGTCGTCAGATGTTCTACACCTTATAACAGATGCTAGCGGTTTCGCTTTCAGTGCAGTTTTTGGAAACGATTGGTTACAAGGTAGTTTCCCGGCAAATTGGTCAGCAGTTCATATCTCTGTTAAGGAGCTGTTACCCATTGGTGTAGCCGTACACTGCTGGGGATCCTCTTTCGCAAATCGTCGAATCTTGTTCCTTTCCGATAACACTGCAGTCGTGGAGGTGATAAACAAGCAAACAGCAAAAGATGTTAGTTTGATGAACCTAATTAGAGAGCTAGTTGTCCTGTGTATGTCGGACAACATTTACATTCCGGGTAAGACAAATGTGGCAGCAGATCATATGTCTCGGTTACAGGAAGAAAAGGCAAAGGTAGTGCAGCCTTCTCTTGCTCCAGACAAGGTGCCACTGCATACTCATTGGCTGCCTTGGGGAAAGCATCAGTAGCTACTATTGATCGGGCCAATACCCCGCGCACTAGAGCAAGGTATCACAGCAACTGGCAACATTTTGCGTGTGTCTGCAAACACCTTAAAGAAGGCAAGCGGCAAATACTCCCGGCTTCTCCCTATCTTGTTAGATATTTTTGTGAAGCACTTTGCAAGGAAGGAAAGGCACCCAGTACAATTCGTACATATTTAGGAGCTATTGTTGATGTACATAAATACGTCATTGACCCAACATCCAACTACCTTGTCACCAAGCACATGCGTGGCATTGCTAAACACCGTCCTAGTACAGATACACGTAGTCCCCATTCTAAACAGGATTTGAAGAGATTAGTTAAGGCACTGTCAGCAACTGGGTGCACAACATTCACTCTTGCTTTGCTCAAAGCTATGTTCGCATTAATGTCCTTTGCTTTTCTACGGATAAGTGAGGTAACAAAAGGGGAACATAACATCAACGTAAGCCAGTGTCTGGTCACCAAGACAAAGATCACACTCATGTTTTTGTCTTATAAGCACAGTACTGGCCGCCCTTTCATGTTACATATTCAGCCAACAGGTGACAGCACATGTCCCCACAGGTTGCTGAAGGAGTATGTCAAGTTAAGGGGTCACGATGGGGGGCCCTTGTTCAGGTTTTCAGACAAGCTTCCCTTATCTCAGTCATATTTCGCGAACATGTTAAGGCAAGCAGCAATAGTTGCAAAGCTGGACGCTAACCGGATCTCGCCTCATTCCTTTCGCATTGGTGCCACAACTTGGGCTGCGGAAAAGGGGTTCAGCACCGAGCAAATTAAGGAATGGGTCGATGGCGTTCAACCTCGTTTAATAGTTATATTAGAATAAAATCATTTGCTTCACCAACCAAAAAAACAATAATTAGATTATCATAGTTGCATGTTGTCTGCAAAAAATGTGTTGTGTTGTTTCATGGCAGCCCGTCTGGCGGTTGGATCTGGCGCTGACCGTGATGAGGGAGGTGATTGGTCCAGCTGCTTTTTAAGTGTTGTCCCTGGAACGTTTCCTGGTTGTATTATTTAACGCCACTGCGTGGCCGTTTAGAGCGTGTTGTCTACCATTGGAGTACTAATAGTTGAATTAGGTCTGGTGCTTCGCCTGGGGTGGGGTGGTCTCCCTCGTACCGTGGGAGGTGGGGGATTGAGTACCCCAGCCTTACTGTTTGTACATGTTTGTGTATGGCTAATCAACTTTGTAATTACGCCCCTACTATGGCACTTGTAACCAATTGTGATTGTCACTTCCATGTAGGGGCTCTTCGGCATTCCATGCCTATGATTACTGTGTTAAAAAAATGGAATGCCATTTCTCACTCATACATGTATGTTCTCTGTTATAACTGTTATACACAGAAACTAACGCAGGCTCCACACCAGACAGTTAGATCAAACAAGGTTATTAAATTTAACGACGGAAGACGCAGGCATGCGAATATATGTTATTTCCATCTACACAAAGCACAATCATAATACCTATATATATATATATATATATATATAAATCTTCGACGTATACATCAGTGCAAACTATTCAATTTGTCTTCACTAAACAGCCCCACCACCAAAAGTATTCTACGTGTTATCAATCTATGCACTCGTGAATATCAACCTTGACAACAATATTACAATCGACATTCGATTGTCGTTATTACGTTGCAATCGCATAGCTTAGCGATGATCCGCTATCCCGTATACTATCCGCGACATCAATATCGTTGCATTACGCAAAGTTCCGTTATCTTCGGCCACACCGTTGTTCAACCGTAACAATATAAACCAGATACCCAATACAATAACTTTAAGCTAACACTCATTCATTTTTACACAACACATGTATTCTATATACCTCCGGTATTCTTTTCTAGAAAGGGCTTGGATATAAGGAGTAGATACTGCGCTATATAAGAACTTACCCATAGATTTGTGTTTTATGATGTCTACGACAATTGACTGGATGCGGGGTGTGTCACTACTTACATACACCATCTCATCTTCTATCTTAGTGCATTACCTGATCGAACTAGCGAAGAAAGTTCAGGAGAAACCATGGTTGTGATCGTTTCAACCTAAGATGCACTTACACAACAATGAACATTGTTGCAATTTTCTTCATTTCAGAACATACAACATATCCTAAATGTCTACAGTCACACATACATGTACACGTTTGTTACATATTACACTTATCCTGTTTAAACAACACACTTTTATATAGCTTTTTGTTGGGTATGATCGTCCATGAGTGAAACATTTCTTGAGTACATCCACATTTGTTATCTTGCGTTGTAGTACTACGGTCCGAATTGTTTGCTTAGTTATTAAAAATTATGAATCACATATACCAATTAACAAATAGGCAAATCGTGAATTAGTTGTATATTTTATTTCACGAAAGTTCTTACAATATGTAGCCAGCATAGATGAGAACAGATATATATTAAATGTCAACTTGTTTAGAGAATGTCGCCATGTAGCTTGGAATTATCGTTTGGCATTGTCCACATCGTGAACGTCTGCAAAATAAGTTAAGAAGAATACATAAAGGATTATATATATATATATATATATATATATATATATATATATATATATATATATATATTAAGGATATGCTACTATTGATCATCTTAATAAAGATATTTATGTTCACTATCTTTCAGAAGGGATTCTCGGACGGGTACGGTAATACATAAGACATATTGATGCGCGCGCATGCAAAACACAAATAAACACACACACAGACGCTCACATGCACACACACACGCGCGCGCGCGCGCTTGCACGCGCACGCGAACAGAGGGGACACACACACTCACAGAGAGAGAGGGGGAGAGACAGAGATAAACATACAGACAGACAGACAGACAGACAGACAGACAGACAGACAGACAGACAGACAGACAGACAGACATACATGCATACAGACAGACAGACAGACAGACAGACAGACAGACAGAGAGACGGACGACGGACGAGAGTTTTTAATTGTTGTACCCGACTGAAAACGCAACCTCTACGGTTTCATGATGGTCTCCAGCGGGTAGAACATGTGTTCTCTACGGCAAGTGCTCGATTTGCCAAGGCACTTGTGTTCTACGTCGTCCCAGACCGTGCCTTTGACCTCACAGCGGCGGTGGAAGAACATGCCGCCGTTGGCACAAGATGCGTACACGTCGCAGTAGCAGCAATGCTGCCAATGTCCGTCGGGGCGGGAGTAGCAGTCGATGATGCCGCGACGTCCGGTCGGGCATCCTGAAACCGGATATAACAATAGTGCAGGAGACATGACAATTGTACACCACAAGCTCGTAAGGACGTAACAAAAACCTTAATTAAAACAAATTCCAACACACGTCTTTCCGAATTAAATAAAATCTTTGTATAATAAAATATGAAACATGGTTATGGATGTGGAGGAAGTAGGCTAATTGTAACATATCTGATTTATTTACACACACACACACACACACACACACACACACACACACACACACACACACACACACACACACACACACACACACACACACACACACACACACACACACACACACACACACACACACACACACACACACACAAACACACAGTGATTGGTCACCTTCTGTGCAGCGCCTCTTGTCGGCGTCAAAGAAGCGTCCAAAACGACACCGACGGTAGTACGCTTTCCCGTCCTGGCATTTAATGTAATAACGGCAATCGTACGTGCACTTGTTAGGGTAGTCGCCATCTAGTTCGCCGCAGTGCTTTCTGCAACCTGCGGTAACAATTGTACAATAATCATCACGACGTCGAAACACATCACCACAATATTGTACCACAATTAAATCCCTACGTCAAATTAAGTTAAAATAACTGAAGACACAGATGTGTTAAACAATCTTTGGTTAATGTTAATATGCCCGCTGGCTTGGACCTATAATTCTGCTTTCCTCGCGCCGTCCTGATTACTTCACCATTTAACATATTCCCATCCATGCTTCCTTCTAACAGCTCAGTCCACGTGGTGTGTTACAGTGTTGTCCACTATCTTACGGTTTGCGTGCATCACACTCACAATTATTCGCATGACCTCCGTCAAAGGTATTTACATACGTGCATTTCAATACAAAAACAACGAGACATCTTCTAAATCAATCGCACCCACATGCTGTCCTCACTAAAAACCAACAGTTTTATCAGATATATTTTGTCGAAGAGAAAGACATTTGACAGAATATGAACAAATTGTGCAACGGAATAATGGGTAGTTCCCGATGTTCGGCAGTCATTTTACAGGTGTGAAGCCCCTTGTTGCTAGGTAGTAATTCTCACGTGATGGATAGGTTATTTTAATAATGCACTGCTACCATTTCCATTTAAAATTTTCCATAAACTTATGTTCTTATGTTGACTAAAGTAATCGTCCACATCAAAGAACGTGTCATTGGTATCTATGGTGTGCCATTCATATACATCGATAATAATTCTGATAAACAATATTTCCTACTAATTTTTTTTTAGTAAGAGCAGTTGTCAATTATATTCCACTTACAGTGAGGACGGGTGCATGCCAACACAGTGGCAAATAACGCTAAGAAGACGAGCAGACGAGCTAACAAGATGAGAAGCTTATTCATGTCGGAATCTTGTTGCTGAAATGAGGAAGAAGATGAAGCCGGTGAAGAACGATTGCAACAGCAACAAGGCTGCTACATAGTAAGATGTATCAAAGCTGTTTTTGTTTGACGTTGGTGTTATGGCCAGTCATTGTCAATGTTCATATATAAAGCGTATAGTTAGCACATGCTGCTGGGTATCTGGACTGGAAAGAAAACAAACTGGACAAATAATGAAAGTCTTTGATCAAATTATTTGACATTTCTAACACCTAACGTTCACACTAATAAGATAAAACTGTATTGCATTGTTCGCATTAGTTTCTCAAATATGTTAAACACACTACTTATGGTGTCCAAAATATAGCAATCATAATACATTTTCATCCAAATTGATGCTAGATGTCCAATCATTGCAAAAGGTCCAAATTATTGTGTCTTACCTTTCTACTGGGAAATGTCGCTTCACTGCAATGCGTAATCCGTCGGTCTGGCGGAACTTATACTACAGCTAATGACGTCAGTGTTTATTGGCCCGAGAAACACTTTGTTCTTTTACGACGCACATTCTAAAGAACACACGGGCGACATTAAGGTAACATTTAAGTTATAAAAACATTCAATGAAAATCAAGATTTACACTGCCAAAAAGTTGTTCCCGTGAAAAAAAACATATATCCATGGGTACCCAATCTTTGATTCGTTCGCGACAAAAACAATCGTAAATTTTGAGGAGAAAAAAAACATATTTCACCGACTCAGTGAAATTTGTTTTTACACGTAACTTACGTAGCATTAAGCAATCGAAGAGAATGACACAGGTAGTATCGCTCACCGGGACGCAGGGGTGTCATGTTCAATGTCAGACGACGCTACCCTTTTTGGTCTCCTGGGGTGCGCATAAGGTCGTGATATGTTGTAATGGTACAATAAGTAACCATACTGGTGGGGTGACCCATACATACGTATTATACTTCTGTTCACCCCCTTTCCACCAACACGTACATGTATTATATGTTCACATGTTGAAAATGTTGTATTTAGGAATAGCGGGATGTTTATGTTGTTGTTGGAAATTAATTAATTACTTACTAACAGTATACAGTCATTGGGATTGCTCAAAGCACTTTATTCTTTTCTCCCTGGCAGACCTGTTCAATCGAACACCATCTCGACTTCTCTGGGAAGCATTCATTCACGCTGCAATTAATGCGCAAAGACTATATATACACAAATATCCACCATAGTCTACACCAAAGTACTCATTCATACAACTGAGTGAAGTGGAGCAACGTAGATTGAACGAACCTGCTCACTGTTTGAAACCAAAGCACAGGATTCGAACTCGGGTTCTCTCGGTCGAGAGTCCGAAGCTCGTGTCACCACAGTGTCGAAGGTAGATCGAGCAAAATAATTGCAGTTACTTTACCATGATCCATGTTTAGAGTTTTGTAATTATGTACAGTTAAGAAAGCAATATCCGCGAAATTAAGTTGTTTGTAAGAAGACTGTAACACGTTGGATAGGCAATTTGACCTAATGTGAGAGCCAAAGCAATTCCTCGTATCTTTTTCAACTCAACTCCATTGCTGACCACGATTGTCAGCGTTCTTTATAAAATAATCTGATTTCACTTTTGCCATTTGTCTACTGCAACAGCTACACTGTTTTGAATTGCGTGATATATCCAAAGATGAAAGTGTTTTACGCAATACACGCACAAGGTAACGACGCCGGTTTTGGCATGCCTTGTATCCGAACAATACCCTTTAGGTGTGGCCAAAGACCTTTCGAATATCCACAATCGTTGGCATTAACACCTGGATTGATGTCAAGTACTTGGATTTATACTGAAATACATGACCTTGGGGTTTTGAAGTAACAGGTTCTTGCACTTCGTGAACTGTACCTGCCAAAATATCAAATACATTTAAAGTACATAATTTAAGTATTCAGAGCACAAAATAATTCGTGTTTACTATTTCGCCTGTGTGGTGTATAACACTAGATGCCCACCCTGATGATACCTACAATTAAAACGTACACTTGGAATTGTGCTTACAATCAAAGTTACTTGACAAAACCCTGCGTAGCGTTATTGCTTAGATTGGGTATATCATGACAAGTGTTTGCGCACTTCCCTTGATGAAATATGAGATGCACACGTTCATAGATGCGTAGTTTTCGGGAAAGCCGACAGAACTATGTTTTTATTGTATACGAGAAAGGTCAAGCGTTGCGTCATTATCATGGTAGACGCAGTGTCGCATGCAACTTGAAACAATGATGTTGTGTTTGCAAGCAACAATATGTATTTACTAAACATGCCCAATGGACGTACACTTGGCCCATGTGTCGCTTTTTATATAAAATGCAACGCAACTGACAAAAAGGGTCTAACGTATGCGTAATAGAACGGGTTACCGTGGATCGCAGTGGCGCAGTAGCTAGAGCATCGAACTCTCAATCGAGAGAGCACACATTCAAATCCTGTGCTGCAGTGTTTAATGTCGAGCAAGTTCGTTCACTCTACGTTACTTCAGTTCACTCAGCTACATAAATGAGTGTCTTGCTATAGACAGTGCTGGATATTAATTTGTTGATGAATAGTCTACTACTTGGTTTCCCAATACGCCAATAACTTCCTTGTCCACTTACCATTTGAGGATGTTGGTTTGGATGATAATTTGGCACAATCTTGTTAAATATGTGTAAAATTCGAACATTCTGCTAACCGTTTACAAATTTCGTATTTCTATCGATGCTGCGTCAGTTAGGAATAATCGTAACTGTTCATGTTTAAAGATCAAAGGAAAACCGACAATTTAGAGTGACAGCGCCTACTTAAACAAAAAGTTTAATTATTGTGCCGGCTATGAAACTGACTACAGTTTCGCACGCTACTGGACGACTTTGTAAGCAGCATGGCATAATAAGTGACACGTGCAAGGAATGTACGTGTCGCTTATTATGTTTGGTGAGTTACACCGCTTTTTAAAATATGGAGACAAAAAGGGAAACGTTTGAAAACCATCAGCATCATTTGTTTGCGTGTTGGTAGCAATATAGTTTAACTCCGGCTTCACTATTTATCGTCAGGCAAAGGTGTCAGTAGCGTGTACATTTCGAATAAAATACGTTTTTTGAGGAATACATTTCGCAACTTCAGGAGACACCTTTTAGTCATTTGCAGTTTTTCTAGTGTTTATTGAGGTTTTGGGTTTATTTTATTCTCGTGCTAGGAATGTTTTAGGTGAGTTACACCCTTTTTAAGCGACGAAGACAAAATAGGGAAACGTTTGTAAACCATCAGCATCATTTGTTTGCGTGTTGGAAGCAATATATTTTAACTCCGGCTTCACCGTTGGTCGTCAGGCATAAGGTGTCTGCAGCGTCTACATTTCCAATAAATTACGCTTTTGTGGAATACATCCCGCATCTGCAGGAGGCACCGTTTTTCAAGTCGTTTATTACGGTTTCGTATTAATTTTATTCTGTGCCTGGAACGTTAAATAAAAGTTGTGTTCCTGAATAAAGAACAAACTGTAAACACCTGTGAGACTGGTGTAATCAGCAGCGCCCCGTGGTGTGCGAGGATGGTCTCAGCACACCGGGCAGATCACCTTGCAAAAAGCTGAAGATAAGCTCAGCAAATAATGTCGCTCGCCCAAAAGTGATCTTTCGGGTTGTCTTCGTGGCCTGAAATAAACGTAATTATTTGAATATACAATACCGCGTTGAAATTCCTGGAATTTGAACGCGGGTCAGACGGGTGTCTGCACTATTCTCACGGGTGGTACAACTTAGTTAATAATAGTAAATTTCAGCTAACTTCCATACAATACGTAGGAGATCTGCCAGGAGTATTATACATAGTCACACCCTTGGCTTGCGAGAATGGTTGTCTTGCTTCCGAGCACGCACTCTATTTGCTCAACGTGAAAACACCTGTGTCTCCATCTCCGTCGACAGAGATTCCGTGACATGTGGTTAGAACACTGGACCAGGCCTAAAGGTTAGGAATTCTTCGAATATGTTATATGCCTGTTCAGAACACATATTTTCCTAGGTTGAAGTCTGTGCATTGTGCTTAATTGTCTTTGTCTTCGAAGTTCGGGGTGAGACTGGTATTGATAATGATATTCTGTTGTTGATTTATACCTTTCTTTCTATTTTTCCGCCACTCATTCTGTGTCATTGTTGTTTCCGGCATCTGCCTTCACTTATATAAATCCATGTTTTCTTCTCGTTCTCCACTCACCTACCAATCCTGCCAAGATCTCTCTTCACACTGTCCTCCTATCTCCGTCGTGGAATTCCTCTTTGTCGCAGTTAATTTAATTGCATACGCGCGCACCTCGTAACACATCTAAATTATATATAACAATTTATAATCGAGCTATGGATGTGTGAATTCGTGTGTGTACGTACGTACGGGGCCTTGGTAGGGTGGCCCGGCTATCTAGTAGCAGTGCCTTTGGCGGTTAACACCTATACATCAAGTATGTGTTGATCACGACGTTTTAATTTTGGAGAAAAATGTAAATACATAAATTTGGTATTTATACACATCTCCTGTATCGTGACAGAAATGCCACCATCCGGCTAAAACTTCGCTACGTCGTCGTGTGTAGCTTCAATTATCCACGAGACGGCTTCATGATGGTATTCAGCGGGTAGAACATGTGGTCTCTACGGCAAGTGCTCGATTTGCCAAGACACTTGTGTTCCACGTCGTCCCAGACCGTGCCTCCGACCTCACAGCGGCGGTGGAAGAACATGACGCCGCTGGCACAGGATGCGTACAAATCGCAGTAGCATCAGTGCTGCCAGTGGCCGTCAGGGCGGGAGTCGCAGTCGACGATGCCGCGACGTCCGGTCGGGCATCCTGAAACCGGATATAACAATAGAGCAGTAGACATGACAATTGTACACCACAAGTTTGTAAGGACGAGAGAAAAAACCTTAATTAAAACAAAGTGTCCAACACAATTCTTTCCGAATTAAATAAAATTGTCTGACTTGTTTGTATTATAAACTATGAAACATGGTTATGAATGTGGAGGAAGTAACTATAACATATCTGATTGATTTAGAAAGAATGGCTTGTGTTACCATCGGTCGAGAATCAAACACGCACGCAGTCAATCACGAACACCAACGCACATACGTACGCAAGCTCGCACGCACACAGTCATTGGTCAACTTTTATGCAGCGCCTCTTATCGGAGTCAAAGAAGCGTCTAGAACGACACCGACGGTAGTGCGATATCCCGTCCCG
The DNA here is from genome assembly GCA_963995525.1 of Escarpia spicata. Classification (NCBI taxonomy): domain Eukaryota; kingdom Metazoa; phylum Annelida; class Polychaeta; order Sabellida; family Siboglinidae; genus Escarpia; species Escarpia spicata. Next base: position 47,794,141 of record OZ023213.1, read on the forward strand.
GCATGTAATGTCATTACGGCAATCGTACACGCACTTGTTAGGGTAGTTGCCATCTGGTCCGTCTCACGGCGGTTTCGAACCTACGGCAACAATGGTACGATAATCGTCACCATATATCGCACCATAATTAAGTCTCTATGTCAAATTAAATTATAATAACTGAAGAAACATATGGTCTTTTAAACAATGTGTGGTTTATTTAAAATGCCAGCAAGCTTGGACCAATAATTCTGCTTCTATCGCGCCATCCCGATTACTTCAGCATTTAACTTATTCCCATCCACGTCTTGTAGTTGTGACTCCAAGTAACTAAATCTCCCTCTATGCTTGTCATCGATCATTCCTTCTAAGAGTTCCCTTCACACAGACTACAAGTTCACTCCACGTTATGCGCAACAGGGTTGTCCAGTAACTTACTGTTTGCCTGCATCACGATCACAAGTATTCGCATGACCTCCATCAAAGATTTTTACACGCGTGCATTACAACACAAAGACAGCGAGACATCTTCTGAATCAATCGTACCCGCATGCTGTCCTCACTTAAACCAATCGTTTTATCTGGTATTTTTGTCGCAGAGAACGACATTTGTAAAAAGGATGTGAACAGAATGTGCAACGAAATAATGGTCTGTTCCCCATGTTCGGCAGCCATTTTACAGGTTTGAAGCCCCTTGTTGCTAGACAATTAGTCCTGTGATGGATATGTCTTTTGACTGCTACCATTTCCATTTTCAATTTTATCTGTACTCATGTTCTTATGTTAAATAAGCTAATCGTTCACATCAAAGAACGTGTTATTGGTATCTATAGTATGCCATTCACATACATCGAAACAATATTTGGTACTTGCACTTTTCTTAGTACATTTTCACTAAGAGCAGTTGTGAATAATATTATACTTACAGTGAGCTGAGCAGCATGCCAACACAGCGGCAAATAGCGCTAACAAGACGAGCAGCTTATTCATGTCGGAATCTTGCTGCTGAAACGAAGAAGAAGATGAGGACGGTGATAAACGACTGCTACAGCAACAAGGCATCTGCTGCTATATAGTAAGATGTATCAAAGCTGTTTGACAGTGCATTTGAGCGGGTGTGTCATGGCCAGTCATCGGCAATTTTCAGATATAAAGCGTATAGTTAGCAGATGCTGCTGGATATCTGGACTGAAAACAAAACAAACTAGAACAATTCATAAAAGGCTTTGATCGAAACATTCGAGATTTCTAACACCTTCACACTAGTAAGGTAGAATTATAACGCACTGTTCGCTTTAGTTTCTCAAATTTGTTAAACACACTACTTATGGTGTCAAGAATATAGCAAACATAATACACTTTTAACCAAGCGCAAGCTTATAGTAGATGTTCAAACTTTGCAAAAGGTGCAAATTGTTGTGTCTTACCTATCCACTGGGAAAAGTCGTTTCACTGCAATGCGTAATCCACCGGTCTGGCGGAATTTCTACTGGCAGCTACTGACGTCATTCATTTTTATTAGCCCGAAAAACACCTTGTTATTTCACAATTCGCATTTTAAAGAACACACCGGCGAAGTTAAGGTGATAAAAACATTCAAAGAAAATCATTATCTATTACTAAAAATGTGTTGGCATGACAATAAACATCTAGCCAAGTTTGGCTAAAAAAATAATCGTAAATTTTGAAGATGAAACATGTTACACTGACTCAATGAAACATGTTTTGACAGGGAAATTGCGCATCATTAATGTCTCTAGGCATTCGAAGAAAATGACACAGTTATAACTGTTCACCGATGATGATTTTGATGAGCAAACAAGCACCCAACATTCAAGCGAAAATTTGTGAAACTTCTAGTTGTCGGATACATAAGTCAGACGACGCCACCTTTGTTTGTCTCCTTGGATGTGGACAAGGTCGGCAGGGGTAAGTCATAACCAAAAATAGCATAAGCCGTATACAAGTTGTCAACAGATGGGTGGTTGCGCCAGGGATCTAAGGATCATAAGCACCATTGCGAAGCTACGTTCTTAAATGACACCTGAATTGTGTAATATTTTCAAGTGATCTATCACTAAGAGAGAGCATATTCTAAAGAGTTGGTGCAGTATACACAAAGTCCCAGTTCCAATATTAGTATTGTATCTAGAAAAAAAAAAATTAGGACTGGATGACCGAAGCGGTATAGGAACTCCGCCGATGTAGGACACGTGCCCGTGAGGAAGAAGGAGGGTGTTATGTCACCCCTGGCGTTGTGGCACAAAAACCCCAGTCAAAAACTGTTATGGAGTATATAAGTAGAAGTCGTTATTTGGCCAGGGCGTCCTCCGAGTCATGCGCCGCGCCGCAACCGACACCTCCGGTTGCCGTTTGAAGTGAGCAAGGGGTACCGCACAACCACGACTGGGACTAAAGAAGTGAGTGTACCAAATCAACATCAATAAGTTCAAGTTCGCATCCTGGAACGTCGGCACCATGACAAAGTGGGAAGGAACTGGGTAATGGGTTCAAACTGTTGTACATTGGAGAGAACAGTCCTCATTCTGTGCGAGGATTGGAAAAGAAGGTGGTGGAGCTGAAGAGAGTCTCAGACAGGTTGATGAGAGTAGAGGTGGCGCCTGAAGGTGGTATCCACAATATCATATCAGTGGACAAAAAATCGAATGTATATTATAAACATCAATGTAATTTGAATGTGAATGTCTTTTTACAAATTTGCAGTTGTTAATATTCTCCATTTATAATTTCAATAATTAAACACACAATTAAAATTACTTACATATTTAAAACGAATTCCAGCGATTTTACAAACGTGATGTTCAAAAGTAGTCATTTTGTAGAGCAAATTTAAGCTCCAATATTGTAACATAAGTGAGAGGAGAAAAAATTATTAATTTAGTCTTTGAAGCACTCGAACATTAAAAGGACATCGTATATCTGTTACCCTGGATAAGTTACCGGTTAATAGTCATTATAATATATACTTATTAGCAAGATTTGTCATTTCGTGTGTGTAAGGACCGTAGGAACCAAACACATCAACGGTAGGGACGTCTGGCTCTGCAAGACCTGTCATGTCGTGTGTAAAGACCGTGGGTACCAAACACATCAACGGTAGGGACGTCTGGCTCTGCAAGACCTGTCATGTCGTGTGTGTAAAGACAGTAGGAACCAAACACATCAACGGTAGGGACGTCTGGCTCTGCAAGACCTGTCATGTCGTGTGTGTCAAGACCGTAGGAACCAAACACATCAACGGTTGGGACGTCTGGCTCTGCAAGACCTGTCATGTCGTGTGTGTCAAGACCGTAGGAACCAAACACATCAACGGTTGGGACGTCTGGCTCTGCAAGACCTGTCATGTCGTGTGTGTAAAGACCGTAGGAACCAAACACATCAACGGTTGGGGCGTCCGGCTCTGCAAGACCTGTCATGTCGTGTGTGTAAAGACCGTAGGAACCAAACACATCAACGGTAGGGACGTCTGGCTCTGCAAGTCCTGTCATGTCGTGTGTGTAAAGACCCTGGGTACCAAACACATCAACGGTAGGGACGTCTGGCTCTGCAAGACCTGTCATGTCGTGTGTAAAGACCTAGGAACCAAACACATCAACGGTAGGGACGTCTAGCTCTGCAAGACCTGTCATGTCGTGTGTGTAAAGACCGTAGGAACCAAACCCATCAACGGTTGGGACGTCTGGCTCTGCAAGACCTGTCATGTCGTGTGTGTAAAGACCGTAGGAACCAAACACATCAACGGTAGGGACGTCTGGCTCTGCAAGACCTGTCATGTCGTGTGTGTAAAGACAGTAGGAACCAAACACATCAACGGTAGGGACGTCTGGCTCTGCAAGACCTGTCATGTCGTGTGTGTCAAGACCGTAGGAACCAAACACATCAACGGTTGGGACGTCTGGCTCTGCAAGACCTGTCATGTCGCGTGTGTAAAGACCCTGGGTACCAAACACATCAACGGTTGGGACGTTTGGCTCTACAAGACCTGTAATTTCGTGTGTGTAAAGACCGCAGGAACCAAACACATCAACGGTAGGACGTCCGGCTCTGCAAGACTTGTCATGTCGTGTGTGTCAAGACCGTAGGAACCAAACACATCAACGGTTGGGGCGTCCGGCTCTGCAAGACCTGTCATGTCGTGTGTGTAAAGACCGTAGGAACCAAACACATCAACGGTAGGGACGTCTGGCTCTGCAAGTCCTGTCATGTCGTGTGTGTAAAGACCCTGGGTACCAAACACAACAACGGTAGGGACGTCTGGCTCTGCAAGACCTGTCATGTCGTGTGTAAAGACCGTGGGTACCAAACACATCAATGGTAGGGACGTCTGGCTCTGCGATAAATGATAATGAGAGGCAACAGCGAGGATTATTTTATATTATATATCTGATTGTTGACAGATGTTTCGAATATTTCGTGTTGCGAACAATGTTTCGGGCTATTAAACGACAGTTGACGGACAGCAAACCGTCAATGTTTTTATTCTAGTAGAAGAGCAAGTAAATGCATAGAAGTCGGAACAAGTTGTATATCGGGGTCTGAGCCGGAACTTCAGCACCCGCTGCATTCGGGCATTACTTTCGAAACGTGGAAATATTTTCAAATTCACAAAATACTTAACTATCTACTCGAAATATTGGTTGGTTTAGTCCCAATATCCCCTTTCGACTCATATGAAATGTATGAATTAGCAACATATATCGTACCTTTACAATAATATCAACCTACCTTCCAGACCACCATGAAACCAACATTTTACTTCCAATTGCCTTGAAACTTCATGTGTTGGTGCACCATTGTGCTGGCAACTAGTGTGCATGTTGGCAACTGACCGATATACGCCAGTATTTCATATCGGCGTTTGAAAATGCTGGTTACTGAAGTTATATAATATATGACTACTATTTAAGGTCAACACTACCAACAATCCTTCAAGCATAGAATGTTAAAAAAAAAAATTCTCCGATTACAATGATATTTTCACGTGTTATGCCGAAGATGCAGAAGATACCTACGAATCGAATGCCGGGTCGACGTATGACCTACCTGCTTTAGCATTTCACATACATGTACCTACTTCTGAATATATATGTCAAACCTTTACAATAAAGTTTACCTAAATGCTTCTGATGCTGTAATTCTAGTTCTTGTTGTTTCCAGCGCTCGGCAATTTTCTATTAATTAACTAGTCTGTATTATTGTGGTTACAATGTAATGGTCTTATGAGGTTTCATTCAACTAGTCGGTCTTTTTCAGAACGTTATCGCCAAACCGACCTTTATATGCTGGCACTGAGGGTGGTCACTGCCTATGTGCTTGTTATCCTCAATGTTTCTTTTACGTCCCAAATTGAGACGGGACTGACATTAACGTGAACTCCGAGTCACCAGGGATACACAGTCCCCAATGTTGAGAGCCAGGCTTTCACACCAAATATCATGCCTTCCCGGTCCGGGTTTCGAACTCAGAGCGCTGACATGCCAGGCGGATGTGCTAACCACTACACTAGCAGCGCACCCTAATTGTGAGATCACATAAAACAATTGTCTTGTGTTTCAGACAAATACTGGTTTTGTTTCATTTGTATCATGTGTAAATAAAATAAATTGTCCTACACCTTAAAGGGTCTCTCATTTTATTTCAGGAATATATAAATATGTCTGAAGTTATCTAATCGGTTACTGCTATTTAGAGCTTACACTACCAACGTAGGACTAACCATTCAAGTATGTTAACCAAACATTTCTCCGATATAGTCTGTACGTTCACACTTTATATGCCACAGATACCTACAGATTGAGTGCCAGATCGGCAAATGACCAGTCTGCGGCAGCGTGTCATAATATGATACAATGTAACAAGTTCTTGCACTTCGTGAACTGTACCTGCCAAAATATCAAGTACATTTCAAGTACACAATTTGAGTATTCGTAGCACGAAATAATACATATTTATTGTTTCGCATGTATGGTGCATAACCCTAGACGCCCGCTCTGATGCTGTCTAGATGTCCTGATAATACCAAAATTAATACTTGCACTAGGAATTGTGCATACAATCAAATTTACCTGACCCAACTTAACTATTAAAAACAATGCGTAGCGTTATTGTTTAGATTGGGTATACCCTGAGAAGTGTTTGCGCACTTTGCACTTCCCTTGATGAGTTATGAGATGCACACTTTCATAGATGCGTCGTTTTCGGGAAAGCCCACAGAACCATGTTATGTTATTCAACAGGCACAAGGAACGTAACTTAGTCCACATGTCGTTATTTTCTTCAAAATACAACTTAACTAACAAAAAGGATCAGACCTATGCGTGATAGAACGGGTTATCGTGGAGCGCTGTGGCGCAGTAGCTAGAGCATCGAACTGTCAATGGAGAGAACTCACGTTCAAATCTTGTGATGCAGTGTCGAATGTTTGGCAAGTTCGTTCATTCTGCGTTGCTTCAATTCACTCAGCTATATTTCTAAGTACTTCGGCACAGCCCTGGAGACGACACGCTAACAGGACTGAACAAATTAAATAACGTAGTCCTCACTGTAATAATAGGGATCAGGTAATAAGAAGATAAAGCTTCAGTTGGTCGTGTCGCTGCAGTCAGGCGCCGTAGAGTAAAGCTAGAGCATCGGAGTCTGTGTCGAAAGATTCCCGAGTCAAATCCTCTCGCACTGAGCAGTTCTAATGACTGAATCCCTACATATAACCTTACCTTTACATTTTTGGAAATTGTGTTGCCAATGTCGATACTAAATACTAAATGGCTTCGTTTGACGTACTGAAGAAAGTCGAGAGATGGTTGACGCCAAATGAGAACGTTTTATGTAAGTTTGTTTGACATATATGTTTAGTTCGCATGTTCAGATATAATCGCTCTTCTCTTTTTTAGAAACACCAACAATACAAAATAATGTTGTAGACGTCACCGTTGTGTAGAGGCCGTGGACCGGTGTACCAAATACTCCACTAGGTGCTAGAGAAGCCTAATTGTTTGCACTAAAAAGACATTCATCGAACGCCCGGAGAGAGGCACTTTCACTTGTAAAAAACACATGATTTACCACAACATCTTCTCAAGGGGATACTGTTAGAGGTAGTCGCGTAAAAAAATTTCATAAACAGAATATGTTACTAGTGGAGCTTGGATTATAATATGTTACTTAAGATAGCTATTTTGTGAGAGAAGATCTCTCCGCGATCAAAAAGGGCAGCTTTTTTACGGGAGAAACTATCCACCATGCGACGTTTGACGGGTCACGCGCATAATTTTGATTGTGATGTTGGCAAACCGCGATGCGGATCCGTCAGTAGATTGACCCAGTTCGTCGCGGTTTGCTACGTCACAATCAAATTTATGCGTCTGACCTCGTAAAGCTTTGCTTTGTAATTATTAGTCCGGTGGCTCAGGCCAGGAACCTTACAATATCTTTTTACAATCGGATTTTTGCATTTTTCGATAGTTCTTAGTGTTTAGATTAACTTTTGGCTGGGTTGCCACTGGCCACATACTTGGTCGTAGGGTGCTCCATCTTCCATGTTCCGTGTGGTTATCCATCTGTTTGTGACATCCGCTTCCCATCCATAATTCTACAGCATTGAGAGGAGGTGGATCTCCACTCAGGGCACTGTACCATTGAGAGGAGGTGGATCTCCACTCAGGGCACTGTACCATTGAGAGGAGGTGGATCTCCACTCAGGGCACTGTACCATTGAGCGAACTGGTGGTGTGCTCTGCGAACGTTCTGCTCAAATGCTTCAGTTGTTGAGGGCAAACTAAACAGCTTTGGTGCCGCTGTTGATTTCCCAGTCTTCTGCGCCCACAGCCGCTGGCGGCACTCCGTCATAGAAGAGCATGGTGTTTTGACGCCATAGCACGCGGCCATGAAAGCTATCGCTTGTTTGGTGTCTTTGACAATGTCTGCCGTCAGTTGGCCAAGCTGATCCAGTGTATAGCCTTTTCGAGCCACAGCGATTGCTGTTGTCTTGCCAACTCCGTAGGTCGCCGCATCTGAATCACAACCAGTTAGAGCATGGAGTGCCAAGATTTCGGATATGATCGTAGCATGTTTACGAGCGGCTTCCTTCACGTCGATGCAAGAAAGACCTTGGATTGGCGACTCCATCGTCATGGAGGACTGGAGTTTCTCGCTCGAGTAGAAAAAGAGTAACAAAACAAACAGGTCTGTGTCATTACACACCACACGAACTCGTCTGGATCTTCTTTTGGAAGGTGGATGGCTTGTTGAGTAATGACTACGTCCGCTTCTTCGTGTGTCGAGGCAAGATCCAGATGAGGCGTGTTGCGTCCCTTAGGTACCTGGGTATGGTATTGCCTTGTCCCCAATAACCATCAACTTGTGGTCTTGCATCACATTCTTTAGGAACTCTTCGTTAAGTAGGATCTGCTCGCAAATGAGTATGTTCAGTTGTGGTTTGTTGGCGGAGTTCTTCAGCACTGCATCCCGAGCAGGCAGTGAGGTTTTAAGATTGAGCTGGTAGAAGCGGGTAGCGGTTGTTCGGACCTAGTGCAACTCTTGGTCGAGTAGTCGTGATATCTGTCGAAACACAGGTGGACATCAGCTTCAAACAGCCGAACGGAGAGCCACACCTTGAAACCCGATATGAGCATGTCGATGGTTCCGTGAGCTGGCCTGTCAACTGTCCACAGAACAGCCGACACATCCATCACGATAGCTGTTGGGTTTATGGTTAAGCGTTCTGACACTTCTACCTGGATATTATTCTTCAGCGTGGACTTCCGGTAGCAACTCGCATCCGGCCATCAGCATGGAACATCGATGGTGGAAAAATAATCAGCTCAATGACGGGCACTTGTTGCAGGTCGAGGTCGCGCTGACTCACTAGAAGGCCGATAACACGAGCGTAGGTCGATGATAGCATTGTCCCCGATTGTGAGACGTTTCTTGTTTGCGGCGAATGCGACCACTTGTTTTGATAGCGATCTGTAAAAGCCTTCTGGCCATAATGTCTCGATCTTTCTCAACTAAGAGACGCCTAGACATGACACACCCACCCTTATCTGAGTAGACTGTCTCAAATCAAGAGAATTCCAGCGATCAACACTGACAACATTGACAGTTTCAGCTAATGCGTGGTCATCAGCAACACATTTTCTATCAGTGTCACTGGCTCTATGAGTACCGAGATGGAAAGCGGTATTGCATTTGCGATAGTACCTGGCAGATGCGGCGTGAATATCTGAATGTGCACCAAGAATGCGTTCACTGACTATTCTACCTAGCTCATCTCCGCGTTTCTGACACAGGTCAATTACGTACTATTTGTAATTTGTCTCACCATCAGCCATCTTGTCAGTGGTTACAATTGAAACAGGCGTTCTATACGTGTGTGTCACATTGGTATCATACTCATGCGTCAATGTACAAGGAGTTATGTCATGGCAGAACAAACAATGCTTCTGAAAATAAAAGACACCACCAATACTCGAACACAATCGCTTAGGTCCCGCTTTGGAGTCATCATGATGCTCATCAACTCGCTTGCCCAATGTTGCGAGAGTAGAAGGAAATACATATTTAGATACACACGTTTTGTGACACGTTACAGTCAGTAATGTAGCCCAATATCATCTTGGCGAATTTCATTACCTGACAATAATGTGTCCATCCGTGAAGATTGAATCAACTTCCCAGCTCTGCAGTTGTAAAATGCCTTGAAGAAGCACTCTTCTTGGTGTTCTGACGCGGCCATGTCACTAGATCCTATAATAGAGGGAAACAATGTCATTTCATGCCGTTGCGAGCCAAGGATCCTTCTAAAACAACCACAAGTCCAGTGGCAGGTCCCCATAATTCTAAAAAAAGGTTCCAATGTCTGTTCACAATAAGTTTTTTTTTTTTTTCATACAGGAAACACGCGAAATTACAACCGGTTGTAGATGTTTTATGGCGATTTTGGAAGCCATCTTGGAATTACGTCATCAACATGGTCATGAAATGTTCAAATAACTTCCGAATCGTTTTCCTCGCCCCCCTCGAAAACATAGTTATAGATGCCAACATCATCAGTCCGTAGAGCAAACGCTATGACGAAATCTAGATTTGGTCCTGTGTGGCGGCTATCTTGGCGGCCATCTTGGATTCTGAAAAAGCCAAGTGCCAGGCGAGTGGCCACCCATCCAAAATTTCATCTACACACAAAGTACTATCGAAAAATACCAAAAACTGATTTTAAACAGACATAGCAAGCTTTTCTAGAATTATGGGGTCCTACCACCGGACTAAAATCTTGATAATGGTTATACGTGCGCATTACAGAGCTAGGGAGGTATGACATCTTCTAGATCAAACATTCCAGTATATATATTTTAAAATGATGCATGTTGATGTTTCCATTAATAAAAACGTTTGGCGCAAGAATGTTAACAAAATATACGATGGCATGACCGAACGCTCCACATGTTCCCAAGATGTGGGGTATGCCAAAAATAGATAAGCGAGCGAAAAATGAACAACTGTCAAACACGTTCCAAAACGCCTTTTGAACGACTGCCAGTACCAGTACGGTTCGTCGGATCCCAACAATATTGATATCGTTTGAAAGTTTAAGCTTTCTGCTATTCAAACATATCAATGATTTCCTGATAATCATTCCTAAAATTAACTAAAAACGGACCTACAACCGGGCCCGTTCCGATGTCTTAGACACTGCGAACGATGTTGTTTCGTCGACACAGTTCACCAATCTACCGATAGAGGCACCACTATCTGATTTCATGGTATAAGCTCCACCCACTTTCAAACGGCTGCTAAGATGACATATGCGAAGTAGGCGTGACGTCACAATCACGTATATCAACCAACCAACGCAACGAATTTAGACCCGTTGGGTGGCGTACGTTATTGTGAAGTCACGCCGACGTAGAGATATATCGGTTTCGCTGCGATCAAAGCACATCAATTTCGCCGCGGTTTAAAAGTGGGTGGAGCTTATAACATGAAATCAAGAAATGGTGACGTGCGCATGTTTGAACCTATGCAAATGTGGAAAACAGCACCGCAATCGGAAGATTAGTGTACTGAGTACCCGCCGCCAACATCGTTGGGAACCGTACAGAACACCGAAAACGGCGTGATTTGAGGTCCTTTCATCGGTGTTCTTTAAACGGTTACCGGGAAATCTAGATGACGCTAGAATAATAAAAGTGCATCCTTTCAAATGATACCAAGATCGTCGGGACAGGATGAGCCGTGAGGGTGCTAGCGACCGTAGAATTTCATGTTGTGGACGTGTTCTGAGTAGTTCATTTTTCGCTCGCGTATCTATTTTTGGGTATACGCATAATACAACATTTTCGATATTTTCTCGGCGACATTCTTATCTATATGTTGAGGCCAAAGCTAATTAATATTTTTCACAATTCTGAGTAGTAATAGTTATAGTATACATGCAACATTTGTCGAATTATAAATACGTAAAGAAGAACTAAATGATTAAAAGTAGAGGCAAGTTCTTGCACTGTCCAGATATCGGGAAAGCTCAAAGCACTTTACACCCTGGCAGACAATCGAACACCATCTCGATTTCTCTAGGAAGCATCCAACCACGCTGCAATTAATGCGCGATGCCCATTCGTACACAAATACCCACCACTGTATATAGCAAGGTATTCATTCATACAGCTGCGTGAACTGGAGCAACGTAGAGTGAACGAACTTGCCCAAGGTTCAACACTGCATCACACAGGATTCGAACCCGGGTTCTCTCGGGTTCGAGAGTCCGAAGCTCTATCCACTGTACCACGGCGCTCCATTATTATGGTTTCCAATTTATGTTACTTGAGTTATGGCTTAGTGATAAAAACGACGTCCACTTAATGAGTTGAACAGTTACAACTGCATAGTTAAAGGAAGACAGTAGTGAAGCAGATGGACTGATATATATATATATATATCTGCCTTAGAAGTGTAGTGTATTTACAAAGTATCGACCCATATCATTATTACCTGTTGCCTCAAAGGTAATTGGAAACATTATCATTAATTATCGATGCACTTTCTTTCTGTATCACACTATGTTTCATACTAGTGAATATCCTTTAGAAAGTTTAACAGAACTAGCAGCATTATAATTTTAATTGATAAATCACTCGTAAAATTATTAATAGTGACGTTCCTGTGGTGATATTTTTTAAGCATTTGATACAATAGACCACAAGTTTTCATTAAAAAAACTATCATAATCTTTATTATGGAGTTAGAGGATGTGTCATTGGTCTCATAAAGAGCCACTTAACTAACAGGACGAAACACGTTGAAGTGTAAAGAACATCATCTTGGACATCACTCATCTTTACAGGAGTGCCGTGATATGGTCCTCTATTGTTATATAATATATATATATATATAAATATATATATATTCCCACCCCAACATAGTTATTTATTAATTACAACAAATAGTAATATATATATATATATTATTTATTTATTTATTATGTTGTGAAACTAATCTTATTAATAGAAACAACAAGAAATGTAAATAACAGACATTTCAGCATTCCAAATTCACCCTAAGTAAAACTAAACTCAGATATATTCTTGCATTACTGGCAAATCCACAAACTATAAAAGGCTAATGTGATATCCTGGTTATGAATAATGGTTCTACTCATTTCACTTTCGGTTCTGGTCGTTTCGTACAATGTAATGTTTTATAGATTAAAAGTATTAAGAATAGCATATATAATAATTGAATTAGTCAACACATTTTCGTAAATGTGAAACCTCCAAAGCACGAGCATTCCTGTGGTTTTGGGTGTTTCTTTGAGAGGTTTTGGGAGGAACGCAGTGGCGCAGTGTCTAGAGCTCTAAATCGAGTTCGTTCATTCTACGTTGCTCCAGTTCACTCAGCTGTATCAATGTTGTGGATATTTGTATACGAATAGTCTTCGCGCATTAATTGCAGCTTGGCTGGATGCTTCCCAGTGAAGTCCTGAGGACTGGATACTGCGCTATATAAGAACTTACCTTTTTAATGCATTCTAATGCATTTTAACCAACATATTTCTAACATATATAAACACATAGTTTATTATATTATAACAATTAAAAAGTCATGTGTGGAAAATCAATAAACTTTAACAGAAAACGAACCACAAGTCACAATACGAGTGAGTGACAAATTGCACTAAGAGATTTATAAAACAATTATGTAGTGAATACTGGTTGACATTAATGAAGGGTAAGATTATAACATTGATGTATACGGGGTCCAAAGTCAGCACATTGAAAAGACAAACGTATAGAAAAATGTAACATTCAACAGATATGAAACACGAAACAAGTAACAAACAAGACGAAATACAACACAAGCAATATCCACACGTTCAGGAGACAAACATCTAGAAAAAAATTATATTTTCAACATACATACAAGGCTAAACAGCCACAATCCAACAAATTCAATACGATCAATGGACAAACATGTTACTTATACGAACTGGTCACTCTCAAACTAACACGTAAAGTCACTAGGTGGCGTTTCTTGGTAGGGACGATAAAAGACACGCCATTTAAAAAAATGATTTACAAAATTGAAACATTTTCCAAAATTATTCAAAAAATTGAAAATAATATTTTTTTAATATCAAAAATTAAAAAAATGTGAAAACAATTTAGGCATCCACCAATCCGCCTCGTCCTACCCCCAAGAAGGTCATCCACCACTCAGTCTTACCTTACACGCACATGTACCCACAAACGCACTAAGAGGCGGTCATCACCACACAACACACGCAAGGGTGGGCGATAGCTAAGGATTTGACGTCAAAAAAATTAGGCAACAATCGCTAGGGGGCCCTGATTGTATGCAGCCTGATTTACATATAGTGATAACACGTAAACTAATTAGGTGGCGCTTCTCTGTAGGGACAATAAACAACACCTTTTTCAAATTAAAAAAATTAACAAAAAGACGTGAACAAAAATGAAAAACTAAATATTACGCATTCCCCACCTATAGCACCTGTTCAGTTATGTATACTCGAAGACGAACCGGATGAAGGTTATGAAACAAATTAAAAAAATAATTTAGGCGACCACTAATCGACCCCGTCCTGCCCACCCCTGCTAAGAGGGTCGTTAATCACTCCGTCCTCTCTTAGAAGCAAACGCATGCACACACGCACTATCAGGCGGTCATCACCCCATAACTAAGGATGTGACGTCATCACGACTGCGGCTAAAAACCAACATCAAGAAGTTCAAGTTCGCACCATCGGCACCATGACCGGATGAGGGAGAGAGATTGTGAATGTCTTGGAGAGAAGAAAGGTGCACGCAGCTTGCGTCCATGAGACAAGATGGAAGGGACAAAGTGCGAAGGAGCTGGGAAGTGGGTTCAATCTATTCTACATCGTCGAGAACAAAGGGAAGAACGGAGTGGGAGTCATCCTGTACGAGGACTGGAAAAGCAGGTGGTGTAGGTGAAGAGAGTATCAGACAGGTTGATGAGAGTAAAGTTAGCGACTGAAGGTGGTATCCTCAATATCATATCAGCATACGCCCCACAGCGAGGATGCGAAGGGGCAGAGAAGGACCGTTTAACAGAGAAACTAGAAGACCTGATCAAAAAAACACCCGAAGAGGAGAAGCGGGTCATAGGAGCTGACCTAAATGGATATGTGGGAGAGTCTGCAGAGGGTCATGGGGAGAGGCATGGAGGATGGGGATATGGCACCAGAAACCCAGACGTTGAAAGAATCCTGGAGTCGGCAAAGAGCGTACAGCGGGCTTCCAGAAGAGAACGGAACACCAGATCACCTATTAGAGTGGCCCAGAGATCAAAACGCAGATTGACTACCTGCTCATAAGAAAACGAGAAAGAAGGCTGGATACAGATTCGAAAGTGATACCAGGCGAACCAGTTGCGCATCAGCACAGGCTGTTTGTCGTGGATATGAAGCTGAAGAAGAAAAGGAAGAGGAAGCACAATAAGATAGCCCAAAGATCAAGATATGGAAGCTGGAAGGACAGACGAAGTAGGAGTTTGTCGAGGAAGTAGCCAGGGAAGTGGACAAGTGCAAGGCAACAACAATCGAGGAGTACTGGACCAAACGAAGGGAAACGGTAGTCCAGACAGTACATGTGAAGTGCAGAAGGTCCAGCGGAGTGACACGTAACATAAAGGAGGAATGGTGTTGGTCATAAGAGACCCAGGTCGCCATAAATAGAACGAAAGAGGCATTCACAAGATGGCTGAAATACAAGGCCGAGGAGGCGAGAGGAAGATATCAAGAAGCAAAGCAAGAAGCAAAGAGGGCAATGGTGATAGGATAGCGAGAGACCAAGCAGCAGGAGAGTGGTACAGAAATGTGCAGTCCAAAAAGGAGAGAGGAAGGTCTACAAGGTAGCGAGAGCAAGACAGAGACTGAAGCAAGACATCGGAGAGTTGGATATCGTCAAGGACAAGAACTGGAAGATATTGGCAGAAGCAGAACAGATCGGTAGAAGGAGTAAGTCGATGGCCTATTCAAAACAGAAACCCAGCATGAGGAACTCACGGAGGCATCATATGTAGAAGGAACAGTAACTACCATCTACAAGAGCGAGGTGAAGACCGCATTGAAAAATATGAAGAAAGGGAAGGAATGAGGACCATCAAAACTCACAGCAAAGATGATCAAAGCAAGGGGAGAAGCATGAGAAGAATACATCTGGAGACTCCTGTTGATGATCTGGGAAGAAGAAAAGATCCCTGAGGATTCGAAAAGATGCCTGGTAATCCCCATCTACAAAACAGAAGGGATATATTTTAGAGTGTAAGAACTATCGCGTAATAAATCACTGGAGCACATTTTGAAGATCTTAGAGAAGATCATAGACAAGAGGCTGGGGGAGATAGTGGACGTAGACCACATGCAGTTTGGATTTAGACCAGGGAGAGGAAAAACTGACGCCAATATCGTGCTGACAAAGATCCATATAAAGACCCTGGACAGACAGAAGGCATTCATAGACCTTAAGAAGGCATACGATACAGTACCAAGAGAACTGGTATGGTGCGTAAGACAGAAGTGAGTGTCGGAGAAGTTGGTGCGGATCATACAGTGCATGTACGAAAGTGCAAACACTGTAGTTAGAACGCCGCACGGCGATACAGCTAGCTTTGAGATAGGAGTGGGATTGCACCATGGCTCAGCACTAAGTCCACTACTCTTTATCATCATCGTACTAGATGTGATCAGCGAGACTTGAAGAACCGGATTGTCAATGGAGACCTTGTATGCAGACGATCTGTCCCTCACTGCGGAGTCCGTGAAGACACTGGAAGAGAATGTGCAGAAGTGGCAGGGAGCCCTAGTGAAGAAAGGGCTCAAAGTCAACACAACAAAGACGGAACTTTTAGTCAGTTCGAGAGGAGCGACAAAAAGCAGAGTCAAGATAGTGGACGTCCATGGAGAGAAGTTCAACCAAGTCACCGAATTCAAGTACCTAGGATATGTGATACAGTAGGACGGTGGCTGTAAAATGGCTGTCAAGGCAAGAGACAAGGCAGCCTGGCAGAAGTGGAGAGTAGCAAGCGGAGTTATTTGTGACCGCAAGTTACTACATAAGCTAAAGATCGAGATCTATTGCACAGTGATTCGGCCAGTCCTTATGTACGGAGCGGAGACATGTGCCCGGAAGAGAAACGAAGAGCTCCTCCTCATGCCAATTGAGATGAGGATGATCAGATGGGCGATGAACATCTCGCTCAGGAAAGAGAAAACAAATGAGAAGGTGCGACAGCTGGCGGTGGTTAAGGGCGTAGATGCCCGACTTTGCTGATATGACCAAGTCCAGAGAAGAGAGGAAGAGCACTATCTGAGAATAGCAGCAGACTTGCCAGTCTCTGGGAAGAAAAAAAGTGGGAGATCAGCAAAAAGATGGAAAGACAGTGTGAAGAAGGACAGAAAGTTCATGGGGGCTGAAAGAAAAAGACGTGCATATCCGGAAAAGTGGCGACGACTCCTACACTCCAGGCCGACCCCGTGTGGGGTAATGGCTACGGATGAAGATCGAAGCGGTATATGTTTTCTTACAGGAGTAAGAATTTAATGTAAATACGCAAGTTGTTTATCCGACAGTGCCTAATAGATAATCAATGAGAAAAGTGTAAAGCCCATTGAGCAGTCCGGAGGACTAGATACTGCACTATGTTAGAGCTTACATTTTACCATTGATTACACTTTCGTATCAGTCATTTACTTTATGACAAGCTGTATATTGTACAGCTTTGACGTTGTTTTCGTTATATATAAAATATAGACACCAGAGCGTTAATCGAACACCATCTCGACTTCTCTGGGAAGCATCCAACCACGCTGCAATTAATGCGTAAAGACTATTTATACACAAATATCCACCTCTGTCTATAGCCAGGTACACGTTCATACAGCTGAGTGAAAGACAGCTTCTTAAAAGGTGGGTTTATATGCGCTTACTTAAATCATCTGACAAATATTCGAACTCAGTTATATATTTACGGTATTTGTTGCTGTACCAAGTACAGAATTAGGACATGCTTTCAGCAATAGTGTTGGTAATGAATCAAGATCACAGGATTTATTTGGAGAACACATGATCATTTGCCTCATTTCCTCAACTGTCATCATCATCATCACTGTGGAGCCGTAGTGTTCCGTGGTTGTCGTTTCCAGACCTGCCTGTCTTGCTCTATCCTCTGCTACATTGTGCCCTTCCATGTACTCGTTTAGTTCGTCTCTTCACCGTATCGCCGATCTTCCTCTAGATCGTTTTCTTTCGTAAGGTCTCCAGTAGTGATATGCGATGTCCATCGGTTTTCTCGTAGTCTACTAATGTGCCCTGCGCAGGTCCATTTCTGTCTTCTGATTTGTTACTCAACTGCAGCCAGTATAAAAGATGCACCTACGATGTTTATTAGTGGAGGTTGAACGTTTACATAAATTAAAATGTGATCAGGGAAGGAAGAACGGTTGATGCTAATTATATCATCAAAACAACCTGACAATATAACACAAATATAACTTTGTAAATCATGTGTAGGTAGAAACGGAGCAGGCAGTCTGTGTACAATTTTATTTATACAACTCCACTGTTGACCACGATTGTCAGCGTTGTTTAATTGTAAAATAATCTCATTTCGCTTTTGCCATTTGTCTATTGCAATAGCGACACTGTTTTGAATCGCGTGATATATCCAAAGATAACGTCGTCTTCTAGACTGCAGGATTTCAGTAGTCATCAAAGGAGAGGGTACTTTTGTGATACATTTGATGCAATAATTGGAGCATATTATTAAGTATAACGTATAAAGCATTGAAAGGAACAATTGCGAACCGCTTAGTGAGTCCTGTTTCAAGGTTGCTGCATATATGTTGACAAGAGTTCCCATGGCCCGTAACCATAGTGGGTCTACACGTTGGACTACCTTTGTTCACATAAGGCTACTTAAGTAAATAGTAGCTACATAGCATTTTTGCATTACATCATTTATGTGTTGATGTAGTTTGTTGACTAATACGTTGTCTAAAACATCTCGACTAACAAAACCCGTGCAGGTTAGCCTCAAATGCCCATATGAACCTTTTAATTACATGGACATGAGTGTATCTTTGTCACCCATGGTGTCATTTCCGTCGTCTCTGCACATGCCGGCCTGCACATGCATGAAGTCTGCACTTTAAAGAACGACGACCGGACATAAATTAGGTTTGTTCGTGGAAAATCTGTCGATGCCGTATCACACATCACTGTTTTAATGTACGAGTTTCGGGTTACCGTTGGTGTCCTCGAAAGACAGATGTATAATGGCAATGACTGCAAACGTTAACATCTTTGATGACAAAAATGTTCCAAAAATTAATTTACCCGAAGTGTTTTTAAAGGTATTTGCAAGTTGTTTTAACAGAGGTGGCAAGTTAAAGGCTTATGAGAGGGGACGTTATGTATATTCATTTACAATACAAAACACCACTGCTTTTATATTCGAGCTCATAATTTCTGAACGTATCTTTAAAATGTTCATCAGTCCGATGCAATCGCAATCCAGGTATAAAATTCCTAAAACATAAACACAACATTGTATTCACTACCTAATAGTGGCCAACGTATGTCAGCATGTTTCGCACCATAATCGATTTAGGGATTGTGACTGTCTCACGAATTTATCTAATACATGTTCATTATTTGTTATATTATTTTATAAAGAGCCAAATACTCCGATAGCTACAAAATTATTTATTGTACTAAAATACAATTCATGTTTATGAGTTCGTTATGGTTATATCGAGTAATTTTATAGTAGGTTGTTTACCTAAAATAATATTGTATTTGTTAACTCTAGCCTTCTTGGGTTTTGGCATGCCTTGTATCCGTATAGTATGCTTTACGCGTGGTCGATAACCTTAAGAATATCCAGAGTAGTTGGCATTAAAACCTGGGTTGATGTCAAGAACTTGGATTTATACTGAACTACATGACCTTGGGGTTTTGAAGTAACAAGTTCTTGCACTTCGGAAACTGTACCTGCCAAAATGTCAATTACATTTAAGGTACATAATTTGAGTATTCATAGCACACAATAATTCGTATTTACTGTTTCGCACGTGTGGTGCATAACACTAGATGCCCACCCTGATGATACCTACACTTAAAACTTGCACTTGGAATTGTACTTACAATCAAATTTACTTGATCCAACCATGTTAAAAACACTGCATTGCGTTACGGTATAGATTGTGACAAGTGTTTACACACTACGCACTTCCCTTGATGAATTATCAGATGTACACTTTTATAGATATTATTGTATAGGAGAAAAGTCAACCGTTGCGTCATTGTCATGGTCGACGAAGAGTCACATGCAACTTCATAAAACGATGTTATGTTTACACGCAACAATATGTATCTTATTCAACACGCCCAAGGAACGTAACTTAGTCCATGTGTCGCTTTTGTAAATGCAACAGAACTAACAAAACGAGTCAGACGTAAGCGTGATAGAAGGGTTACCGTGAAGCGCAGTGGCGCAGTAGCTAGAGCATCGAACTCTCAACCGTGAGAACTCACGTTCAAATCCTGTACTGTAGTGTCGAATGTTGGGCAAGTTCGTTCACTCTGTGTTGCTTTGTTCACTCAGCTATATGCATGATTGTCTGGCTATAGACACTGGTTGTCACTCGTTTAATCTGTAGTCTACGTTAAAACTGTGTTGTCTGGATATTTGGTTTTAAATACTACACCGATCTCATTGGTCGATGAGTAGAACGTCCTGTACTCTTACATTACGTAGTCATTATATCCAATGAGATCCTGATCTCCCACCATCCTGGACAATAAGTGTTTATATTACTGGAACTCCCAATACGCCAATAACTTTCTTGTCCACCTGTCATCATTTGGCAACCGTCTGCTAACTCTTTACAAACTTCCTATTTGTATCGATACTGCGTCAGTTAGGATTAATCTTAACTGTGTATGTTTAAGGATCTAAGACAAACCGACAATGTATAGTGACAGCGCCTACTTAAATGAAAGGTTAGGTATTGTGTCGTCTATGAAACTGACTAGAGTTTCGCACGCTACTGGAAGACTTTGTAAGCAGCATGGTATAATAAGCGACACGTCCAAAGAATGTTGTTGGTGAGTTACATCCTTTTTTCACCACGAAGACAAAAAGGGAAACGTTTGAAAACCATCAGCATCATTTGTTTGCGTGTTGGAAACAATATATTTTAACTCCAGCTTCACCATTGGACGTCATGCATAACGTGTCAGCAGCGTGTACATTTGAATATATTACGTTTTTGAGGAATACATCTCGCATCTTCAGGAGGCACCTTTTTATCATTTGAAGTTTCTCAAGCCGTTTATTATGATTTTGGGTTTATTTTATTTTGTGCCTGGTACCTTAAATACAAGTCGTGTTCGGGAATAAAGAACAAACTGTAAACACCTGTGAGACTGATGTAATCAACAGCGCCCCTTTGCGCGCGAGGATGGTCTCAGTACCACCTCGTAGATCAAGATTTAACAAGATTGCGAACCAGAGAATTAACTCTAGATGGCAGATGGACAAGGAAGCCCTTTGGCTTATCGAGAGTCCAACCCTTTTATCTAAGTGTATCCCGCCCTTCTGAGGTATATGTTTTTTTAAACATATTCACGCTACTAGCACCCACACAATCAGCAGATAATAATAAATAAATTATGTTCCATTCATTTACAGTCCTTTGTGAAATTAAGAACTTTCTTATATCTAATCTACAGTAGACGCTTACCGCCGGCCGCTACAAATTCGATCGAGAGGTCTTGCCCTGTCGCAAACGATCGAGAAGTCGGATGAACGGGTTCGCGCGAATGACGACGCCTGGCAGTATACGTTTACCGCCGGCCGCTCCGAGTCGCATTCGGTCACGCTTTCTGACGATGTCGCTGTGAGACCGCTGTTCGAGGATGGCCCGAGCTGGGTGAGCGCGTCGCGATTATCGCTCATCAACGCAAATACGTTGGGGCCGACCGGAACGTTGTCTCAGTATACCGCTGACGTGGCGACATGGCTTCTTCGAAGCTCGAACAGTCACTCTGGACACTGAACATTACACACACATACACACACACACACACACACACACACACACACACACACACACACACACACATGCCAGCGCCCAGATGGCGAAATGCGTACAACATATGTTATATAAGCGGACGTAATTACACATCATGTGACAGGTTTCCATCATTTCTATTGGCTAATGCAGTATACAATTCAAACTAGGCATTGTGTAACACCCTCTAAGATTACAGTGAAACCACCTGCTTGCCTAGAACCGCTAGCAACAGAATACCACGCCCCACTGAGCGCATCTGCAACCGAGTTGCTGTAATTACGTACCTAAGGCGGTTGGTCAACAATATGTCTATCTACTGGCTTGACGTTCCTCATTTCCCAAATTAAACCTCAGGAAAGTAGATTTAAACATCCAGAAATAGCAGAAATGCTACATAATGTAACTTCATGTCCTCTAGTCCTTCTATCTTTCTTAACTGAGAAAAAAATATTTCTATCAATATTTTCATAACCATTCATTATTTTAAACACTTCTATCTGATCTCCTCTCAATCTCCTGTTCTCTAGTGTTGTTAAAGCGGTACGCTAATTTGTTCTACAATTTTCAATAGAAGTTTGGGCGGAATCCCATCCACTCCAGGTAATTTATTATCCTTCATAGCCCTTATTTTCTTACCTACCAATTCCATGTTGAGATGGGTTTGTCAATTAACTGTCCTAAATAATCTGAATCTGCCCCCTTGAACTTAGCCTCTGGTACTGGTAGTGAATTAATATCTTCCCTGGTAGACCCTGAACTAAAATACTCATTCAGGTCTTCTGCCATTAAGAATGCCTCAGATCACAATTCGGCATCTGATATATCAGTGGTGGTCCATGATTCGGTTATACGTATTATGTGAGGGTCAATATCTTCTACCATAATGTTTAGTTCATTTCTTTTGTTTACTATACTCCTTGCATTTAAACAAACACATTTATATCCAGCTTCATAAGAGTTTCCCAGACTGTTCTTTGCTAATTTATTTATACTGTCTTTATCTGTGCCTCCAGTTTCAGGCTTCTCTGTGAGTCCCCCCTGCGAATCTAGTTTAAATAGATGCACGCTGTCCCATTTTCGACAGATCGCAGCAGATTCTCTGAGAAAACTGTTGCCCCCTTTCCACTAAGATGGAGACCATCTCTCATGTTCATATCTTCCCTCGCAACAAAGTATCCCCATAAATCTGTGAATCCCACCCCCTCTTCTTCACACATCTGCTCAACGTGTGCGTTGATCGCCATCCTCTTGCAGTTTCTGTACGTTTCCCCCCTTCCTCCCATTACTGGCAAAATTCCTGAGAGAATAATCTGTTCAACTTGTGTCTTCTTTAGCTTCCTCACTAACTGTCTATACGTGTGTACTATCCCAGTTGTTCCCTCCCTGTCTGCATTATTTGTTCCTTCGTGTGCTAGTATAGACACTCCCTTGCCATGTCCTAATACCTTCTCTACCCTGTCAGTCACATGTTCAATCCTAGCCACCGGTAGACAAACAACGACATCCCTCCCCTCGCTTAGTGTCTTATCCGTCTTTCTCATAATGGAGTCGCCCATAAACACCTTCTCTTTCCTCATTGTCCCCTCAATCACTGCCCCAGAGTAGCATCTTCTCCGGTTTGCATATGTCTGGTTGTTGTCTTTTTCCCCTGCCGTCTTCTCTCCTGTCACTTTCTCTTCCGATCCATTCTTTCCTGTCGCTTTTTCTCTTGTCACCTTTCCTCCTGTCATCGTCCGTTTTATTGACATTTCCTCTCACTTCCTTTCGTCCCTTCATCTTTCCTCCCATCTCATTTTCTTCTCTTCTCTCCCGTCCCATCATCCCTCCCTCCTTCTCTACCGTCACTTTTCCCCCTGTCACCTTCACGCTTCTCACGTTTTCTGTCGTCGAGTTTCCTATTTCTATCTCTCCAATCATCTTCCCTCCTCTCAATCTCCTTTCCTCAGTCTTCTTGCCACTACTGTTCTCCTTCAGTCTTGCAGTTTTACCACCTCTTTCCCTGTCGTTTCTCTCCATTCCACCTGCCTCCTTGCTAATTTCCATCTCTATCCCCTTCACAATATATGTCAACCTAACTATCTCCTTCTACAGACACTCCACCTTCCAACACCCCATTCACTGAAAGAGGAATCCTTCCTCCTTGGTTTCTGCCCATGACTTCCCACAGCAGGACAATGCGAAATCCACTCAGCTGTGGCAGTGATCGCACACCAAGTGTCGCTTTGCCTTGACTTACCGCTTGCAAGGCGCCATATCACTATCATAATTTATTTAATAACTTAACTAACTTAGTCTTTATAAAGACTGTTTCCTGTGTACTACAGCACACTTAATGTTACATATTTTAATTACATAGCTGCCTATCTATCCTATCACGAACGCTAACATTACCGGTAGTGTGTGTGTGACCTAATTTAAATACAATCAATTACGTTATGTTAGACTGCTTTATTTATCCAGGTTATGCCGCGCCCTAGCGAATACGTGGGACAGTAGCTACATAAACAATTTAAAGTTCGCCCGACTATCGCCCTTGCTTAATTTTAATTTAATCTTCCTAGCACGCACTCTATGCGCTCAACGTGACAGCACATGTGTGTCCATTCCCGTCGGCAGAGATTCCTTGACGTGCGGTCAGAACACTGGACCAGGCCTAAAGGATCGCACTTCTTCCAATACATTATATGCCTGTTCACAACACATATTTTCCTACTTTGAAGTCTGCGCATTGTGCTTAATCGTGTTTCCCTTCGAAGTCCGGGGTGAGGCTGGTGTTGACAATGGTTTTCGGTTGTCGATGTATGTCTTTCTTTCTCTTCTTCCCCCATTCATTCTGTGTCACTGTTATTTCCGCCATCCACCTTCACTTATATAAATCCACAATCTCCTCCCGTTCTCGACTCCCCTCCCAATCCTGCCAAGCTCTTTCTTCAAACTATCCTCCTATCTCGGTTGTGGAGTTCCGCTTTGCCGTAGTTAATTTAAATTATCTTCGCGCGTGCCTGATAACCTATATTAATCATACCTGACCATTTATAATCGAGCTATGGTATGTATGCGTGAGTGCGTGTGTGTATGTATGTACGTACCTATGTACGTGGGTACGTACGCCTGCACGTATGTATGTTGATATAAATTATGTTAGCGTTTTCCTCCAAGACGGTTTGTACCTTCCGGCCAAAACATTCAGTGGTTCACTTGCGAATTCCCCGTTGGTATTTTACTAGTTTTAGGCAGTGGTGGTATGTAACGAAGTACAAATACTTCATAACAATAATAAAAATGTTGAAGTAACGAAGTACAATTTTAATAAAGTACTTTTACTTGTAACGAAGTAGTTTTATCTAAAGTAACAATGCTTTTTACTTCGTTACTTTCGTTTACTTCGCGAAATATTTTCGTTACAATATTTCCGTGTCTATTCGCCAGGGGGATTCTACCGCCGATTCACCGGCCAGGTCGCAATCGTATTTGCATACAAACCTCGCTTTGGGATAGCGCGTCAACGCTGACCTCTATAAATAAGAGATCACCGAGGGGGAAGTCGTTTGGAATTATTTTTGTTTCGCTGTTTATCCGGGCCCAACTAGATTATGTCGCTAGATCACCCACGTAACGCGCGAAAACAACTGCAGCCTAGTTGTCAAAGTGACTTATTCGCCACCTAGTGATCATAGGCATCACCAGACACAGCGCAAAAAAGCAGTTGAATGCAAGGCGCCACCTGAAAATATCGATGTATCACTACACAAATTTCGCTTCGTGGTTGGTAGATTTAAATTTTTTTTGAATTCGTCGAGTTCCTGTGTGTCTTTTTACATGACATATCTCCAGCATGTATCAAGCTGAAATTTGTACACTCGCTATTCAGCACCGCAGGGGGCATGTAGGTCAGTGGAGGAACGGTCGCAACAGCAAATAAACAACTGTTATTTTTTATATTGCATGTTGTGTACTGCGCTTGCACGGGCAATATGAAAAACGGAACCGGAACTTACTTTCGGACCGGTAAACCGGATCATCGGACCCCGCACTGACTGGCTCATGGGTGCTTGATCACAAATTTAATGCAAAACGAGTTTTATCGAAAATTAGAAAAGCATGTGTACAAACTGTTTCACGCATTAACAGAACATGTATCCCTTATAAATATGCCATTGACAACAGCATTGCATTACCTATGGTATATGTATAAAGAAAAGAACAAAACACAGAATATTTACTCCAATATTTTTCAGTTATTAAAAACGCATGCAATCGTGATTTTGCGTGCCGTTAGTCGGCCGTAATTATTCAAATGGCAGTGAAATTGTCAGTAGCATGACCTGATTCTACAGAATTCAGAAAACTAAACGTATGATAAGTATTAACAAAGTTACAAGGGGTGGCTCAAAGATTCCCTATCATTATAGGTCACAACCTTCCCCTACTATTTAAGTATATATATATGTTTGTAAGGCAACAAAGCCACTGGTTGTCAGCGAGGGGGTACCTAAGACGGTCAGAAACAAATCGCAAAAAGTACATGAGTAAGATTTATCAGAAGAGGAAACACAGTCAGAAGGAGGGTTTCCTCAACTGATCATTGATGTCTAGCTACGTTCCGCGGGTCATCCATTGTCGTGTAAAAAGAAAGTCGTTCGTGTAGTTTTGTGTTCTTTTGGTTATTAATCATCTTTAGATTAAGACGTCATGTTCACTTGAAGACATCCCCAGTTGGGACAGGATGAATCCAACCCCTACCAAAACAATATCTAGATTATTTTATACGATTTTTGCGAATATGTTTTTGTGGAGAGAGAGAGTGGGGGGAACAAAATCACAGGGTCAGGAGGAGAGAAGTGTAGGTGGAAAAGGGGAGATAGGGAGAGACAGGAAGAGATATGGTGTGAGAGGTGAGAGAAAGGATGTGAGAGGGGAGATATAGTGTGAGAGGTGAGAGATAGGGTGTGAGAGGGGAGAGATAGTATGTGAGAGGGGAGATATAGGGTGTGAGAGGTGAGAGATAGGATGTGAGAGGGGAAAGATAGGGTGTGAGAGGGGAGAGGTAGGGTGTGAGAGGTGAGAGATAGGGTGTGAGAGGGGAGAAATAAGGTGTGAGGGGTGGGAGATAGGATGTGAGACGTGAGAGATAGGATGAGAGACGTGAGAGATAGGGTGTGAGAGGGGAGAGATAGGGTGTGATATATGAGAGATAGGGTGTGACAGGTGTGATATAGGGTGTGAGAGGGGACAGACCTTAATAAAGGCTTGCAAAACTACAAGTTACAGAAATGTGTCTCCAGAAGATGCGAGATGTACTCCACAAAAACGTAATTTATGAATACGCTGCTGACACATTATGCCAGACGACCGACGGTGAAACCGGAGTTAAAATATATTGCGTCCAACACGCAAACAAATTATGCTTTTTGTCTTGGTCGTTTAAAAAGGGGCGTAATTCAACAACAACATTCCTTGCATGTGTCGCTTATTATGCTAAGTTGCTTAAAAAGTCGTCCAGTAGCGTGCGAAACTGTAGTCAGTTTCACAGTGGACACAATACCTAACATTTCGTTTAAGTAGGCGCTGTCACTCTAAATTGTCGGTTTGCCTTAGATCCTTAAACATACACAGCTACGATTATTCCTAACTGACGCAGCATCGATAGAAATGCGAAGTTTGTAAAGAGTTAATAGAAGTTTCGAAATTTACACATATTTAACAAGATTGTGCCAAATTATCATCGAAACCAACATCCTCAAATGGTAAGTGGACAAGGAAGTTATTGGCGTATTGGGAGTTCCAATAGTATAAACACTTAATGTCCAGGATAGTGGGAGACCAGGATCTCATGGGATATAATGACTACATATAGGAAGAGTACAGAACGTTCTACTCATCGACCCACGAGATCGGTGGAGTATTTAAACTCAAATATCCAGACAACACAGTTTACGTACACTACACATTAAACGAGTAACAAATGGTAGAGTGATTGCGTCATGTATTTGTTAAAAAAGGGTTAAGTTTTTATTTATCACAGTATCCAGTCCTTAGGACGGCTCAAAGCGCTCTACGCGTTAATCCCTAGCAGACCTGTTCAATCGAACACCATCTCAACTACTGTGGGAAGTATTCGGCCACGCTGGAATTAATGCGCCAAGACTATTCGTACACAAATTAATATCCACCACTGGCTATAGCCAGACACGTATTCATATAGCTGAGTGAACTGAAACAACGTAGAGTGAACGAACTTGCCCAACATTCGACACAAAATTTTTTTATCAAGTTGCATGCTATGATAACGACGCAACGCTTGAACGTTCTCATATACAATAATAACATAGTTCTTTGGGCTTTCCCGAAAACTACGCATCTATTAAAGTGTGCATCTCTTAATTTATCAAGAGAATTGTGAAGTGCGCAAACACTTCTCAGGGTATACCCAATGTAAACCGTAAAGCCACGCAAGGTTTTTAACAGGGTTGGGTCAAGTAAATTTGATTGTAAGTACAATTCCAAGTGCAAGTATTAATGTAGGTATCATCAGGGTGGGCATCTAGTGTTATGCACCACACGTGCGAAACAGTAAATACGAATTATTTTGTGCACTGATTACTCAAATTGTGTACTTTAAAGGTACTTGATATATTGGCAAGTACAGTTCACGAATTGCAAGAACGTTTTACTTCGAAACCCCAAGGTCATGTAGTTCAGTATAAATCCAAGTACTTGACATCAACCCAGGTTTTAATGTCAATGTAGATATTCGTAAGGTCAATGGCCACACCTAAAGCATATTGTACGGATACAAGGCATGCCACAACCCACGGAATTTAGGGTTAACGAGAAACAAATTATTTTAGGTAAACAACCTACTATAAATTTACTTCGATATAACCATAACGAATTCTAAAACATGAATTGTATTTTAGTACAATAAATAATTGTGTCTCTATCGGAGCAATAGACTGTTTATAATTAGATTTATTCGATAAATTCGTTACACAATCGCAACCCCTAAGTTGATTATGGGACAAAACATACATACATACGTTGGCCACTGTGTGGTAGTGAATACAATGTTGTATTTACATTTACGTTGTAGGAATTTCGCCCTTGGATTGGGATTCCATCGGACTGATGAACATTTTTAAGGTACTTTCCGAAATTATGAGCTCGAATACGAAAGCAGTGGTGTTTTGTATTGGAAATTAATACATATAATGCCTCTTTTATGCCTTTAACTTGCCACCTCTGTTTTAGAGAAAGTTGCAAATAACTTTAACGACATTTCGGTGACATTTTGGTATTTTTTGTGATAAAAGAAGTTAAAGATTGCAGTCAGTTCCAATATATTTCCGTCGCTCGGGGGCACCAACGGTAAGCCTAAACTAGTACATTAAAGCGCCATTTCAAAATAGCCATGTGCGATACGACATCGATAGATTTTCCACGAACTAACCTAATTTATTTTTGTCATCGTGCTTTAAACTGTAGACGTCATTGACGTGCAGACCGACATGTGCAAACACGTCGGAAGTGACTCCATGGGTGACAAAGATGCACCCATGTCCATGTAAATAGATTCATGCGGGCATTTGAGGCTAACCTGTATGGGTTTTGTTCATCGAGATGTTTTTAGAGAACGTCATCGTCAACTAACTACTTTAACACATAAATGTTGTAATGCAAAAATGCTATCTAGCTACCGTTTACTTGCGTAGCCGTATTTGAGCACAGGCAGTACATCATGTAGTCATGGTTACGGTTGCGGGCCATTGGAACGCTTGTCGTGAATAGCAATGAATTCATATTTAACGTGCCTTTAATGTCAGTCTTGGCGGCTATTGTAGAAATCATGTCTTTAACTCCTTCCAAAATATTCTCTACACCGTTCTTCGAAATAAATGCAGCAACATTGAAAGAGGACTCACTAAACGGTTCTAGATGGTTCACTGTCATGCTTTATACGTTCTGTTTAATACACATGCTCCAATTATTGCATATAATGTGTCACAAAAGTACCCTCTCCTCTGATGACTCCTGAAATCCTGCAGTCTAGAAGACGGCGTCGTTATCTTGTGCGGGTACTGCGTAAAGCACTCTAATCTTTGGATATATCATGCAATTCAAAACAATGTCGCTATTACAATAAACAAATGACAAAAAGCGAAATCAAATAAATTATTTTACAAAACAAAGTTGACAATCCTGGTCAGGAGTGGAGTTGTATAAATATTTTTTACACAGACTGCCTGCTCCATTTCTACCTATACATGATTTACAGAGTTCTCTTTGTCATATGTTGTCAGATGTTGTTTTGATGAAATAATTAGTCTCACCCGTTCCGGATATTTGTGTATAGATAGTGTATACGCATTAAATGCAGCGTGACTGAATGCTTCCCAGAGAAGTTGAGATAATGTTCGATTGAACACGTCTGCCAGGGAGAAAGGTGTTAAGCGCTTTGAACAATCCTGAGGACTGGATACTGCGCTACATCAGAGCTTACCTTTTTTCCATTGATTACACTTTCTTATTAATCATTTACTTTATGGCATGCTGTATCTTGTACAGCTTTGACGTTGTTTTCGTTATATATAATAGATAGACACCAGAGCGTCAATCGAACACCATCTCGACTTCTCTGGGAAGCATCCAGCCACGCTGCAATTAATGTGCAACGACTATTTATACACAAATATCCACCCCTGTCTATAGCCAGGTACACGTTCATACAGCTGAGTGAAAGACAACTTCTTAAAAGGTGGGTTTACATGCGCTTACTTAAAATCATCAAAAATCAGCTACAAACATCTAAAAATACCCGAACTCAGTTATATATTTATGGGATTTGTTGCTGTACCAAGTACAGAATTAAGACATGCTTACAGCAGTAGTGTTGGTATTGAATCAATATCACAGGATTTACTTGGATAATACATGATCATTTGCCGCATTTCCTCAACTGTCATCATCATCATCATTGTGTAGCCGTAGTGTAGGAGTGAGGAGGTTTTTGTCATGTCTAATAGATAGATACGAGAGCGTCAAGTTTGGGGTTTGTCTTTTATTTCCACTCCCTATTTCGTATGATGTTCTTCAAGGTTCTGTCCTTGGGCCAATAAGTTTCACTGTCTACGCCACTCCAACGAGCTCATTTATTTACAATTACACGTATTTGAAACCTACCTTTATGCAGATTAAAGATACACATATTTACATTATACTCTTGATATCAGTGGCTCCTAAAAACTACCCGGAAATGGTTTAATGACATTTTACATTGAATGACTCTGAGTAGACTCAAGTAAAATCCTGATAAAACATCTTATTATTGTTCCCTACACCTATCCTTAGCCAGTATGTTACGCCTGCACATTCAACATGAATTCTAGGTGTTCTCTTTGATGACAATTTCTATTTCAGACAAAACATTTCTCAAATGTTTCGTTGTTGGTGTCATCACATTCATGATTTAATTATAATAATAAATAATAATAAAACTTTACGTTGACACCGTCAAATCCGGGGCTGTTGGCCCGTTCACGGGTGGGTTCAAACGCAAAATATATAAAATTCAATTTATGATGTACATGTCGGTATTTGCCTCTTTCTGTTGCAAAAACTATCGTGCATTGTTACTAGGAGACTTGACTATTGCAATTCCCTTTTTCATAATATTGCCCTTAAGACTATTACAATATTATACTACGTGTAATTGCTTTAGTTAGTTGTAACTCGGTTTCCGCGGTTTTCTCATTCAGTGCCACCTCTGAGGTATTTGCATGTGCTTCCTGTCCGATATCGTATATACGATATGCACAATTACCTATCAGACATTGTCATGTAAGCAAATTGTATATTTACATGCATTACTTACTCCTGTAAGAAAGCGTATACCGCTTCGATCATCTTGTTCCAATTCACTTTTTCTTCCTAGAATCAATACTAATATTGAAACTGGGATTGTTTGTATGCTGCACCAATTCTTTGGAATATGTTCCCTCTTAGTGTTAGATAACTTTAAAATATTACACAATTCAGGTGTCATTTAAGAACGTAGTTTCACAACGGTGCTTATCGACCTTTGATCCCTGGCGCAACCGTCCATCTGTTTACAACTTGTATACGGCTTATTATATGTCTTGCATCTCCGTTGTGAACTACCCCTACCGACCTTGTTCGCACCCCAGGAGACAAACAATGGTGGCGTCATATGAGAGTGAACATGACACCCATACGTACCGGTGAGCGTTCTACCTGTGTCATTTTCTTCGAATGCTTACAGACGTTAATGCTGCGCAAGTTCCGTATCATTTTGATCAAAGCCTTTCATTAATTTTCCAGTTCGTTATGTTTCCAGTCCAGATATCCAGTTGAAACTACTAACTATACGCATTATGTCTGAAAATTGCCAGTGACTGGTCATGAAACCCCGCTCAAATGCACCGTCAAACAGCTTTGATACATCTTACTATATAGCAGCAATTGCCTTGTTGCTGTAGCAGTCGTTTATCACCGTAATCATCTTCTTCTTCATTTCAGCAATACGATTCCGACATGAATAAGCTTCTCGTCTTGTTAGCTCGACTGCTCGTCTTGTTAACGCTATTTGCCGCTGCGTTAGCATTCTACAGTTGTAGGGGCAAGCACCTGCGACTACACAGTGACGTAACGTCGCGTTGTGATGTGACGTCACGAGTAACGAGAACTTTATGAATAAAGAAGTATTTTATGCTCGTCATAAAATCTTTATAGTTGTTGATACTTTAAGACGACACACTACAATATTTGTGACCCTGACGTGATATTGAAAGAACAAACAACCGTCTGATAAATCTACGTGATATAACTTATATAAAATAGCGTTTATGAAAAGGTGAGATATTTAGTTATTCACAACGTCTACAAATTACCTTTTCACGTCGCACGTCAGCCAAAAGACGAATAACACATATAGCAAAACGATTTGATCAAGTAAAGGGAGAAGTCAAAGCGCGTCAAACTGTGGCCAACCTTCGCGAAGATATGGTTGGCGCACTAGACAACGTCTTATTGACATTCAACTTCTACCTCTCTTAGAGACGGCGGAGGTGAACGCACGGTGAGTGAGAACATTGCTGATTCAGATGAATATGTAACTACAGCAGAATACATTATTTTTTAGGCAAGTAGATACCTTGAAATTCCTCCTGCTCCGTCACTTACTCCCACTCCGTCACCTTTGGCGTCCACGACTGCAGATTCAAAAACACACCGGATTTCATTCCGTCCAATGACACACGTTGACTGCAGGCTGTGGTTTATGCAATTAGAGGACGTGTTTACGGCATAGCGTATAATGTCACAGACAAACAAACTCGCGACACTAACCTCCCTGCTTACGGAGGAGGAGGCGTAAGTGGTTCGTGACCTAACTGTGGTGGGAAGTGATCGCCCTTCTAATGTATTTGACGCTGCAAAATATCTCTTTTTTGAACGATACGAACTTACCGTTCACCAAAGACTCACGCGTGCACTTGCCATGGGCGGCATAGCTGGTGACAAAAAAACCATCGCCATGGATGGCGCAGTTTAGACACATTGGTGGTGATTGGGATCGCGAAGACATCGAACGCTGGGCTCTCCTTCGAACACTGCCGCTGACATTGCGTACAGTTCTCGAACTACCTTCCCCCCCATCTCTACATGGAAGAGCTTCTGCGAAAGGTTGACACACCGTACGTCACGCTACCACCGACGATATCAGCTGTCGTTGATGTGCTGGAGGAACCAACGGCGAATGATATTCCGGTTGTTAATGCCGTCTTCACGAAAGGTTGTGGGAAAACTGACGCAGACACAAATTGCCAGAATGACATAAAACAGAAACGGAAAGAAGCGTCAACTGGCAGGTCGAGGATGAGACAACAATGTTGGTGCCATGAACAATTCGGTGATGAGTCCAGGTGCTGTGGTGGACCACCCTGCCCGCGGTACCGTTCATTCCTGTCAATAGGTCGGCAACCGCAGTCGGGAAACGGCAAGGTCAGTCAGTGATTGGTGTCGTATCTGATTTGACCGATCATCTAGAAAAACGACTCCTCTTAACCACAGGTTATACTTAGTGGACTGTGGCTCGGAGGTTTCCATTACACCACCGACTCCAGCGGATAAACGCGATCCAAGACCCACCAAGCACAATCTCTCTTCTGCTAGCGGACAACGCCTACGCACCTTTGGCCGACGCAGAGTGTGATTTACACTCTTTGGTCAATCATACTCTCAGGAGATGATCGTAGCCGACGTTGGCCATCCCATTTTAGGAATGGACTTCTTCCACGATGTTGACGGAAAACGTTTTCTGATTGATCCATTGAAACGTTGTCTTACAGATGGCATCACTCTTGAAGAATGTCCAGTAAAGCAGCTTTATTAGTATTTTCATTGGTTCACTCACACGGTTCTTTAAAAAATACCCAATTGAACATTACGCGATGCGCTTATCACAATATTATACACAACATTGACGATGACTACGATTAACCCTGAAAGGGGTTTCCTGAGGTTACTGAACCCAGCTTGAGCAAAGTCGTTACTATGACGACGCCTCTCCACATTGTTACAGAAGGTCCACCGGTCTACTCGCTCTACTCTACTCCACTCTTGACAGATATCCACTTTCAACGAACTCCTCGCTGGATGCATGATTTTTAGGAAAGTTTACCTGCGCAAGCGTTTCAACAAGTGTACGTCGATGAGGCATCTCAGGATAAAACAGCCATTATTACAACCCTCGGCCTGTTTAAATTTTAACCGGATGCCATATGGTTTAAAGAACGCCTCACGCTGTACAAGAGGAGGCACTTGTTGATGATGCGTTTCTGATACGGCTCCACCAAAAGAAACATCTGCACAGGAAGCAGCTTGATACACCTCTCGCTACTTCCATCACTACGACAGTTATGTCTAACTCTGACTTGGATGACTACGCCTCATCTGTTCGGGCGTGCAGTGCCATTTTTGAATCACTGTTGCCGAAAGTTACCCTATTGCTAACATGTCCAGAGATTTGTGTTGCCCATGATCGCGATCAGGCACTGACGAGGTGGATCACACATCAAAGCTCTTCCACGTCCCTGTTAAGCCGGAATTGATCGAATGCGAAGACAACTACAAATTAGGGGCAGACACCAGTGTTACGCCGCCGCGTGTCTTTGTTCCGACGACGTTACAACACGTTGTTTTCGATAGTCTGCACCGCCTCGCACAACCAGGTGTCAAGGCTGGCACGACGCTGATCAAACGTTCGTACCGGTGGCCAGGCATCAGGAAGGATGTTGCTATGTGAACAAAATCATGTGAAGCTTGTCAAAAAGCAAAATTGCACAGACACATAACAATTCCGTTTCAACGACTTCCGACACCAACCATGCGAATCAGTCATATCCACGTCGATCTCGTTGGTCCACTGTACCCAGCCTGTGAAAGAAAGAACACTCTCTTCACGGTGAATGACAGGTGGACGGGTTGGCCTAAAGCGTTTCCCATGACAATGCATGGAGAGGCGGCGAGTTCAAAAGCCTGTGAAAAGATATTAGTGCGTCAATGGATTGCCAGGTGGGGCGTCCCAGACATTATCACATCAGAACGTAGTTCTCAATTCACCTCTGATCTATGGCTGGAGATTTGTCGTTTCATGGGAATTGCGCGCGACCCTACAACCAGCTATCATCCACAACACAATGGCAAGGTTGAGCGAATGCATCGATGTTTAAAAAATCGATACGAGCACGTCTTCTTGGCAGGTCGAATTGGCTCGCTGAATTACCGTGGGTGATGCTGGGATTTCGAGCGTCGGCAAATCTCGACACTGGTATTTCGCCGTCTATGTTGGTTACTGGTCAACAACCGGCGCTGCCGGGACAGTTGGTTATTCAAAGGGCTAACTTTGATGATGCCTCGACATTCGGCAGAGAGTTAGCGTTGTCCATGGCACAGCCGTTTACGGAGAATCCGTGGCTTGACAAGAAACATCATCGTGCGCATGTAGCGCAAGATCTTTTGACCACCAAACAGGTGCTTATTCGTGCAGATAAAGTACAGTCCTCACTTGTACCCAAATACACTGGTCCCTTTAAAGATTTTCGGCGTTGGGACAAGTGTTTTCGCTTACTGCTTGAAAAAAGATGACAATGTGTCTGTGGACAGACTACGTCCGTTTTATAATGATGAATAAGGTTGATTTAATTCATGACAATGAAATACAAGACTGTGAACTCGGCAATAAAAAGACCTCTATATAACCCGTTAGGAGACATTGTAATTCGCTACTATTGTAGCTGGCGCGGGGTATATGTAGGGGCAAGCAACTGCGACAACGCAGTGACGTCATGTCGGGTTGTGATGTGACGTCACGAGTAACGATAACTTTATGAATAAAAAAGTATTGTTATCTTAATCTTAAGAAATAATCCATAAATTATCAGAAGGGACAACACATGGAAGATAGATGAGAGGCAATACGTTCAGGGTAGTGTCTCTAGTCTACTCCGAAATGATGTACTGGAGCAGGCCGCAAAAATATTGCTGGATAATTTATTCCAATCTGGTATAGTTCTTAAAATTACATATTTAGACAAAATGGTTTTATTACAACTAGGTCTACTTAATTTTATGATTAAATAAAATATCCCCATCTTGACCCATCGACGATCCTGCCCGTGTAGCTCTATTAACCTTAAATAACATCTTTGTAATTGTTGATACTATAAGACGACACACCACACAGTCCTCACTGTAAGTGGAATATAATTGACAACTGCTCTTAGTGAACATGTAGCAACAAAAGTAAATGCAAGTAGGAAATATCGTTTATCAGAATTAGTATCGATGTATATGAGTGGCACACCATACATACCAATTACACGTTCTTTAATGTGAACGATTAGCTTAGTTAACAGAAGTCCATGTGTTTAGGGGAATTTCAAAATGGAAATGGTAGCAGTGCATTATTCAAATAACCTATCCATCACGTGACTTATTGCCTAGGAAAAAGTGGCTTCAGACCTATAAAATGGCTGCCGAACATGGGGAAATGCCCATTATTCCGTTGCTTATTCTGGTCACATTCTGTCTACAAATGTCTTTCTCTGCGACAAAAAAATAAGGTAAAACGGTTGGTTTAAGCGAGGATAGCATGCGGGTACGATTGATTTAGAAGCTGTCTCGCAGACTTTATATTGTAATGAACGTATGTAAATATATTTGAGCGAGCTTGCGTACGTTTGTGCGTGCGTGTGCGTGACTGACTGCGTGCGTGCACGGTTCTCGAACGATGCTAACTCGAGACATTCTTTCTAAATAAATCAGATATGTTATAGTTACTTCCTCCACACCCATAAAAATGTTTCGTATTTTATAATAATAATAATAATAATAACTTTATTTATACACTAAAATCCAAAGTAGAACTCTGTTCAGTAGTGTTGGCAATAGTCGTTAGAAATTATAAGAAATAAATATAATAATAATAATAATACAAGTAAAACATATAAATACAAAACTGAACTAGAGAAATTAAATAAAAGATAATATTGATGTAAATTATATTATATATCATACGTAGTAAAAATAAATATATATATAAATACATAACTATATAAAACAACTATATAGTAAATTGCGAGATAAATATATTATAAATATATAGATATGAGTTAATTAGTAAGTAACTACAGTAATACATTATTAGTTTCAATTAAAATGTCAGATAAAAAATAAATATGTGGTATGACGACTAAAGTATAAAATTATGACGGCTAAACATTAAAAGCGAGTTTAAAATAGTGTGTTTTAAGACGAGCTTTAAATGTGTCTATGCACTGTATCAGTCGTAAATCTTCCGGCAACGCATTCCAGAGGGTCGGTCCTGCGCACGAGAACGAGCGACGGCCGTACCGATACTATACAGACAAGTTAGACAATTGTATTTAATTTGGAAAGACTTGTTGAAATTTGTTTTAATTAAAACGAGCTAGTGGTGTACAATTGTCATGTCTCCTGCACTATTGTTATATCCAGTTTGAGGATGGCCGATCGGACGTCGCGGAATCATCGACTGCTACTCCCGCCCCGACGGCCATTGGCAGCACTGCTGGTACTGCGACTTTTACGAAACTCTCTCGTCCGACTCTCTCTCTCTCTCTCTCTCTCTCTCTCTCTCTCTCTCTCTCTCTCTCTCTCTCTCTCTCTCTCTCTCTCTCTCTCTCTCTCTCTCTCTCTCTCTCTCTCTCTCTCTCTCTCCTCTCTCTCTCTCTCTCTCTCCATCTCTCTCTCTCTCTCTCTCTCTCTCTCTCTCTCTCTCTCTCTCTCTCTCTCTCTCTCTCTCTCTCTCTCTCTCTCTCTCTCTCTCCTCCTCTCTCTCTCTCTCTCTCTCTCTCTCTCTCTCTCTACCTCTCTCTCTACCTCT
Source organism: Escarpia spicata (assembly GCA_963995525.1). Taxonomy (NCBI): domain Eukaryota; kingdom Metazoa; phylum Annelida; class Polychaeta; order Sabellida; family Siboglinidae; genus Escarpia; species Escarpia spicata. The sequence goes on from OZ023213.1 coordinate 47,832,201, forward strand.
CTCTATTTGTGAGTGCGTGTATGTGAGTGTGTGTGGGGAGTCTCTTTCTGTTCACGTGCGCGCGCGTGTGTGTGTGTTGGGTGTATGTGTGTGTGCGTGTGTGCGTCTATGTGTGTTTGTTTGTGTTGGTATACATGCGCCCAATGTGTCTTTTGCATAATTGTACCCGTCCGAGAATCCCTTCTTAAAGATCACGAACATTTTGTAAATTACTTTATTAAGATGATCATTAGTAACATATCATTAATATATATATATATAATTCTTTATGTATGCTTCTTAACGTGTTTTGTAGACGCTCACGATGTGGACAATGCCGAACGAAAATTCTACATGGCGACATTCGATAAACAAGTTGACATTCAATACATATATGTTCTCATCTATGCTGGCTACATATTGTAAGATTGTTCGTGAAATAAAATAAATATAACTAATTCACGATTCGTCTGTTTGTCAATTGAGTATGTGATTCACAATGTTTAATAACTAAACCAATATTTCGGACCGTTGTACTACAAAGCGGGATAACAAATGTGTATTTTGTATCCATGGACCATTACTTTTTACTCTCTACGCCACTCCTCTCAGCTCAGTTCCTAAGAATTACTTTATGCAGATGAATGATACATATATTTACATCGATATGTCTACTCTTGATATTAATTGCTCCTTCAATCTACCTATAATTGTCTTTTCTAGTGGATGAATGTGAGTAGACTAACGTTAAATGGTGATAAAACATCTCGTTATTGGCACACAGTCATTCTGAAAATAATAAACTTTCTCCCTACACCTATCCATAGTTAGTATGTTACGCCTGCATTTCAATATAAAATCTAAGAGTTCTCTTTGATAACAATTTCAATTTCAGACAGCATATTTCTCAAATTTGTCGTTGTTGTTATTATTACATGCATGATTTCATTATACTAATAAATAATAATAATATTTATGTTGACACAATCAAATCAGGAGCTGCTGGTCCGCTCACGTGGGTGTATTAACATAAAATATATCAAATTAAATTTATTACATATTTGTCGGTATTTGCCTCCTTCTGTTGCAAAAACTATGGCATCTGTTACTAGTACACTTGACTATTGCAATTCCCTTTTACATGATATTGGCCTTAAGAATATCACAACATTATACAACGAGTTTGCTGTAGTTGTGGCTCAGTTTCCGCGATTTTCTCACTCAGTGCCACTTCTGAGGTATTTGCATGTGCTTCCTGTTCGATATCGTATATAAGATATACGCGATTACCTATCAGGCATAGTCATGTAAGCAATTTGCATGTTTACATTAATGTCTTACTCCTGTAAGAAAGCCTATACCGCTCCATCATCTAGTTTAAGTAATCTTTTTGTTCCTAGAATCAATACTAATATTGGAACTGCGACTTTTTTGTAAGCTGCACCAACTCTTTAGAATATGCTCCCTCTTTGTGTTAGATCACTTGAACATATTACACAATGCTTCAGTCATTTAAGAACGTAGCTTCACAACGGTGCTTATCGACGTTAGATCCCTGGCGCAACCATCCATCTGTTGACGACTTGTATATGGCTTATGATATTTTTTGTATATATGTTATGAACTACCCCTACCGACCTTGCGCGCACCGCATGAAACAAACAAGGGCGTCGTCTGACAGTGGACATGTCACCCCTACGCCTCGATGAGCGATTCTACCTGTGTAATTTTCTTTAAATGCATACAGACATTAATGATGCGCAATTTCCGTGTCAAAAACATGTTTCATTGAGTCAGTGAGACAAGTTTCTTCTTCAAAATGTACCATTATTTTTTGTCGCGAGCCAACCAAAGATTGTTCGGA
>OZ023213.1:47839043-47856917 GCA_963995525.1 Escarpia spicata
GACAGGTGGGATAGTGAGTCTAATATGTAATAATTATAGAATGGTTGCCAGCTTTATATTAATAGGAACTGTTCTATGGATGGTAACGTATGTGAATAGTGAGAGAGGGTTTTTGAATACGTAACTGGGGGGAGCAAGAACACCTATGGAGACATTTTAAGATGACACCTGTTAAATTTAAAAACCTGTTGTAAGTTGGGACATTAGGGGTAATGAATGGTAATGAAAGAGAAATGATGTATGATCAAGGGGTAATGAAGGGTAATGAAAGAGTAATGAAAGGGATAGTGGACGTAGCGATTGGTCATGTGTAAGTATGATGCCTATGTTCTACCGAGTATAAGAACCAACAAAGCAACATATTGGTAGTGTTTAAATTTACTCATTGTTACAAAAATCGTCGTTATCGGTATCGATCTCCCACCCCAGTACGCCTCTTTATCGCCGGTGTCAAGTACGGGAGGGTCAGCGTAGTACCACGGGGAAGGAGGGTCCACTAGCAACACGGTAGCGCCTATTTCGCGCATGACAGCGTAGAAGTAGAACTCATGTTCCACTCGCATTTTGGCTTCTCTGGAACATATATCAAAATTTTGACAACTGTATGAATGGGCAAGTTTGTTCACTCTATGTTGCTCCTGTCTACTCAGCTGTATGAATGTGTACCTGGCTGTTGTGGATATAAACTATTTTATACAGCTATTGTGTACTATGTGCCGCCGTGGGCGAGTGGTTAGAGTAACGGACTCTCGATTGGAGTGACCGTAGTTCGAATCCAGGCGCCGACCGGGCGGTGGTTCGGTATTGGTTCGGCCGCCGTGAAACTTGGATAATTTCGTTCACCTTACGTCGACCCCCTTCCAACCCGCACCGGTCAGCGTGGAATGTTAGGCCAACAACATCAGCAGGCAAAGTACAACGTACCCAAGGCCCCCAGTCCCTAGCAGCATCAACAGAGACTATGACGAAGGAAGATGTTCGAGTCAACATAGTGAAATTACAAACTGAAGATAATACAAGTATATGCACCAACAACATCTTACTCAGAAGAAGACACAGACAACCTCTACAACAACGTGGATGAGACCTTAGTAAAGCCAACCCACTACACGATAGCGATGGGAGACTTTAATGCGCAAGTAGGTAAACGAACACACATTTCGGAAACGGCAACAGGCAAATTTGACCTAGGTGTGAGAAACGAAACAAGGGAAACCTTGGTTGAATGGGCAACATCAAGAAAATACAAAATCATGAATACCATGTTTTAGTAGAAAGCAGGGAGGAGATCGACATAAAAAATCCCTAACGGAGAAACGAAGAAATTGACTGCATCCTAACAAACAGGCCAGACATGGTCACTGACATCAAACTGGACAGGCTAAAAGGAATAAGTTGATAAACAAGAGACCACCAAGTGTAGGTAACGAAATCGAACTGCGAAATCGACTCGAGACATTACAGGAACTAGACGACGTCGACACTATGAGTGAAAACATCACTGAGATGATCCAATTAAGTGCGACAAGTGTAGGCTAAGCAATCAACAGGCATGTAGTGACTAGATATTGTCACTACATGCCTGTTGGATAATAGGCTACGCAGAAAAATGCAAGACCATCAGAAAGAAAACGAAGGAGGACATCAGAACGTACAAACAATAGATCATACGAGAAACGATTATGTCATCAAAGAGCCTGAGGAAAACACGAAGAACACAGGCACTAGGCCGATACAAATTGATTACACTTCTAGACAAGCAGGGTAGAGAAATACAAGACTAAGATATGATCATGGAACGAATAGAGGAATTCTACACCTAGCAATACTACAGTGAACAGAGTACCATAATTCACTCCGACCCGAAAGAGGTACCACATATAACACCATGTGAGGTGGAAGGAGCGCTAAGAGATATGAAGAATGGTAAGACACTAGGCAATGACCATGTAAACATTGAAACATTAAAAGCAGGAGAGGATACCATCTCGAAGACAATGGCTAAGCTGTATGAAAAATACTTATCAGAAAGACGAATACCCACCGCATGGAAGAAAGCAAAGATAATCTTCAAGAAGGGAAATAAGAAAGACTTAAAGAACTACAGACCGATATGTATGTTATCAAACATCTACAAATTACTCACAAAGGTACTAACGAATAGGCTAGAGAAGACACTCGACGAAAACCAACCACGAGAGCAAGCAGGATTCAGAAGCAGGTACTCAACGACAGATCACATACACGTCGTAAACCAACTGAAAGATAAGTGCTGAGAATATTATATCCCGCTCGGCATAGCTTCCCTCGACTACGAGAAGGCTTTCGACTTGGTGCAAACTCAAGCAATATTTCTGACCTCCCTTCAAAGTTAAGGGATTGAAGATGTGTACTTCGATCTCTTGAAAGACATCTACACCAACAGCTCGGTGAAAGTCCACCTACACAAAACGAGCAACAAGATCAACATAAAAAGAGGAGTACGACAGGGTGACACCATATCGCCCAAGCTGTTTACGGCAACACTCGAAAGCATATTCCGAAGACTGACCTGGGAAACCAGAGGCTTCACGATAGACGTAGAATATCTCAGTCATCTTCGCTTCGCCGACGACATACTCATATGTGCTACTACACCGCAAGAACTACAAAAGATGCTGCAGGAGCTAGCTGTTGAAAATGAAAAATAAGGTCTGAAGATGAACATTTCAAAGTTAAAAGTGATGCTAGAAAATGACACACTGATATCTATCAACACGACGCAGATAGAGAACGTTGAATTCGACGTATATCTGGAACAGCAATACAGTATCAGAGACAAAAAAAGACAAGGAGATTCAAAGAAGGATCATCGCGGGTGAATGTCCTAACAAATTCACGCTGTCCGTAGATGTCACAGCAAGGAACTTAGCATCTTCTTGTGTTCTCCAAGAATCTGACGATTGCGTGTCGAAGGTCACGGTAGGTGGTGCCCACACTATTCAGAGCCACCATGAGTCGTGCGTTTCTCATGTTCTCATTCATACTGGTGCGGTGATCATTGACCACGAGGTTGTGGTTGCTCACGATCCTTTCGGTCTGCATAGAATGTGGACTCATACAAACCAGAGATACCAACGCCTACTGAACTGAACCTGTTGTGACTGGCAGAAGTTGGCGCAGTCTGACTGTCAACTTACAACCGAGATCACAGCCATCAGGCAGGAATAGCACATTCATTATGTTTTCCCGTCTGAAAAGTAAGATGCCTCATCTGGGAAAAGGCGCCTGACGACGCGCACACCATGCTCAACGGGTGATCTCAGATTGCGTGACATCACTAACGCCTTCATGTCTTTGCTGACGTCCTCATGCTCCGGGTGCATGCGTTCAGACAGATATTCGTGCGATGCTTGCACGACCTCCTACCTGATTGCTCGTCTGTCGCGGCGGTTTGTACAAACGAACTGGTGATTACATTTTTGTTTTGTTAGGTCCTCTTTTGTGTTATCGGTTGGACAAATCACTTTCTCCTCCCCCCTTCTTCCCTGGAATGGTCCGTCCCTAATTAGGTTCAACTTCTTGATTGCCGCATCAGTCACAGTGAGAAGATCGCTGATGATCAAATCACTCCTTTGCAGCTTTACAACTATCTCCAGAATGTCGCCCATCACTGCGGTGACCAATGTTTTTTGGTGGTTCCACATTCTCAGGAACCCTTTGGCTTCAGCCTTCTCCTTTCTGTTGTTGGTACTTTCTGGCGCCTGCATCTGTTCCCACACCATAATGCAGGCTGGTAGGTTGTTCGGCATAGCATCCACCAACTGCAGCTCGTGCTGGGCAAACCTGACATCGTGGTGCCGGGGGAACTGTTTGACATTCCCGGCCTTCGCTGACACAATATTCATCCGTCGACGAGAATCGTACGAGTCCCAGTAGATTGGACTTCCAGATTCCCAACTCACGTACGGTGCTGACGATCGACTCAATGGCTAAGTCAGATCGGTGTGCAGCACACCAGAATGTTGCCAAACCTCTCCGCATTTGGTTAGCAAGCAGACGCCATAATCTGTGTTTGCCGCCTCGCCGAATCCACCTTGTGAGCCGGTGTTTGCCGCCTCGCCGGCAATGGTGACACCAACCAGCTTCGTGTCTTTACCTCCTGTCAGATCCAGAGCTTTGTTCACCGCTTCAAGTACCCCAATACAAATTAAATCAAACACACTAAAACGAATAAAAAGTAAGCCCTACAAGGGGCTGGTTTGGGAGAATGGGGGCACACTGCGGGGAAGTTGATCTGACTGGGGGGCAAACGAAAGGCAATGTCCCCCCCACTTTGTACGTTAAAAAACGCCCTGCCTATGATGGTTATGTCTAGTACAAACATAACAATATCTTATTGGTGTTGATGAATTTGCTTAATTGTGTACGAACACGACAGACAGTGTGTCACGCAAACATGAATGCCATGAGACTCGGAAGTCCCGCCTGCGCTTTTGTGATTCACTTATGAAAAACTAACAGGCGCTTTTAAGCCACGCCCAGCGCGCTCGTGATTGGTTACTAGGGGCAGGAAGCGTCTGACGCTTGTGTCACGCGCATTTAATTTTGTCGTGTATCGAACTATAGTACTTTTAAAAACTATTGTTTATTTGTTATAGTGCATAATAGCAATATTAGTACTACTGTAGTTGGATGAAATGTGAACATTTGTGGCCACATTCGTTGTACTAATTAATAATTGTAAAGTTTTGATGATGGACCTGTAATGTAATTTAAGGGCGACTCAAGTGATTTATTGGGAATTAAATCATATTGTACCAGAGAATGCGTATTGTTTAGGTATCTTATACAAAATAATTGTTAACTTAAATGCATCAGGTTGTTATGCTTTATCGGTCTGTCCTATTAGACGAGTATGCATTGTACTAATGTACTGGTAGTTATTTGTGATCTTGGGCGAGTTGACAATTTTGTTAGCAACGGAAAAAACATGCTCTTCATCATCAGACGCAGACGAGCAAAAAATCGACATATCTCACCATGGGTGCAAACATACAGACACGTGCGTAATGTCCTATTTTGCCACAGTTCGAGCATGTCTTGCTTCTGGCTGAGCAGTCATTCTTGGAATGGGGCTGGGAGCCGCAGTAGTGACAGGAATCACTTGAAGCACGAGTGGAACGACCACGACGGCTAGAACCACTCGACGATGACTGTTGCCTCAACGACTGGGGCCAGAGGCAGTCGGCTGCGTAGGGCAAGGCTGGTGTCTGTTCTGACCACCGGAATAACTGGAACCGGGTGAGCGATGACATCGCAGTCCGCGGCGACCTCTATGATCACGGCGGTTCACGATTATAGGCATTGACATCACTGGAGACGGCAATGGAAGTAGCAACACTCTCGATGACAGCTGCTCTGCTTTCGGAGAGTTCCAGACTGCGAGCTTCGTCTAGTACTTGCTTGAGATTGAGATTGTCATCCATGCCCTTCCTGCGCTCTCTGGAAGAAATGTAGCCTTGGATAATTTATCATTGCCATGCCTCTCAGACGGCTAAGGAAAGTGTCGATGCTCTCCTCTTCTTTCCGTGATGATTCCCTGAACTGAAATGTTTCATAAGAAATATTCTTTTTGGGATTGAAATACTGTTCAGGTGACTTCTTCAGAACTGCACATTCTCTGGGAATAGGAAAGTCTCCTTCAATCATTGCTCCAACCCCTTTCTGTTCATCACTTGTATATTTCAAAGACATCATCTCCCCCATAGTTGAATAAGAGGGTTTTTTCTCTGGCATCATTTCCAATGTCAAGGACACAAAGGCGGTTTTCGAATTTGGCTGTCCATTTACCCCATCTGGTGACGGCTGTTGTCTCTTCCCCGTCGACAATGAATTTTTCAAAAGGGGTAGGGAGACCATGACATCGGCGTAGTGCAAATGCAAGGCGGGAGGCAGGAACAAAGGAAACAGGTCGTTTTGCTAACTCGTAGCTTTATGACACTGCAATCACGTACCAGAGTTCATCCTCGTCGCCAGATATAATGTTTTTATCTAGTACAAACATACCAATATCTTATTGGTGTGGATGAACCATTGTTCTTTTGGAGTTTGGCGAATAGTTAAGATTATTTTGTACTAGAGATGGCGAAAGGTTTTATATAATATTATGTAATGTAGACTTCTAATGCATCTGTAGCAGGCATATTCTACTGTTTTCTTTAACATGTTAATGTGCCACACGTTTATTGTTCCGCTGGCCGGACGTGACGACTGATACTTTTGAAAAAGCGTACATTTTCTATTTTATGATAAAAGAACGCCGAAATGTTGCTTTTTGGACGACTGGTATGTTCCCTGGTGAACACTTATATTTTAATTAATACAGTTTTTTGTATTTTAGAGATGGACCATCTCAACATGCAACTCTAAGACGTCCATTCTGACGGGATTCCAAGCTGATCCTTCACAACGACTTTGACTGTTTGTTCTGTCGGAAATGCTAAGAGAATATTATGAACAATCGATTAACGTCCGGATCAAACCTTAAAACACAAAAATATCTTACCCAACGGGGAATTTCGAAAGAAAAAAGGCGTTCTTTTTCTTCCGAGAACTCGCAGAACCACTGAATGTTTTGACAGGAAAATACAAACCGTCTTGAAGGAAAACGTTAACATAATTTATATCAATATACATACGTGCATGCGTACGTGTCCACGTACGTACGTACATACATACACATAAGCATTCACGCATACATACCCTAGCTCGATTATAAATGATTATATATAATTAATATAGGTTATCAGGCACGCGCGTATACAATTTAAATTAACTGCAGCAAAGAGGAAGTCCACGACCGAGACAGGAGGACAGTGTGAAGAGAGATCCTGGCAGGACTGGGAGGGGAGTGGAGAATGGGATGAATATGTGGATTTATATAAGTGAAGGCGGATGGCAGAAAAAAAGTGACACAGAATGAGTGGCTGAAGAAGAGAACGAAAGGCATAAATCAACAACCGAAGACCATTATCAACACCAGCACAATTAAGCACAGTACGCTGACTTCAACCAAGGAAAATATGTGTACTGAAGACGTATATAATATATTCGAAGAAGTCAGATCCTTTAGGCCTGGTCCAGTGTCCTACCCACATATCACGGAATCTCTGTCGACGGGAATGGAGACACATGTGCTGTCAAACGTTGAACGCATAGAGTGCGTGCTAGGAAGCAAGACGACCATCCTTGCAAGCCAAGGGTGTGACTATGTGTACGACTCCTGGCAGATCTCCAACGCATTGTATGGAATTTAGCTGAATCAAACCACTATTGACTAAGCCGTAACGCCCGTTAGTGCAAACACCCGTCTCACCAGCGCCCCAATTCCAGGAATCCCAATGTAATCACCCAGTCGACCATACTCACAAACCGCTGAACGTTATTTTGTATTCAAATAAATACGTATACTGCCCAAATGGTCCATGAAGACCACACAGAAGACCACAGGAATTTTCCGCGAGCGATATCATTGGATGAGCTTACCTTCACAGTTTTATAAGGCGATCTGCCAGGGGGTACTGATACCATCCTCGCAATCCAGAGGGCGCTGCTGAATACAGTTTTTTTAAGCTTGATTCAGCTAACTTCCATACAATGCATAGGAGTTCTGTCAGGTGTAATGTAAATAGTTACACTTTTGGCTTGCGAGGATGGCAGTAACTCTTGTAATCAAGCGACATGCAATAACATCATCTTATAATATATTTGCCAAAATAAACAGTTGCAGCACCAGACTTATGTTCTTTATTCCCGAACACAACTTTTATTTAACGTACCAGGCACAGAATTAAATTAACTCAAAACCTTAATAAACGGCTTGAAAACTACAAATGACAGAAAGGTGTATCCTGAAGAAGCGAGATGTATTCCTCAAAAACGTAATTTATTCGAAATGTACACGCTGCTGACACCTTATGTCTGACTACCGACGATGAAGACGGAGGTAACATATATTGCTTCCAACACGCAAACAAATGATGCTGATTGTTTTCAAACGTTTAACTTTTTGTCTTTGTAGTTTAAAAAAGGATGTAACTCACCAACAACATTCCTTGGACGTGTTGGTTATTATGCCATGCTGCTTACAAAGTCGTCCAGTAGCGTGCGAAACTGTAGTCAGATTCATAGCCGGCACAATACCTAACCTGTCTTTAAGTAGGCGCTGTCACTCTAAATTGTCGGTTTGCCGTAGATCCTTAAACATACACAGTTACGATTATTCTTGATTGACGCAGCATCGATACAAATAAGAAGTTTGTAAAGGGTTAGCAGAAGGTTCGAATTTTATACATATTTAACAAGACTGTGCCAACTTACCATCCAAACCAACATCCTCAAATGGTAAGTGGACAAGGAAATTATTGTCGTATTGAGATTCCATGTAGTATAAACACTTATTGTCCAGGATGGTGGGAGATCAGGATCTCATTGGATATAACGACTACAAAATGTAAGAGTACAGGACGCATCGACCCAGGAGATCCGTGTAGTATTTAAAATCAAATATCCAGACAACACAGTTTACGTAGACTACACATTAAACGAGTAACAAACGAGAGAGTGATTGCGTCATTAATATGCATTTGTTAAAAAGGGTAAGTTTTTATTTATCACAGTATCCAGTCCTTAAGTCTGCTCAAAATGCTTTACGCTATAATCCTTGGTCGACCTGTTCGTTCGAACACCATCTCAACTTCTCTAGGAAGTATTCGGCCACGCTGCAATTAATGCGCCAAGACTATTCGTACACAAATTAATATCCACCAATGTCTATAGCCAGACAGTTATGCATATATCGGGGTGAATTGAATGAACTTATCCAACATTCGACATTGCAGGACATGATTTGAACCTGAGTTTTGTCGATTTAGAGTTCGATGTTCTATCTACCGCGCCACTGCGCTCCACGGTAGCCCGTTCTATCACGCATACGTCTGACTCTTTTTGTCAGTTATATTGTATTTTTTTTAAAGCGACAACTGGAATAAGTTACATTCCTTAGACGTGATGAATAAGATACATATTGTTGCTTGCAAATACAACATCATTTTAGCAAGTTGCATGCGACACTGCATCTACCACGATAACGACGCAACGCTTCACCTTTCTCGTAAACAATAAAAACTTAGTTCTGTCGGCTGTCCCGAAAACTACGCATCTATGAACCTGTGCATCTCATATTTCATCAAGGGAAGTGCGACGTGCGCAGACACTTGTCAGGGTATACTCAATCTAAACCGTAACCCCCACAGTAATAAGTAAATTTGATTCCAAGCACAATTCCAATTGCAAGTATTTATTGTAGACATCATCAGTGTGGGCATCTAGTGCTATGCTCCACACAGGCGCAACAATAAATACGTAATAATGTTGTACTCTGAATATTTAAATTGTGTACTTTAAATGCACTTGATATTTAGGCATGTACAGTTCACGAAGTGCAAAGTGGTTTACGTTGTTACTTCAAAACCCCAATGTCATGTAGTTCATTATAAATCAAAGTACTTGACATCAACCCAGGTTTTAATGCCAACGACTGTGGATATTAATTAGGTCATTGGCCACATCTAAAGCATAATGTAAGGGTACAAGGCATGCCATAGTCCAAGAAATATAGAGTTAACAAGCAACATATTATTTTAGGTAAACAACCTACTATAAAGTTACCTCGATATAACTATAACGAATCCTAAAACATTAATTGTATTTTAGCAGAATAAATAATTGTTTTGCTATGGGAGCATTAGACTGTTTATAAAATAATTACAACAAATATTGAAAATTTATTACATCAATTCGTGAGACAATCACAACCCCTAAGATGGTTATGGGACGAAACGTGTAGATATACGTTGGCCACTATTTGGTAGTTAATACAATGTTGTATTTACATTTCGCACTTGGATTGGGATTGCATCGGACTAGTGCATATTTTAAAGATACGTTCCGAAATTAATAGTTCGAATATAAAAGCAGTGGTGTTTTGTATTGTAAATAAATACATATAACGTCCCTTTCTTTTATACGTTAACTTGCCACCTGTGTTTTTACAGAAATTTGCAAATAACTTTAAAAATATTTCGGTGACATTTTGGAACGTTTTGTTATAAAAGATGTTAAAGTTTGCAGTAAGAGCCAGTATATTTCCGTCGATCGAGGGCACCAACGGTAACCCTAATCTCTTGTCGTGCTTCGCAATTAATTCATATTTGATGTAATTCGAATGTCAGTCTTGGCGAGCATTGTAGAAATCCAGCCTTTAACTCCTTCGAAATCACTCTCTACATCATTCTTCAACATAAATCACTAAGCGGTTCGCGATTGTTCACTATTATGTTTTTTACGTTCTGCTTAATAAACATGCTCCAATTATTGCATAAAATGTGTCACAAAAGTACCCTCTCCTTTGATGACTGCTGAAATCCTGCAGTCTAAAAGACGGTGTCGTTATATTGTGCGTGTATTGCGTAAAACACGTTCATCTTTGGATATGTAACACAATTCAAAACAGTGTCGCTGTTTCAATAGACAAATGACAAAAGCGAAATCAGATTATTTTACAAACAACGCTGACAATCTTGGTCAGCAGTGGAGTTATATATAAAAACAATTTTACACCGAATGCCTGCTCCGTTTCTACCTACACATCATTTATCAAGTTCTATTGATGAAATGTTGTCAGTTTGTTTTGATGATATAATTAGTCTCAACCGTTCTTTCTTCACATATGAAATTTTAAAGCATGTAAACATTCAACCTCCACTAATAAATATCATAGGTGCTTCTTTTACACCGGCTACAGTTGAGGAACAAATCAGAAGAGAGAAGTGGACCTGGGCACGGCACACTAGTAGACTACGATATAAGTGATGGACATCGCGTATCACTACCTGGAGACCTTACGAAGGGAAACGATCTAGAGGAAGACAGGCGAGACGGTGGAGAGACGAACTAGACGAGTACTGGAAAGGCACCATATGGCAGAGGATAGAGCAAGACAGGCAGTTCTGGAAACGACAACCACGGAACACTACGGCTGCACAATGATGATGATGGTGATGATGACGATGATGATGATGATGATGATAATGATAACAGTGAGGAAATGAGGCAAATAATCATGTGTTCTCCAAATAAATCCTATGATGTTGCTTCATTACCCACACTACTGCTCAAAGTCCGTACTTGTACAACAACTAATATCGTAAATGTATAACTGAGTAATTTTCATATTATTTTAAGCAAGCGCATGTAAACTCACTTTTAATATGTTATCTTTCCCAAAAGACAACTTTAGAAATCATAGACCGCCTTTACTCTTAGCTTCATTTCCAAGATATTTCAAAAAAGATGTGGGAAAATGCTTTGGCTCTCATATCAGCTCAAATTGCCTCTCCAATATATTAAAATCTTCTTACAAACAACTTCATTTTACGGAGATTGCTTTCTTAAATGTGCATAATGATATAACTATAAATATGGACCATGATAAACTTGCTCGATCTACCTACGATACGGCGGAGCGCAGTGGTGCAGTGGTTAGAGCTTCGGACTCTCGACCGAAAGAACCAGAGTTCGAATCCTGTGCTGTGGTGTCATACCTTGGAAAAGTTCGTTCAATCTACGTTGCTCCACTTCACTCAGCTATATGAATGAGTACCTTGCTATAATCTGTGGTGAGCATTTGTGTATAGATTGTGTATGTGCATTAATTGCAGCGTGACTGGATGCTCCCCAGAGAAGTCGAGATTGTGTTCGATTGAACAGATATGCCAGGTAGAAAAAAGTATAGTTAAGTAAACCGTTTGAGCAGGCATGAGGATTGGATACTGCGCTACATAAGAGTTTACATTTTTACCATTGATTACAATTTCTTATAAATCATTAACTTTATGGCATAATGTATCTTGTACGGCTTTGAGGTGGTTTTCGAGATATATAATAGATAGACACCAGAGTGTTAAGTTTGGGGAATGTCTTTCATTTGCATCCCCTATTTCGTATGATATTCTTCAAGGTTCTGTCATTGGACCAGTACATTTCACTCTCTACGCCACTCTACTGAACTCAGTTATTAAGAGTTACAATTTGATACAAATCTTGATGCAGATGAATGGTACACATATTTATATTCATCTGTGTACTGTTGATATTAATGGCTCCTTAAATCTACCCAAAGTCGGTCTTGATGACATTTTCCATTGGATGACTGTGAGTAAACTAAAGTTAAAGGCTGATAAACCATCTTATTATTGGCACACAGAGTCGGTCTGAAAATAATAAACTTTCTCCCTACACCTATCCTTAGCCAGTAATGTTACGCCTGTACGTTCAACATGAAATCTAGGAGTTATCTTTGATGACAAATTCAATTTCAGACAGCATATTTCAAAATTTGTCGTTGTTTTGTTATCACATTTTTGATTTAATTATAATAATACATAATAATAAACGTCTTTACGTTGACACCGTCAAACCCGGGGCTGCTGGTCCGTTCACGGGTGTGTACAAACACAAAATATATCAAATTCAATTCATGGTGTATTTGTTGGTATTTCCCTCTTTGTGTTGCAAAAACTGTCGCATCTGCACTTTTTGCTAATAGACTTAGCTATTGCAATTCCCTATTTCATAGAATTGCCATTAAGAATTTCACATCATTATACAACGTGTAAATATTAATGGTTGGCAATAGTTGTGGCTCGGTTTCCGAGGTTTTCTCAATCAGTGCCACTTCTAAGGTATTTGCATCTGCTTCCTGTTCGATATCGTATACTGTCATTTAAGCAACTTGCATATTTACATTCATTTCTTACTCCTGTAAGAAAGACTATATAGCTTCGAGCATCTAGTTCTAATTTACTTCTTGTTCCTAGAATCAAAACTAATATTGGAACTGGGACTTTTTTGTAAGCTACACCAACTCATTAGAATATGCTCCCTCTTTGTGTTAGATCATTTGAACATATTACACAATTCAGCCGTCGTTTAAGAACGTAGCTTCACAACGGTGCTGATCGACCTTAGATCACTGGCGCAACCGTCCATCTGTTGACAACTTGTATACGGCTTATGATATTTTTGGCTTCTCCGTTATGAACTACCCGTGCCGACCTTGTGCGCACCCCAATGAACACACAAGGGTGGCCTCGTCTGACAGTGGACATGACACCCCTACGTCCCGGTGACCGATTCTACGTGTGTCATTTTCTTCGAATGCTTACAGACATTAATGATGCGCAATTTCCGTGTCAAAGCATGTTTCATTGCGTCAGTGAAACATGTTTCTTCTTCAAAATTTACATTTATTTTTATCGCGGGCCAACCAAATATTATGCACTCATTGCTAGATGTTTATTTTCACGCCAAGAACTTTTTAACAATAAATCTTGATTTTCAATTAATGTTTATGATTTAAATGTCATCATACTGTCGGCTGTGTGTTCTTTAGAAAGTACGTCGTAAAATAACAATGTGTTTCTCGGGCTAATAAAAAATTACGTCATTAGCTGCAGTATAAGTTCCGCCAGACCGGTGGATTACGCGTGTGTGTGTGTTTGTGTGTGTGTGTGTGTGTGTGTGTGTGTGTGTGTGTGTGTGTGTGTGTGTGTGTGTGTGTGTGTGTGTGTGTGTGTGTGTGTGTGTGAGTGTGTATGTGTGTGTGTGCGTGTGCACGCGCGCGTGTTTGTGTTTATGTGTGTGCGCGCGAGTGTGTGCGTACGTGCGTGCATGCGTGCGTGCGTACGTGCGAGCTTGCGTACGTGTATTATAACCGGTATTGTAATAGTCGACCGTTAATGTAACAATCGACCGGTAATGTCATAAATCGACCAGTAATGTAATATTCGACCGGTAATGTATTAAATCGACCGTTAATGTAATAATCGACCGTTAATGTAACAATCGACTGGTAATGTAATAAATCGACCGGTAATGCAATAATCTCTCTCTCTTTCCCTCCCTAGCTCTCTCTCCCTCTCTTGCTCTCTCACTCTCCCACTCTCTCTTTCTTTCTCCCCCTCTAGCTCTATCTCTCTCCCTCTCTCCCTCTCTCCCTCTCTCCCTCTCTCCCTCTCTCCCTCTCTCCCTCTCTCCCTCTCTCCCTCCCTAGCTCTCTCTCCCTCTCTTACTCTCTCACTCTCCCACTCTCTCTTTCTTTCTCCCCCTCTAGCTCTATCTCTCTCCCTCTCTCTCTCTCTCTCTCTCTCTCTCTCTCTCTCTCTCTCTCTCTCTCTCTCTCTCTCTCTCTCTCTCTCTCTCAGTCTCTGTCTCTCTGTCTCTCTGTCTCTCTGTCTCTCTGTCTCTCTGTCTCTCTGTCTCTCTGTCTCTCTGTCTCTCTGTCTCTCTGTCTCTCTCTCTGTCTGTCTGTCTGTCTATGGATGACCCGCGGAACATCAGGACACAGTAATGATCGGTCGAGAAAACACTCCTTCTGACTGTAAATCTTACTCATGTATATTTTGCGTTTTGTTCGTGACCGTCTTGGATACGCCCTCGCTGTCAACCAGTGATTGTGTTGCCTTACAAACATATATACTTAAATAGTAGGGGAAGGTTGTGACCTATACTCATAGGGGAGCTTTGAGCCACCCCCTGTAACTTTGTTATTACTTATCATACGTTTAATTTGTCCGTGCACAGAAAAAGAAAACAATCACAGCATTAATTGTAAATTAAAGAGGTAAATATTTCATGGTGAAATGGAAATGTGATGATCCCTTAATTTTATCATATGATGATTAGTGAACGTCAACTGGGTGTCAGCATGGTTAGCCGTTAGGATCTCATTGTCGTCGTCCTCATCATCGTAATACTCATTGCCATCATGGTCATCATCTTTGTCATCAAAATCGTCATCATCATCATTGTCGTCGTCGTCGTCATCATAGTCATAATCATCAACACCTTCATATCACTAAGACGACGCCTTCATTGTCTTCATCTTCTTCCTCCTCGTCATCATTATTATTTATTACCCTCATCATCAATGACGTTATCAACGTCATTAGCATTGTCTTAATCACTATCATCATCATCATCGTAATAACAATAATAATCATTATCGTCATAATCATAATCACCATCGTTATACTCATCATCAACACTAAGGTGACGTCTTAATTGTCTTCAGTTTCCTCGTCATCGTCATCGTCATCGTAATCAGTTATCATCCTCATCATCACAGTCTTCGTCATCATTACTAACTTCATCATCTTCACATTCATTATCACCGTCATCATAATCAACGTAGTCGTTTGTATTACATTACCGGTCGATTATTACATTACCGGTCGATTTATTACATTACCAGTCGATTGTTACATTAACGGTCGATTATTACATTACCGGTCGATTTATTATATTACCGGTCGATTATTACATTACTGGTCGATTTATTACATTACCAGTCGATTTATTACATTACCGGTCGATCGTTACATTAACGGTCGACTATTACATTACCGGTTGTAACACACGTACGCACGCAATTTTCTTAAGCATGGCATATTTATCACCGCTAAGGATAAAAAAGTATTAAAACGTCAGAGTTTTTGAAAAGGGTGTAGGCTGTAATATAGAGCACACTAAAATTCTCAATAAACGATGCACATAATAAATTATATATATACACAATGTATAGCGATACAAAGGCGGTGCATACATTATACAACTTACTCTAAAAATTTCACTCCAATGCATAATTTGCTATCCGACAATGTTCTTAATATTTGTTAAATATTCAACATTGGACTTTGCAAATGGGCGCCCAACGAAAAACAAACGTACAGATGTGCGCAACCGTGTTAATTTTAGACGGACCAATGATCAGCAAATGGGGCGTGGCTTAAAAGCGCCTGTTAGTTTTTCATAAGTGAATCGCAAAGACGCAACCCGCGGTGAGCAAAGAGACCGATTTGCTGTAGCGACCGTTACTGCACTGACGTACATGACTCCTAAGGTGCTGAACAGCGAGTGTACATCTGCGGGTGACCAGAGGTGATTTATTTGACAAGATTTTAGACCGTACAGGTGATGGAGCAGGAGAAACTTCAGAAAAGTAGCTGAGATAAGTACCGACGATACATGGAGTGCATAAAACATTATTTACTGACTAAAAACTCTTGGTGTGTGACAGGCGAATGCGCAATGTTGTGCTGAAGGCTACGAAGCACGGCCAACAAACAGTTTTATTTTTGAATAAATGGATTTGTCTCTTGCTTAATTAAATATTATTATAGAACATATTTAATTGTAGATATGTTTTGTTGTAAACCATTGCAGTATTATACAAAGGGTTACGTTGTTTCGATTTGTGTAAATGAATGAAAATGTGTACATTTTATATTTAATTTAACAATACTACTTGAACTGTTATTTCACATGTAATTATGCACGTTGACAAGATAATACATGTCTACTTCTGTAAATCGTGATTGCGTGACTCATTTCCATAAATGTATTAATAAAAATAGCCGAGTTACCCGGCGTTTCCTGGTGGAAAAAGACAGTCGCTTGTGCTAAAGCTGTTCCGTACAAATTTGGAATCATCCCAATGGGCCTGCTAGACTGCACACAACATCTCAGCCCGATACATGAAACACTGACAGAGAAAAGTGCAATTTTAACATTGTGACCCCCAGATCCCCACCCCAAGAATAATTTCAAAACAATCTATATATAAAAACTACACCAAAAGGCCCGCTAGATAAAATGCGATATTTCAGCTCCATCCATGCCACGTTGACGGAGACATGTCATTTTAAAATGTTTACCCCCAAGATCCCCACCCCTAACGAATTTAGAAAAGATTTAAATCTACGAACCATATCAATGGGTCAGCTAGATCGCACACAAATGTTAGCCCCATTAATGCAAAACTTATGCAGATAAGTGTCATTATAAAATTGTAACCCCCCACCCCCGGACGTATTTCGAAACAATCTACAAAATACACCAGTGGGCCCGCTAGATCACACACCAAATTTCAACTCCATACACGACAAATTGACAGAGATAAATGTCAGTTTCTAATGGTGACCCCCAAAAAAACCCCATCCCGGGCGAATTGTGAAAATTCTACATTTACAAACTACCGCAATGGGCCCGCTAGATCACACACGAAATTTCAGTTTAATACATGCTGGAGATATGTCATTTAAAAATGTTTATATCCCAGGATCCCCACCCAAACGAATTTCAAAAAATCTTAATGTACGAAATACACCCAATGGACCCACTAAACTGCACACAAAATGTCAGTCCCATACATGCGAACTAACGGAGATATGAATACTCTGGCAGACAAACAAGCAGACAGACAGAAAACCGTATTTGTTTTATATAATATAAATGGGCCACGCACACTTTCGGCAGGCACCGTGTTTAAGCTGGCCAAAAACAGACGCTAACCTTTGGCATTTAGAAGTGTAAATTAAAATAAATAAGCGTAGATAAACATAACAGAACAAAACACGAAATATTTACTCAAAAATATTTGTCCGTTATTAAAAACGCCTACAATCGTGATTTTGCGCGCCGTTAATTTTCCGTAATTATCCATATGGCAGTGAAGTTTTCAGTAGCATGAACTGCTTCTACAGAAATCAGAACATTAAACGTATGATAAATATTAACAAAGTTACAGGGGGTGGCTCAAAGCTCCCCTATGATAGGTCACAGCCTTCCCCTACTATTTAAATGTGTCTGTTTGTAAGGCGCGGAGTCACTGGGTGACAGCGAGGGGGTGTCCAAGACGGTCACGAACAAACCTCAAAAAATACATGAGTACGATTGATCAGAAGAGGAAACACAGTCTGAAGGAGTGTTGTC
>OZ023213.1:47857117-47884617 GCA_963995525.1 Escarpia spicata
GAGGAATAGATATGGAGAGAGGGATGGAGGGAAAGGAACATGGATGTTGAGAACGAGGGGGACAGCGAGAGGGGGGAGAATGGGAGAGAAGAAGGGAGAAAGTGAGGGAGAGAGAGGGGAGACGTAGATAGAGGGAAAGAGAGGGAGTGAGGGAGAAGTAGGGCGAGAGGATGAGGAGTGTAAGGAAGAGAGGGAGGGAGAGAAGAAGAGAGAGGTTGGGTGCGAGTGTGAGAGATAGGGAGAGAGAGAGAGGGAGGGAGGGAGGGAGGGAGGGAGGTAGGGAGGGAGAGAGGGAGGGGGAGGGAGGGAGAGAGAGAGGGAGGAAGAGAGAGGTTGGGTGAGAGTGGGAGAGACAGGGTGCGAGAGAGAGGAATATATATGGAGAGAGAGGGGGGAGGGAGGGAGGGAGGGAGGGAAGGAGAGAGGGAGAGAGAGAGAGAGCTGCAGAGAAGAAATGAGAAAGTTAGAAACGAATCTGGAAGACCTAGACGACGCACTTAATTTTACAATGAACCTCATAGCTGCCTGAAGACTTAAACATCAAGTGTCGGGAGCTTCCGAGACTCCCCAGGAACCCCGATCGATCCATGGTATTCAGATGTCATCTACGTTCTTATAGACCGCCGAGGACGAGTCTTCCTTACAGACGTCGTCTTATTTATTCTTCTATTTTCTTCTCTCGTGTGTCCTAATCATGATAAAGCAACACAGCTCCCTGGGCCACGAAAACAGCTCCAGTCCGTGCGGAATCGTTCAGAATTTTTTTTTTATGCATCGATGCGGAACATCAAACCAAGGACATTGAGTATAATCAATTCGCTAAGTTTCCATCTTTCTCCAACACGCAGAGAAGCATATCGTGTACATATAATTATATAACCATAAATAACTACCGTTTTTGTTTTTTTACATTCTCCCAATGCCGTCTTTACAGAATAACCATTATGACTACATACATATAATGTACACACATTGTACACATAATATTATATATATAGTATGTGTACAATATGTGTACATTATATGTATGTATTCATAATGGTTATTCTGTAAAGACGGCATTGGGAGAATATGGTTAGTTTGCCATTAAAGGATCATTTTTGTGAATGTCTTGTTTCATTATTTAAATAAAAAATGGGTGAAATCAATAAGTGTAATGTGGCGTGGCAATCTACATTCAGTGGAGGCCCATATACTGGGGAATGCTATGGGTGTATACGCACCGCCTCACTGAAGGAAAACATTTCACTCTCAGAAAAACAATTCCACTTGAGATCTAAATGGGGGTTGCAGTATAGTATAATGTCTTAAGAGAGGTGCTGTATAAGGTTTGTGGGAGCAGGTCTATAAAATAATGCACCCCCCAAAACATTATGGGCCTGATTTGGTTGTAGTCAGATTCTGAAATTCCACATGGCTAGCACTTCCGTGCCATCATATAAAGCTGTGAATATAATAACAAATAACGTTTGAACTTCAAGTGGATAAAGGAGAAGTGTCAAAACAAACAAGAATACGGCACGGCAAGATGTCAAATCCTGGAAGAAACCCTCTTGGACATCTGAAGGATTTATCCAGTTTGACCAGCCACATGAACAAAGTTGACTGCAACAATCGGAAGAAACAACAATAGCACACAGTTCTTTTTAGAGCCGAAAACACTTTGCAAAATATAATGAGACATGTAGAGAGTTTATTCATAAGTTCTCCAAACATTCATCAATTCATCTTTAAAAACCAATGCAGCGCACATTATAATATAACACATACATTATACATTTCCAAAGAAATGAACATTGTTATGTTTTACCAATAATATTATTATGTTTTACCAATAACATTATTATGTTTTACCATTAACATTATTATGATTTACAAATAGATACAATAATCTGCCAAACAATATTTCATACAAAGGCTTTCATGGAGCAGAGTGCATTGATGCAGTGGCCCTGGTTTGAATCCTGTGCTGCAGTGTGTTGCACCTTGGGCAAGTTTGTTCACTTTGTGTTACTCCAGTTTACTCAGCTGTATGAATAAGTACCTGGCTATAGATAGTTGTGGATATAAAGTATTTTTACAGCTATTTTGTATTAACCCACTTAGTTAAGGCTTTAACATTGTTAACAAATAAAATATTAACAACATGAATAACCATTCTTAATTCACTCTAATGGTAATATATGGTTTCGTAATTAGGTAACAATAATTAAACAACACATATTTCTGATAGGGGGAATCCATGGCCTAATGTAAAGATAAATACACCATTTTAGGAGTATAACCGGAATGGATCAGAATGCTGGAGATATGTCATTTATTGTGAATTATTTGATGTAGCACCACATAATGCGTATTGTTTAGCTATCTTGTACAACAATAATTAGTAACTTATATATATTATGTAGTTATACTTTATCTGTCTGTCCTAATACACAAGTACGCATTATACTAATGTACTGGTAGTTATTTGTAACATTATCAGAACGACGCCTGGTGACTAGAGTACACATGAACGTAGGGACGTTGTGGTTTGTCCGTGCACAAAAAAGAAAACAATTACAGTATTAATTGTCAGTTAAAAAGGTAAATATTTAATGGTGAAATGGAAATCTTAATTTTTCCAGCAAAAAATAGAATATCAACTGTTATTAGATATTTAGACTTCTTTTCAATTCACTAATTTAGTTCAGACCAAAATACACATGGCGATACATATATTGGTCCATATATTCATATACATGTAACAGTTAACAAGCTGATATTAATATTAGAAACCATATTATGTAATTAAACTTAAAAGTGGGACATGTAATATGACCTAGGTATTTGATACTACTAACTTATTTGAGTTCCTCCCATTTAACTTAGGTGCAAGAGGACATACATTCTTCATAATTTTACCTTCCTCTATTTATCAGTATAACTCTTCTCTCACAGTTAAATTTTATTTAATAACCACAACATTTTCACAAACTAATAACAACTCCCCCAGGCTTACATTGGAGAGATAGAGCATCACCAGGTCATCTGTATACAAGTATGTGTTAACATTTTGGGTCACTTTTCTTAAGCATGGCATATTTATAACCGTTACGGACACAAAAGTGTTAAATCGTCAGAGTTTTTGAAGAGGGTGTGAGCTGCGGTATAGCGAATACTAACATTATCAATGCACGATACACATAATATGTCATAGATATACGCAATATATAGCAACACAAAGGCGGTGCCTACATTATATAACTTACTCTAAAAACTTCACTCCAATGCATAATTCGCTATACGACAACGTTCTTTAATATTTGCTAAGTATTAGACTTCGTAAATAGGCGCCCAACAAAAAAGAAACGTACATACGCGCGCATCCGTGTTTATTTTTAGACAGACCATTGATCAGCAAATGGGGCGTGGCATAAAAGCGCCTGTTATTTTTATATAAGCGAATCGCAAACACGCGTCCCGTCTACGGATGCCTGTGTAATTAGAAAGAAAGGGGGACTGATCACAATTATTTATCACAGATACGAAAAATGATTATTATGAGCTACATGACATTACATTCCTCCCCAACTTGAATATAAACTTATCCAGTAAAATGGACAATGCATTCATAACAAAGTTATGCAGTTCTCAAAAGTATTACGTAACTTGGCACATTAGTCCACAAGACTTGATTTGACAGTTCGCACATAGTCCACTTCTGTCGTCATGTGTTTGTCAGACAGACGTGCAGTATGTACGTCGTTGTCAGCGTAATCGTCATGTCAAATGATAGTCCTTCAGGTGTGTTGGAAGTTGGCGGCGGAGAAGTGGTCTCGCTGGTATATTGGCGTGGGCCGGGGCAGGTGTAGACGCAGTCGGCGTAGGGGTAGATACGGTCGTGGGTGTGACAAGCTTCGAAGGGATCCTTGGGCGTAGTGACACGGGACCTGGACTGCGACGAAGGTTGCTGTTGGGTGGGTTGAGAAGTTGATGACATCGGTATCTCGGTGGTGTGGTTATCTTCTTCTTCTTCTTGCACTTGCTGATATGGTCATTTTCAGCAATGCGAATGTAGACAGGTCTTGGTGTTTGGCTTCGGATGGGAAAACCGGGCAGACAAGTTTTCATTTTGCGGCCAGTCAGGGCTACGAAGCGCTCAACCTCTACGTTCGCTTTTGGCCAAAGAGGCATAATCTTCCTGTGGTGGATCCCGAAACTGGACATGAAGCTTGTAAACTCTCCACCGTTGAAAGAAGAGCCATTACCCGTCTTGACTGATGTTGGGATTCCTTGGCGGGAGAAAACGGCTTCTAACTTGGGTACACTTACTGCCTTGGCAGAAGTGGATTGGACAATTTCAACCTCTGGAACTCGACTATACTGGTCTATGATAACGCGAAGGTAATCGCCTGATGTGAAGGGACCACCAAAGTCAATGGCAAGTGAACTCCATGGTTCCGAGGTTAAGGGAGTTGGTTGGAGGGGTTCACGTTGGGCAGGTCCTGGACGTGATGCGTGGCAGGGCATACATGATTTGATTGCATCTTCAACAAGTTTGTTAATGCCAGGGTACCAGACCTTGTGTCTGATGCACTGCTTGGTCTTAACAATCCCTTAGTGTGTTTAGAGTGCAATTGCAACGACTTTCTGTTGTAGAGTGGCTGGGATGACAAGAAGATTTCCTCGGAAAACCAAACCATGATGGACTAAGAGTTCTCCTCTGAACCAGTTGAAGTTTTATATATCGGGCTCTTCCCAGTGGCGAGTTTGGATTGACAACGTCAACTTCCGAAGTGGTTGGTCTTGCACTGTGGCGTTCTTCAATTCTGCACTCGTCATTGACTTGAGTTTGGCTTTCTTCTCATATTTCAGCTGCAGCGTTGGCCCCAAAGTAGTAGAAGTTTGTAGCGGCGAAGACCGACATGGATGGTGAAGGTAGTGATGTGATGGCTTTCTTCGTCTACTTGTAGTTGATGGCATGTGTTTGTCAAGTCTAGCTTGCTGAAAATAGTTGTATCGTTAAGGTCAGCAATGCGCTGTTCAAACGTCGGCATCGGGTGTCTCTCTCTCCGTATGGCCTTGTTGGGTTCCCTCATATCGACGCAGATTCTCACACCACCCGATTTCTTGGGGACGACTACGATAGGGCTCATCCAGGGTGTGGGGCCTTCAACTTTTCAATGACGTCCATCATCTCGAGGCAATCTAGTTCCTTCTCGACATCCTTGCGGACATGAAATGGGATACGTAGATGTCTCTGCGCTATTTATGGGACAGATGGGTCAATGTGCAGCTTGATTTGGATGTCCATGATCCGACCCATGGATCCATCCAACAGGACGTGGAACTCTTCAGAGATTGTTTGTTGGCTAGTTTGAAGGGGAAATGGTTCAGCTGCATGTGTTGGGTTGTTTCGCCGCTCAGGAGGTTGCTGCACGTGTTTGATTCTAGGACGTAGAACTTTGCCCGAGTTGAGCTTGATTCGTAGCTTATTTCTAATTCAAAGAAACCTCGCACAGGCAGAGGCATCTTGAAGCCAAATGCGTATAACTTTGGCAATGGAGACATAAGCCTGGGTCTGTCGGTGAGTGCTTCGTATGTGGAGTGGCCTATGATATTGACAGAAGCACCAGTGTCAATTACAAAATCAATGCGATAGTTTAGTATGTATGTTGTGGTGTTGGGCAAGTTGACCAGTTTGTCAGAAATGGGAAAGACATGCTCTTCATCATCAGATGAAGACGAGGGAAAACCGACATAGCTCACCATGGGTGCAGACATGCAGACACGTGCATAATGTATTATTTTGCCGCAGTTCCAGCACGTCTTGCCTCTGGCTGGGCAGTCATTCTTGGAATGTTGTTAGCAGCCGCATTACTAACAGGAATCACTGGATGAGTGTTCACCGGAAGCACGAGTGGAACAACAGCGATGGCTAGAACCACCTTGACGATTAGTGTTGCCTCGCCGATTGGGCCCAGGGGCAGTCAGCTGCTCAGGGCAAGGCTGGTGTCTGTTGTGAAGAGAGCGATCACCGGAATGACTGGAACCGCGTGAACGATGACCTCGTTGTCAACGGCGACCTTTATGGTCCCGATTCACAATAATAGGCATTGACATCACTGGAGAGGGCGTTGGCAGCAGCAGCATTCTCGATGACAGCCGCTCTTTCGTTTCAGACTGCGAGCGTCGTCTGGTACTTACTTGATATTTAGATTGTCTTTCAGGGCCTTCCTGCGCTCTTTGGAAGAAAGCAGCCTTGGATGATTGGTCCAAGAATCTCTCTGTCGACATCATGAAAGTCACAAAGGATTGCCTTTCAGACGGGTATGGAAAGCGACGATGCTCTACCCTTCTTTCTGGGATGTTTGCCTGAACATAAATCTCTGATAAGAAATGTTCTTTTTGGGAGGGATATACTCTTCCAGGGACTTCTTCAGCACTGCACATTATCTGGGAATAGGGTTGTCTCCTTCAGTAATTGTTCCAACCCCGTTCTGTTCATCAGTCATAGTCATATATTTCGAAGACATCACGAACCCCATAGTGGAGTAAGACGGATTTATCCTGGCATAATTTCCAATGTCAAGTGCGCAAAGGAGGTTTTCGAATTTGGCTATCCAATTATGCCATCTGGCGCAGGCTGTTGTCTCTTCCCCATAGACAATTACTTTTTCAAAAGGAGGTAGCTAGACAATAACGTCGGCGTAGTGCACATGCAACGCGTGAGTTAAAACAAAGGAAACAAGTCGTTTTGCTAGCTCGTAGCGTTATGACACTGTAATCACGTACCAGAGTTCATCCTCGTCGCCAGATATGATGTTTATATCTAGTACAAACATACCAATATCTTATTGGTGTGGATGAACGTGTTTAATTGTATAGGAACACGACAGTCAAAGTGTCACGCAAACAAGAATGCTGTGAGACTCTCGGAAGTCCCGTCTACCCACGCGTGTATACTCAGAAAGAAACGGGGACAAATTACAAATGTTTTTGATAGATACGAAACATGATTATTATGAGCTACAGGACATCACAGTACCATTTGCCAAACATTCTATAGAACGTTCTTTTGGAGTTTGACGAATGGTTAACATTATTCTGTACTAAAGATGGCGAATGGTTTTATATAATATTATGTAATATATACTTCTATGGGATCTATGGTAGGCCTATTCTATTGTTTTCTCTAACATGTTAACGTGGCACACGTTGATTGTTTTGCTGGCCGGACGTGACGACCGATAGTTATGGAAAAGCATACATACAAGCTGGTCTTTCACAACGTCTTTGACTGTTTGTTCTGTCGGAAATGCTAAGAAAATTGTGTCATTTAGCTTCACACCACTGTTCTGCCCCCTCCCTGGGTTACACGCGACATGAAGCTACATAGACGTGTCTCACTTGGTATTCGCTAGAGGTCACTCCAATAGTCAAAATTCAAAAGTGTCTGCACGCGATCAAGTAGAGGTCAGTATCTTTATGAAATGTGAACGGGAAATACCAAACTACGTACAATACAGACCGACCTCTCAATGTACGTATAGTTTCGCGTAGTTTGTGTAGTAATACATCGATATTTTCAGGTGGCCCCTTAGTTTCAATTGCTTTTCTGCGCTGCGTCTGCTGGTGCCTATGATCACTAGGTGGCACAGAAGTTACTTTCACAACTAGGCTGCAGTTATTTTCGCGCGTTACTTGGGTTAACCCTGCTAGTAACACATTTTTAGACACGCTCATTCATGACATACTGTATAGCAGCCCAACATATTGTTTCCATGTTTAGAGTACTGTTTTAGGACAACAACATACACAGGTCATGGTATGCTTGTAAATTTGGTCAATGATGATTATTTAAGGCACATTGTGTTACTAGGCCTACAAAGTTCTATGGCATGAGATTGAGAAAACATTTCGTGATTCAAACTCAAGCGTTACTATTGTAAAATTTGAGCTGAAGTCACAAAATGTTTTCGTAGATGGTGTTTGTTATGACAACAATTTGAGCAGTTTTTAGCAAAACAAATTGCGTAAGACGTCACCAACTAATCTGCGGAACAAGGGTAGAAAACAGTGTTGTGATCAATCAATTAACGTCCGGTATGTACCCTAAAACCAGTCAGATACCTTAACCAATGGGGAATTTCGAAAGGAAAAGGGGTTACTTTTCTTCTGAGAATTCGCTGGTGAACCACTGAATGCTTTCCGCCGAAGAAACAAATCGTCTTGAAGGGAAACGTTAACATAATTTATATCAATATACATACGTGCGTGCGTACCCACGTACGTACGTACATACGTACACACAAGCTCTCACGTATACATACCCTACATCAGTTATAAATTGTTAGATATAATTAATATAGGTTATCAGGCACGCACGTATACAATTTAAATTAACTGCAGCAAAGAGGAAGTCCACGACCGAGACAGGAGGACAGTGTGAAGAGAGATCCTGGCAGGACTGGGAGGGGAGTCGAGAACGGGAGGAGAGTGTGGATTTTTATATGAGAAGGCGGATGACGGAAACAACAGTGACACAGAATGATTGGCGGAAGAAGAGAAAGAAAGGCATACATCAAAAACCGAAGACCAGTATCAACACCGGCACAATTAAACACAATGCGCATACGTCAACCAAAGAAAATATGTGTTCTGAAGACGCATATAATATATTCGAAGAAGTCCGATCCCCTAGGCCCTAGTCCAGTGTTCTAAACACATATCAAGGAATCTCTGTCGAAGGGAATGGAAACACATGTGCTCTCACGTCGAACGCATAGAGTGCGTGCCAGGAAGCAAGACGACCATCCTCGCAAGCCAACGGTGTGACTATGTATACGACTCATGGCTAGTTTCCTACTCATTGTATGAAATTTTGCTGGATCAATCTACTATTGACTAAGCCGTAACGCCCATTAGAACAGTGAAAACACCTGTCTCACTCGCGCCCCAATTCCAGGAATCCCAATATTATTACCCTTTCGACCATACTCACAAATCGCTGAACGGTATTTTGTATTCAAATAAATACGTGTACTACCCAAATGGTCCATGAAGACCACATAGAAGACGACTTGAATTTTCGGCGAGCGAAATCATTGGCTGAGCTTATCTTCACAGTTTTACAAGGCGATCTACCAGGGGTACTGAGACCATCCTGGCGCGCCAGGGGAGCTGCTGAACACAGCTTGATTTAGCTAACTTCCATACAATGCATAGGAGATCTGCCAGGTGTAGTGTAAATAAACACGCCGTTGGCTTGCGAGGATGACAGTGACCGTTGTATTCAAGCGACATGCAATAACATCATCATATAATCTATTAACCAAAATAGACAGTTGCAGCACCAGACTTCTATTTCAAGTATACAGGTGTTTACAGTTTGTTCTTTATTCCCGAACACAACTTTTGTTTAACGTACCAGGCACATAATAAAATAAACTCAAAACCTTAATAAACGGCTTCAAAAACTGCAAATTACAGAAAGGTGTTTCCTGAAGATGCGAAATATATTCCTCAAAAACGTATATTATTCGAAATGTACACGCTGCTGACACATTATGTCTGACGGCCGACGGTGAAGCCGGGGGTAAAATATATTGCTTCCAACACGCAAACAAATGATGCTGATGGTTTTCAAACGTATACCTTTTTGTGTGTGTGGTTTAAAAAGGTTGTAGCTCACCAACAACATACCTTGCAAGTGTCGCTTATTATGCCATGCTGCTGACAAAGTCGTCCAGTAGCGTGCGAAATTGTAGTCAGTTTCATAGCCGGTACAATGCCTAACCTTTTGTTTAAGTAGGCGCTGTCACTCTAAATTGTCGGTTTGCTTTAGATCCTTAAACATACACACTTACGATTAGTCTTGACTGACGCAGCATCGATACAAATAAGAAGTTTGTAAAGGGTTAGCAGAAGGTTCGACTTTTGCACATATTTAATGACTGTGCCAAATTATCATCCAAACCAACATCCTCAAATGGTAAGTGGACAAGGAAGTTATTGGCCTATTGAGAATCCAAGTAGTATAAACACTAAATGTCCAGGATGGTAGGAGATCAGGATCTCATTGGATATAATGACTATATAATGTCAGAGTACAGGACGTTCTACGCATCGACCCAGGAGATCGGTACAGTATTTAAAATCAAATATCCAGACAACACAGTTTACGTAGACTACACATTAAACGAGTGACAAACGAGACAATAATTGCGTCATTAATATGCATAAAAAAGCATGTTAAAAAGGGTAAGTTTTTATTTATCACAGTATCCACTCCTTAGGTCTGCTCAAAGTGCTTTACGCTATAATCCCTGGCCGACTTGTTCAATCGAACACCATCTCAACTTCCCTGGATAGTATTTGGCCTCGCTGGAATTAATGCGCGAAGACTATTCGTACACAAATTAATATCCACCATTGTCTATATCCGCGTGAGTTACGTAGAGTAAATGAACTTACCCAACATTCGACACTGCAGTACAGGATTTGAACATGAGTTCTGTCGATTTAGAGTTCGATGCTCTAGCTACTGCGCCACTGGGCTCCACGGTAATCCGTTCTATCACGCATACGTCTAACTCTTTTTGTCAGTTTTATTACATTGTGAAAAAAGCGACAAATGGACTAAGTTACATTCCTTCGACGTGTTCAGTCAAATACATAGTTTTGCTTGAAAACAGATCATTTTATCAAGTTGCATGCGACACTGCATTTACCATGATAACGACGCAACGCTTCACCTTTCTCGTATACAATAAAAACATAGTTCTGTGGGCTGTCCCGAAAACAACGCATCTATGAATGTGTGCATCTCATATTTTAACAAGGGAAGTGCGAAGTGCGCAAACACTTGTCAGGGTATACTCAATCTAAACCGTAACGTCACACAGTAATAAGTAATTTTTTTTCCAAGCACAATTCCAATTGCTAGTATTTATTGTAGACATCATCAGTGTGGGCATCTAGTGCTATGCTCCACACAGGCGCAACAATAAATACGTATTATGTTGTGCTCTGAATACTTAAATTGTGTATTTTAAATGCACTTGATATTTAGGCAAGTACAGTTCACGAAGTGCAAAGTATTTTACGCTGTTACTTCAAAACCCCAAGGTCATGTAGTTCACTTTAAATCCAAGTACTTGAAGTTAACACTAGGATACTAGGCATGCCATACCCCAAGAAATACAAAGTTAACGAGTAACACATTATTTTAGATAAACAACCTACTATAAAGTTACCTCGATATAACTATAACGAATCCTAAAACATATTTCAGTACAATAAATAATTGTGTTGTTATTGGAGCTTTAGACTATATATAAAATCATTGCAAAAAATATTGAAAATGTATTACGTAAATTCGTGAGACAATCACAACGCCTAAGACGGTTTTGGGACGAAACGTGTAGTTACACGTCGGCCACTATTTGGTAGTTAATACATTGTTGTATTTACATTTCGTACTTGGGTTGGGATTGCATCGGACTAGTGAACATTTTAAAGGCACGTTCCGAAATGAATAACTAGAATATAAAAGCAGTAGTGTTTTGTACTGTAAATGAATACATATAACGTCCCCTTTTTATATTTTATCTTGCCACCTGTGTTTTTACAGAACTTGCAAATAACTTAACAAACACTTCGGTTTTGTTATAGAAGATGTTAAAGTTTGCAGTCAAAGCCAGTACATTTCCGTCGCTCGAGGGCACCAACGGTAACCCTAAACTTGTACATTAAAGTGCCATTTCAAAACAGCGATATATGACACGTCATCGATAGATTTTCCACGAACAAACCTAATTCGTTTCCGGTCATGTCGACTTCATGCACGTGCAGGCCAACATGTACAAAGACGACGGAAGTGACACCATGGGTAACAAACATACACCCATGTCCATATAATTAGAAGGTTCATTCGGTCATTTGAGGCTAATCTTTTGTTCAACGAGATGTTATTAGAGAGCACCATCGTCAAATAATTACATCAACACATAAATGCTGTAATGCTGTAATTCAAAATACTATCTAGCTACCATTTACTTGCGTCGTCTTATGTGACCAAACGTAGTTCAATATGCAGGGCCATGAGAACTCTTGTTGTGCATCGCAATGAATTCATATTTGATGTGCTTCGAATATCAGTCTTGGCGAGCATTATAGAAATCCTTCCTTTAACGCATTTGAAAACATACTTTACATCTCTTTTTTCATTATTTACATCATTCTTCAACATAAATCACTAAGCGGTTCGCGATTGTTCACTATTATGCTTTTTACGTTCTGGTTAATAAACATGCTCCAAATACTGCATAAAATATATCACAAAAGTACCCTCACCTTTGATGACTGCTGAAATCCTGCAGTCTAGAAGACGGTGTCGTTATATTGTGCGTGTATTGCGTATAACACGTTCATCTTTGGATATATCACGCAATTCAAAACAGTGTCGCTGTTACAATAGACAACTGACAAAAGCGAAATCAGATTTTTGTTTAAAACAACGCTGACAATCTTGGTCAGCGGTGGAGTTATATAAATACAATTTTACACCGAATGCCTGCTCCATTTCTAACTACACATCATTTAACAAGTTCTGTTTGTGATATGTTGTGAGGTTGTTTTGATGATATAGTTAGTCTCAAACGTTCTTCCTTCCCATATGATATGTTAAAGCATGTAAACGTTCAACCTTCACTTATAAATATCTTAGGTACTTCTTTTACACCGGCTACAGTTGAGGAACAAATCATAAGAGAGAAGTGGACCTGGGCACGGCACACCAGTAGACTACGAGATAAGCGATGGATATTGCGTATCACTACCTGGAGGCCTTACGAAGGGAAATGATCTAGAGGAAGACCGGTGAGACGGTGGAAAGACGAACTAGACGAGTATTGGAAAGGCACCATATGGCAGAGGATAGAGCAAGACAGGCATTTCTGGAATCGAAACCACGGAACACTACGACTGCACAATGATGATGATGATGATAATGATGACAGTGAGGAAATGAGGCACATAATAATGTGTTCTCTAAATAAATCCCATGAATTTGATTCATTACCCACACTACTGCTAAATGTATGTACTTGGTACAATTAACTAATATCGTAAATGTTTAACTGAGTTCGGGGTATTTTCATATGATTGTAAGCTAGCGCATGTAAACCCACTTTTAAGAAGTTATCTTTTCCAAAAGACAACTTTAGAAATCATAGACCGCTTTTAGTCTTAGCTTCATGTCAAGATAATTTGAAAAAAGATGTGTGAAAATGCTTTGGCTCTTATATCAGCTAAAATTGCTTCTCCAACGTATCAAAATCTTCTTACAAATAACTTCATTTTACGGAGGTTGCTTTCTTAAATGTGCATAATGATATAACTATAAATATGGACCATGATAAACATGCTCGATCTACCTACGTTACAGCGGAGCGCAGTGGTGCAGTGGCTAGAGCTTCGGACTCTCGACCGAGAGAACCCCAGTTCGAATCCTGTGCTCTGGTATCGAACCTTCGAAAAGTTCGTTCAATCTACGTTGCTCCACTTCACTCAGCTGTATGAATGTGTACCTTGCTATAGACTGTGGTGAGTATTTGTGTATAGATAGTGTATGTGCATTAATTGCAGCGTGACTGGATGCTCCCCAGAGAAGTCGATATAGTGTTCGATTGAACAGGTCTGCAAGGGAGAAAAAAGTATAGTTAAGTAAACCGTTTGAGCAGTCCCGAGGACTGGATACTGTGCTATATAATAGCTTACCTTTTTACCATTGATTACACTTTCTTATAAATCATTTACTTTATGGCATTCTGTATTTTGTACGGCTTTGAAGTGGTTTTCGAGATATCTAATAGATAGACACCAGAGCGTTAAGTTTGGTGAATGTCTTTCATTTGCACTCCCTATTTCGTATGGTATTCTTCAAGGTTCTGTCCTTGGACCATTACCTTTCACCCTCTACGCTACTCCACCGAGCTCAGTTATTAAGAGTTACAATTTGAGACTCATCTTTATGCAGATGAATGGTACACAGATTTATATTAATCTACTCTTGATATTAATTGCTCCTTAAATCTACCCAGAAACGGTCTTAATGACATTTTCCATTGGATGATTGTGAGTAGACTAAACTTAAAGGCTGATAAACCGTCTTATTTATGGCACACAGTCGGTCTGAAAATAATAAACTTTCTCCCTACACCTAACCTTAGCCAGTATGTTACGTCTGTACGTTCAACATGAAATCTAGGAGTTCTCTTTGATGACAATTTCAATTTCAGACAGCATATTTCTCAAATTTGTCGTTGTATTGTCATCACATTTTTGATTTAATTATAATAATACATAATAATAAACGTCTTTACGTTGACACCGTAAAACCCGGGGCTGTTGGTCCGTTCACGGGTGTGTACAAACACAAAATATATCAAATTCAATTCATGGTGTATTTGTTGGTATTTCCCTCTTTGTGTTGCAAAAACTGTCGCATCTGCACTTGCTAATAGACTTAGCTATTGCAATTCCCTAATTCATAGAATTGCCATTAAGAATTTCACATCATTATACAACGTGTAAATATTAATGGTTCGCAATAGTTGTGGCTCGGTTTCCGAGGTTTTCTCACTCAGTGCCACTTCTGAGGTATTTGCATGTGCTTCCTGTGCGATATCGTATATAAGATATGCACAATTACCTATCAGACATTGTCATGTAAGCAACTTGTATATTTACATTAATGTCTTACTCCTGTAAGAAAGCCTATATCGCTTCGAGCATCTAGTTCTAATTAACTTTTTGTTCCTAGAATCAATACTAATATTGGAACTGGGACTTTTTGTAAGCTACACCAACTCTTTAGAATATTCTCCCTCTTTTTTTTAGACCACTTGAACATATTACACAATTCATCTATAATTTAAGAACGTAGCTTCACAGCGGTGCATATCGACCTTAGATCCCTGGCGCAACCGTCCATCTGTTGACAACTTGTATACGGCTTATGATATTTTGACTTCTCCGTTATGAACTACCCCTACCGACCTTGTGCATACCCCAGGGAACAAACAAGGGTGGCATCGTCTGACTGTGGACATGACACCCCTACGCCCCAGTAGGCGATTTTACCTGCGTCATTTTCTTCGAATGCTTACAAACATTAAAGATGCGCAATTTCCGTGTCAAAACAAGTTTCAATGACTCAGTGAAACATGTTTCTTCTTCAAAATGTACCATTATTTTTTGTAGCGAGCCAACCAAAGTTTGTGCATTCATTGCTAGATGTTTATTTTCACGCCAACAACTTTTAGCAATAAATATTGATTTTAATTGATTTTTTATGATAAGTTAAATGTCATCTTACTGTCGCCGGTGTGTTGTTTAGAATGTGCGTCGTAAAATATCAAGGTGTTTCTCTGGCTAATAAAAAATGACGTCATTAGCTGCAGTATAAGTTCCGCCAGACCGGCGGATTACGCATTGCAGTGAGGCGACATATCCCAGTGGAACGGTAAGACACAATGTTTCAATATCTAGCATAAGTTTGCGCTTGAGTTGGATGAAAATGTATTATGTTTGCTATATTCTTGACACCATATGTAGAGGGTTTAGCACATTTGCGAAACTAATGCGAACAGTGCAATATAGTTGTCTTACTAGTGTGAAATTTAGTTGTTAGAAATCTCGAATATTTCGATCAATGCCTTTCATTAAGTTTTCCAGTTTGTTTTCTTTCCAGTCCAGATATCCAGCGACATCAGCTAACTATACACTTTATATCTGAAAATAACTAATGACTGGCCATGAAACCTCGCTCAAAAGCACCGTCAAACAGCTTTGATACATCTTACTATATAGCAGCAGATGTATTGTTGCTGTTGCCATCTTCTATCACCGTCCTTATCTTCTTCTTCATTTCAGTAACAAGATTCCGGCATGAATAAGCTTTTCGTCTTGTTAGCTCGTGTGCTCGTCTTGTTAGCGCTATTAGGCGCTGTGTTGGCCGGCTTCCGTCCTCACTGTAAGTGGAATATAATTGACAACTGCTCTTAGTGAAAATGTACTAAGAAAATTGCGAGTATGAAATATTGTTTATCAGAATTAGTATCGATGTATATGAATGTCAATAGATGCCAATAACACGTTCTTTGATGTGAACGATTAGCTTAGTCAACATAAGAACATGAGTTTAGGGAACATTATTCAAATAACCTATCCATCACGTGATTTATTGCCTATCAACAAGCGGCTTCAAACCTGTAAAATGGCATACGAACATGGGGAACTGCCCATTATTCCGTTGCAACAAAAAACATCAGGTAAAACGGTTGGTTTAAGTGAGGACAGCATGCGGGTACGATTGATTTAGAAAATGTCTCGCTGTCTTTGTATTGCAATGCACATATTTAAATACCTTTGATAGAGGTCATGCAAATAATTATGATCGTGATGAACGAAAAGAGTAAGATACTGGACGACACTGTTGCGCCGCATCACGTGGACTGAGTTTGTAGCCTGTGTGACGC
The DNA here is from genome assembly GCA_963995525.1 of Escarpia spicata. Classification (NCBI taxonomy): domain Eukaryota; kingdom Metazoa; phylum Annelida; class Polychaeta; order Sabellida; family Siboglinidae; genus Escarpia; species Escarpia spicata. The sequence goes on from OZ023213.1 coordinate 47,873,644, forward strand.
GAACTCTCAGAAGGAAGGGACGATGACAAGCGTAGAGGAAGATTTAGTTACTTGGAGTTACGTTTACAAGACGTGGATGGGAATATGTTAAATGCTGATGTAATCGGTATTGCGCGAGAGAAGCAGAATTATCGGTCCAAGCCAGTGGGCATATTAAGATAAACCAAATATTATTTTAAAACATATGTTTCTTCAATTATTATCACTTAATTTGACATAGGGACTTCATTATGGAGCCATATTGTGGTGATGCGTTTCGACTTCGTGATGATTACCGTACCATTGTTGCCGCAGGTTCCATAAAGCACTGCGGCAGACGAGATGGCGACTACCCTAACAAGTGCACGTACGATTGCCGTTATTACATTAAATGCCGGGACGGGAGAGCATACTACCGGCGGTGTCGTTCTGGACGCTTCTTTGACGCCGATAGAAGGCGCTGCATAAAAGGTGACCAATCACTGTTTGTGTGTATGTGTGTGTGTGTGTGTGCACGCGCGCGTGTATGTGTTTGTGTGTGTGTGTGCGCACGCGTGAGTGCGTGCGTGCGTGCGTGCGTGCGTGTGCGTGCGTGTGCGTGCGCTTGCGTGTGCGTGAGTGCGTGCGTGCGTGCGTGCGTGCGTGCGTGCGTGCGTGCGTGCGTGCGTGCGTGCGTGCGTGCGTGCGTGCGTGCGTGTGAGCTTGCGTACGTGTGTTACAACCGGTAATGTAATAGTCGACCATTAATGTAACAATCGACCGGTAATGTAATAAATCGACTGGTAATGTAATAAATCGACCAGTAATGTAATAATTCACCAGTAATATAATAATCGACCGGTAATGTAATAATCCACCAGTAATATAATAATCGACCGGTAATGTAATAATCGACCGGTAATGTAATAAAAACGACTAAGTTGATTATGATGACGATGATAATGAAGGTGATGATGATTATGTTAATAATGATGACGAAGACTGTGATGACGAGGATGATAAATGATTACGATGACGATTAAGAGGAAACTTAAGACAATTAACAGGTCACCTATATAATGATGATGAGTATGTCGATGGTGATTATGATTATGATGATTATTATTATTATTATTACGATGATTATGATGATGATAAAGATTAAGACAATGCTAATAATGTTGATGACGTCAGTGATGATGAGGGTAATAAATAAGCATGATGACGAGGAGGAAGAAGATGAAGACAATGAAGGCGTCGTCTTAGTGACGCGAAGTTATTAATGATTATGACTGTGATGGCAACAACAACAATGATAATGACGAAGATTATGATGACAAAGATGATGACCGTGAGGGTAATCATTATTACGATGATGAGGACAACGACAATGACACCCTAAAGGCTAACCATGCTGACATCCAGTTGATATTCACTAATCATTATATGATCAAATTAAGGGATCATCTGAAACAATTTAGGAGACGTCTCATAATGCAATGTTACGGAGTGATATTATAAAGTTACTAGAAACTTAAGGGTAATGGGTAACTTCTAAATAATAATAATAAAACGAACAACTGTAACAATTAAGGGACAATCTTAAAAAAACTAAGTTAAAGGTTAGTGTAATCTCATTCAACTTCATTTATATAAACGAACAACGAGCACCTAATGTATATTAATTATGCCTAATATTAAGGAATTATATCAACAATATTAAGGGGTCATTTTATAATGAACAAGCTGGTCATCTCAATACACGGCGGGGTCATCTGGTAGAATCAAGACCATCTTCTCGAAAAAATTAGTCAAATTATGGGGACACCTCATAGAAAGAATGGGTCTTCTAAAAAAAAGTATTATTACAAAATATGTAAGTAGTCATTAGTACATTAACGGATCATCTCAAAACAATAAGTGTTCATCTCTCAATCCAGGTTTTTGTTCTCATAAAAGGTCATATCAAAAATGTAAATGTTCATTGAAATGAACGAGGTGTTCGTATCAATGATTTAGATCAACTTTAAATGATAAAGGCTCATCTCACAAATAAAGATGTCTTCTCAACTTAGTTAAGGGAACATTTCGAAACATACAAGTATTTATTAAAATGAACTGGCTGATCGTGTCAACATATTCAGGGATCATCTCAAAACATTAAACGGTCTTCTCATAAATAATAGGGTTTTCTCAAAATACATTATGGTGTTGTTTTACACAAAATATAAACTTTCATCAAAAACACCTAACACCGTGAAATGTATCGTGGTACTGAGTATTGTGGTAGACTAGGCTAGAATTGAAAACACGATGTTGAGTGGTTCCATTTTATTTCAACAACAAACCGAACGGGGTTTTTACTTCCGTTCGCAAGGGCAAGCTAAACTGCATAGCGATACACCACACACCGCCTTTTCAAAAAGGTTATGGGATCATTGCCAAAATAGACGTGTTGTTAAAATAATTGTTTGATCATCTCAACACATTAAGGGATCATCTTAAAAAAATACGTAGTCATCTCTCAAAGGGGTTTTCGCAAACAACTTAGGGTATAACTCAAAATGTATTGTTGCCGAGTGCTATTATAAAATTATTCGAAATAATAATAGTAATAAAAATAATAATGATCAACTGAAACAATTACGGGGTAATCTCAAAAACCTAAGCTTAAGTGTTAACTGAATCAACTAAAAGGGTCATATCAATTAATAACGGGCACCTAATGTATTTTAAAATATGCCTAATGATAAGAGATTATGTAACAAACAATTTAAAGAAAACATTTTAAAGTAGTTTTGGAGAGGACATTGTTATAACAAACTAGCAGATCATCTCAACACGTGACGGGATCATTTCATAAAATCAACTGGTCTTTTCGAAGAAAACGTTAATTAAATTAAGGGGTCGTCTAATAAAATGATGGGTCTTCTCAAAAAGTATCGTTACAAAATCCGTACGTAGTCATTAACAAATTAAGGGCTGATTAAAAAATGTAGGGTGCCTTCTAAAAAATTTAAATGATTATATTAAGCAGTGTAACTAGCCACAAAAATGCGATGTTAGATGCTCTTTATTCGTTTATATGAATGACATCCAACGATATTACAATATTTGCTTAATATTACCTTTAGGCATATTTTAAATTACATTAGATGCCCGTAATTCGTTTGTGCGAACTTTTAAATTGACAGACAGTGCAATTAACTTAATTTTTTGTTAGATTATATTTTATGTATGTTTAAGCTGCTCTTCGTTATTATTATTATTATTGAGTTTACCCTTAAGTTTCTAATAATTGTATGATGTCACTCCTTAACATTACATTTTGAGCTTTCCTCTAAGTCGCTTGAGAAAACCTCTTTATTAAAAGATGACTACATATTTTTTAGATGATCCTTTAAAGTGTTACGATGATCAGCCAAATATTTTAACAACACGTCTATTTTTGAAATTATTCCTTAGCTTTCTTTTAGAAAACCCCTTTATTTTATGAGACGACCATTTAATGTTATGATGGTTTTCTAAAATTATTGGGACGAACAGTTAGTTGAGGTTTTTATAAACAATTACATTTGTGTGAAACGACACCATAACGTTTTTGAGAAGACCCTAATATTTTATTTGAGGACCCGTAATGTTTTGCGATGATCCCTGAATGAGTTGACATGATCAGCCAGTTAATTTTTAGTAAATATTGTTATGTTTTGAGATAGTCTCTTAACTTAATTGAGAAGACTCTTTTATTTGTGAGATGACCCTTTAATATGCCAAGATGATCTTTTAATTCATCGAGACAATCAGCTTGTTTGTTTTATTGAACATTTGTATTTTTGATATGATTTTTTGAGAAAACCCCTTAATTGATATATGACCATTATTGTTTTGATATGATCCTTTAATGTGTTGAGATGATCAGCCGATTATTGGTAATCAACGCGTCTGTTTTCGAAATTATCCATTAACTTTTTTGGAGAAGAATTTTTTTGAGATGATCATTTAATTTGTTGAGACTATCAGCTCGTTAATGTGTTAATGACTTCTAACATATTTTGTAATGATACTTTTTTTAGAAGAACCATACCTCGTTACGAGATGTCCCCTAATGTAACTAACTTTTTTTCGAGAAGACCACTTGATTTTAAGAGATGCCCATATCATGTGTTCAGATAAGCATTCAACAGTATATAATGACATCTTAATGAGTCTTTTAAGATTATTCTTTAAACATTGCTTTTTATATACTCCCTTAATGTTAGGCATAATTTAAAATAAAGGAGGTGTTCCTTATTCGGTCATATGAATGAAGTCGAGAAAAATTACACATAACTTTAACTTGTTTTTTTGGATTACCATTTAATTGTTTCAACTGCTCTATTGTAATAATATTTTAAAATCAGTAATTAACATTCTATTTTGAAATGTCCTTGATATTGTTTGAGATAACCCCTTAATTTGATAATTAATGGTGATCAGGTATTTCATTTGTAAGCATGCTGTAATGGTCCTTAGATATTTTGTTGAGATGATCCCTTAATTTTGAGTAGATTATCCCTTTCATTTGTTGAAGTGACCATTTTAATCACCCCCCTCTTCAGAGCCACACTTTCTGATTCGGTCCTATTGTTTGCTGACATGTAGATACTGCGTTACCTGTGAGGTTATTTTAACGGCATTCCGTGTGTTCTCCCAGAAAACAAACGGCTAAATTCGTGAAAATGTTCATCAATTTGGAAGAATAATTAAATAAACAAATTTCTTAATTCACAACTAAATAAATTCGACTCACTTCGACGTTTCGACCACCTGCAGCGGACTTCTCCCGGAACACTGACGAATATGAACACAAAGCACAACAATGTTATCAGATGACAAGACTTATGAGAAACTGAAGAAAGACCCTACTCCTAAATACAAGAGAAAGTTAGTATCCATCATAAAGAAGCTGAAAGAGGAGGATAAGATCACAGGTGAACAGTACAAGTACCTGTACCCTACAGCAGAGAATGAACCAATGATGTACTGTACTCCCACAATCCACAAGCCAGGCAACCCATTTAGACCTATTGTGGACTACACAGGGTCTATAGGGTATAACGTATTAAGATCACTGGCGGATCTTCTAGAACCCATCGTAGGGAAGACCACTCAACATCAAGAACTCCAAGCAGTTAGCTAATGAAATGGCATGTGTGATAATCGAACAAGATTAAATGTTCTTGTCACATGATGTAGTGTCTCTGTTTACCAACATCCCAATTGATGAGACATTGCACATCTTCAGACAAAACGACAAGAGGAGGAGTTAACACTGAAACTAAGGACACATCTACTTGTGGATGACATTATGGAGCTGTTGAAGTTTGTTATAACAACAACATACTTAAGCTTCAGGGGCACAATTTACCAACAGAAGTTCGGCACACCGATGGGAAGCCCGATGTCACCGGTAATAGCCAATCTATTTATGGAATGGCTGGAACAACATGCCATCGCGACAGCTCCAGTAACTTGTCAGCCCAGACCATGTAAGCGATGCGTGGATGACGTAATGGAAATTGTTAGGAAGGGGTGTCAACAATAACTGACAGATCACCTCAACACCATTGATGCAACAGGCAACATCAAGTTAACGTTTGAAGAAGAGAGTGAGGGGTCACTGCCGTTCCTAGACACACTGCTGGTACGGAAAGAGGATGTGACGGTCAAACTCCTAGTGCATCGTACGAAGACCCACACCGACCAGTATCTGAACTTTAGTTCACACCATCCGCTACATCAGAAACTGGGAGACATCAAAACATTGCTAGACAGATGCAATAACATCGAACGGACAGACAGAAAGAAGAGAAGCACACCATGAAGGCGCTACATCAGTGTGGGTACCCAATTTGAACCATAAGGAAAACGACGGAACAACAAAAAAATCAGAGGAGAAAGATCAAGGATAGGAATAACACAGACAAGTCCATAGGCATGGCTACCTTACCATACGCCCAAGGAGTGACAGAACCGGTACAACGCTTACTAAGATATCATGATATAGCGTCAACTGTCAGACCACACCTAAAATCTCATAAAAATATCAGTACACCCAAAAGACAAAGTGGAAGGCAGAAAGAAGACCGACTGTGTATACCAAATCCCGTGTAAGATCTGCAACAAGACATACATTTGGGAAACGGGAAAAACACTTGGCTCGAGACTAGAAGAACGTATGAACGAAGTTGAAACTGTAATAACCAGACGTTTCACTCGAGAAAAAAGTAAAGACTCGACAAACATTGAACACAAGTCGGCTATAACTGACCATGCGTACAGACAAAACTGTGTTATAGACCGAGAGGGTGCAATAGTAGTTGATACATAGACAGGCAGAGGTGCGCGATGGATCAAGGAGGCTATTTGGATCAGTAAGACTACATCTACAATGAATAGAGATGAGGGGAGCTACCGATTGAGTCTGCTCGTCACGCCATCTGGCGAGTACAGGAAGATCAGTTCCTGAAGAAGGTCGCCACGGGTGGTCGAAACATGTAAGTGAGTCGAATTTATATAGTTGTGAATTAAGAAATTTGTTTATTTAAACGGCTAAATTGTTTTGAGAATCCTAGTAAAGTATACTTTAGTGAAGATCAACAGGATGTCAGCATGGCTAGCCGTTATAATATTAACAGGATGTCAGCATGGCTAGCCGTTATAAGATCAACAGGATGTCAGCAAGGCTAGCCGTTATAAGGGTACACGTGAGAATGACGATGAGGTCGAGGAGAATGGTACGGTTGAGGATGTCATTGTCGTCGTCCTCATGATCGTAATAATACTGACCCTCAACGTCTTCATCTTCGTCATCATAATCGGCATCGTCATCATAGTTATCATCTTCATCACTAAGACAACGCATATGTTGTCTTCATCGTCTTCGTCTTTAACATCATTATAATTTATCACACTCATCATCACTGTCGTTATTATCATTATTAGCATGATCTTATTAACTAACATCATCATCACTGTCATCATTAATCATCATCATTATAATCATCATCATTATTAAAGTGACCTGTCAATTGTCTAAATTTTTCTTGTTGTCGTCATCGTAATCATTTATCAACCTCGTCATCACCGTCTTCGTTATCATTACTAACATCATTATCATCACCTTCATTATCATCGTCATCACAATCAACTTAGTCGTGTTCTTTACATTACCGGTCGATTTATTACATTACTGGTCGATTTGTTTCATTACCGGTTGTAACATACGTGTTCGTGCGTGTGCGTGAATGACTGCGTGCGTGTATGATTCTCGACCGATGCTAAAACAAGCCATTCTTTCTAAATAAATCAAACATTTTATTATTACTTCGTCCACACCCATATCCATGTTTCGTATTTTAAAATACAAACAAGTTAAACAATTTTATTTTATTCGGAAAGACTTGTACTGGAAACTTTGTTTTAATTAAGGTTTTGTTCAAGTCCTTACGAGTTTTGGTGTAGAATTGTCATGTCTCCTTCACAACTGTTATATCCGGTTTAAGGATGCCCGACCGGACGTCGCGGCATCATCGACTGCTTCTCCCGCCCCGACGGCCATTGGCAGCATTGCTGCTACTGCGACTTGTACGCATCTTGTGCAAACAGCGGCATGTTCTTCCACCGCCGCTGTGAAGTCGGAGGCACGGTCTGGGACGACGTAGAACACAAGTGTCTTGGCAAATCGTGCACTTGCCGTAGAGAGCACAGGTTCTACCCGCTGTACACCATCATGAGACCGTAATAATTGAAGATACACACGACAGCGTAGCGACGTTTTAGCCGGATGGTAGCATTTCTGATGAATTAAAACGTCGTGACCAACACATACTTGACGTGTTAATACATGTATTGTATGTATGTGTGTGTGTGTGTGTATGTGTGTGTGTGAGTGTGTGTGTGTGTGTATGTGTATGTGCGTGTGTGTGTGTGTGTGTGCGTGTGCGTGTGCGTGTGCCTGTGCCTGTGCCTGTGCGCGTGCGCGTGTGGATCGGTAAGCGTTCAGTAATAAATGGTGTTGTTGAAAAACAGAATGAACGGCTATTTGACACCGATCTGACACTAAGGTTCACTCTAATACGATAGATGTATATTGCACTGTTCGCATTAGTTTCGCAAACATAATAAGCACACTACTTATGGTGTCAAGAATATAACAAACTCAAACGAAAGCTTATGCTAGATGTTCAAACATTGCAAATGGTGCAAATTATTGTGTCTTACCATTACACTGGGAAATGTCGCATCACTTCAATGCGTAATCAACAGGTCTGGCGGAACTTATACTGCAGCTAATGTCGTCATTCATTTTTTATTAGCCCGAGAAACACCTTGTTATTTCACGACGCACATTCTAAAGAACACACCGGCGACATTAAAATGTTATATATCTTATAAAAACATGGAATGAAGATGCAGATTTATTGCAAAAAAGTTGTTGGGTAACAAAAAACATACAGCCAAATTTCGCTACAAAAATAATCGTAAATTGTGAAGAAGAAACATGTTACACTGACTCACTTAAACATATTTTGACACGGAAATTGCGCATCATTAATGTATGTAAGCATTCGAAGAAAATGACACAGGTAGAACCGCTCACCGATGATGTGTATGAGCAAACAAGCACAAAAAATTCAAGCGAAAACTTTGTTAACTTCTAGTTGCCGGTTTCAGAAGTCAGACGACACCAATTTTGTTTGTCCCATAAGGTGCGCATATGGTCGGCAAGGGTAAGTAATAACGGAAATGCCAAAACTATCATATGCCGTATATAAGCTATCAACAGATGGGTGGTTGCGCCAGGGATCTAAGGTTCATAAACAACGTTTTGAAGCTACGTTCTTAAATGACGGTTGAATGGTGTAATATTTTCAAGTGATCTAACACTAAGGGGGAGCATATTCTAAACAGTTGAAGCAGCATTCAAAAAGTCCCAGTTCCAATATTAGTATTGAATCTAGGAACAAAAAGTAAATTAGAACTAGATGATCGAAATGATATAGTAATTCTGCTGATGCCGGTCCCAAGTCCGTGAGGAAGAAGGAGCGGGGTTATGTTATGGCGAGGTGGCGTAAAAACCCCAACAAAAAACTTATATGGAGTATATAGGTAGAAGTCAACTGTTGACCAGGGCGTTCCCCGAATCATACGACGCGCCGCAGCCAATCTCCTCCCCCCCCCCCCCCCCCCGGTTGCCGTGATATGTGAGCAAGGGGTACCGCAGCAATCACGACTGCGGCTAAAAAAGCCAGAGGACCAAACCAACATCAAGAAGTTCGGGTTCGCAACCTGGAACGTCGGCACCATCACCGGAAGAGGGAGAGAGGTCGTGAATGCCTTGGAGAGAAGAAAGGTTCACGGAGCGTGCGTCCAAAAGACAAGATGGAAGGGACAAAGTGCAAAGGATCTGGGAAGTGGGTACAAACTGTTCCACATCGGAGAGAACAAAGGGAAGAACGGAATGGGAGTCACCATGTGGAAGAAGAAGGTGGTGGAGGTGAAGGGTGTCTCAGACTGGTTTATGACAATATAGGTGGCGACTGAAGGTGGTTCAATATCATATCAGCATAATCCCCAATGCAAGGATGCTAACAGGCAGAAAAGGACTGTTTCATAAAGAAACTAGAAGACCTGGTCAGTAGAACACCCGAAGAGGATTAGCTCGTCATAGTAGCTGACCTAAATTGGTATGTGGGAGAGTCTGCGGAAGATTATGGGGAGAGCCGTGGGATATTACCCCAGAAACCCAGATTTAAAAAAAACGGGAGTCGGCAGAGAGCCTACAGCTGTACATTGTCAACACGGGCTTCCAAAAGAGAACAGAACACCAGATCACCTACACAAGTAGCCGAGAAATCAAAACGCAGAATATCACAGACAAGTCCATAGGCATGGTTCCCTTACCATACGCCCAAGGAGTGAAAGAACCGGTACAACGCATACTAAAACTTCATGATATAGCATAAACTGTCAGACCACACCAAAATCTCAGAAAAATATCAGTACACCCAAAAGACAAAGTGGAACACAGAAAGAAGACCGACTTTATATACCAAATACCGTGTAAGATCTGCAACAAGACACACATTTGGGAAACGGGAAGCACACTTGGCACAAGACTAGAAGAACATATGAAACAAGTCGAAACTGCAACAACCAGTCGTTTCACTCGAGGGAAAAGGAAAGACTCGACAAACATTGAACACAAGTCGGCTATAATTGACCATGCGGACAAACAAAACTGTGTCATAGACCGGGAGGGTGCAAGAGTAGTTGGTACATAGACAGACAGAGGTGCGCTATGGATCAAGGAGGCTATCTGGATCAATAACACTAAACCTACAATGAATAGAGATGAGGGGAGCTACCGATCGAGTCACGTGTGGGACAGCCTGCTCGCCACGCCATCTGGCGAGTACAGGAAGATCAGTTCCTGAAGAAGGTCGCCGCGGGTGGTCGAAACGTCGAAGTGAGTGGAATTTATATAGATATGAATTAAGAAATGTGTTTATTAAACGGCTAAATTGTTTTGAGAATCCTAATAAAGTATACTTTAGTGAAAATCAACAGGATGTCAGCATTGTTAGCCGTTATAAGCGTGAGAATGACGATAAGGTCGAGGAGAATTGTGCGGTTGAGGATGTCATTGTCGTCGTCCTCATGATCGTAATAATAATGACCCTCAACGTCTTCATCTTCGTCATCATAATCGGCATCGTCATCATAGTTATAATCATCATCATATTCATCACTAAGACAACGCATTTGTTGTCTTCATCGTCTTCGTCTTTATCATCATTATAATTGATCAGACTCATCATCACTGTCGTTATTATCATTACTAGCATGATCATATTGATTATCATCATAATCATCGTCATCATAATCATCATCATTATAATCATCATCATTATTAAAGTGACCTGTTAATTGTCTTAATTTTTCTTTCCGTCGTCATCGTAATCATTTATCATC
>OZ023213.1:47889617-48024886 GCA_963995525.1 Escarpia spicata
TATCACTTTATACCGATTAATAGCGTTAGTTTTGTAGTGTGCTGAAAAATTATCAAAGAAACTTCTAGAATGATATTTTACAGGGGAATTTTCCACTCGCTATAATAACATAACGTCACTGTATCATGACGTCACATGAAGGAATTACATTACATACGCGCAAGTTCAAAACAATGGTTAACCAAAGCACTACCTGAATAACCAACTCACCTCGCGCACAAAATTACTGCGCGTACCACGACGTCACTGCATCAGGACGTCACATGAAGGGATTATATTCAAGTGCGAAAGCTCAAAACAAGGTCTAACCAAAGCACAAAGTCACGCCTCGAGTACGGGTTTTATAAGAGACACCAAAGGTCTAATTCCAAAATGGTCGCTCTATTCGAAAAACGAGGCTATAGGTTCTGATATAACATAGTCCTATATGTAATCTACATTTCTTATACATTACTTCAGACAAAACGGTCTCCGCTGAATTTATAATCCTTTTATTATAAATTACGCCTTATTATATCACCACATTTTACACATTTCATCGTCAACCAAATAAGGGCTCGGTCTCTTGGCGAAGCCTCGGCCTACGGACAAGCAATCTCGTGTGTGACATATTCAAATGATATTAGGTATGTTATTTTTTCAAAAAGTGGTCGCATACCTTTACAATAATAGCTCGTATGCTTTAACATGGTGAAAATTCTCTATCCTTTAACACGGGGAAAATTCCTCCCAAAAAAGTGATCGCATACCTTTACGATAATAGCTCCTATGCTTTAACATGGTGAAAATTCCCTATCCTTTAACATGGTGAAAATTCCCTTTGCTTTAACACGGGGAAAATTCCCCCCCAAAAAAGTGATCACATACCTTTACGATAATAGCTCCTATGCTTTAACATGGTGAAAATTCCCTATCCTTTAACACGGGATAAATTCCCTATCCTTTAACACGGGGAAAATTCCCTATCTCTTAACATGGGGAACTAACTGGCCACGGCCACAATGTCCATATAAGGTCATTTATGCAAATGAGGCGAGCTCATTTGCATAATCACTCCGTTTTTCCGTTGGTTAGTGGAAGTGGAACATCCGGGTATTTCCCTATCTTTTAACATGGGAGCCGGAACTACTTTTCCACTTCCACAACGGAAAAACGGAAAGCATCCCCGGTAAAGGACCTCCTTTACTACTTGTAGTTGCACAAACAAACAGAGAATCAACTGTTCAATAATATAGAAAATCACGTTTTCTATCACAGCCAGAGTTGTTCTACTTTATAGATTGTTTTTCCCTATAAATTCAATTGTGTATTAAAAGCCAGTGCAAGTGGGTAGCAAAATACAAATGAATGCCTGTCCAGGGATACGTGCTTTTCAAAGTGTAACTATAATTAAACGGAACATCAAACCAAAGAGATTGAGTACAACCAATACAACATTATCGTAAATTCGTTGACGGTGGCGCCACCTGGAGGATGGCTCACTAATTTCACTAAGTTTCCACCATTCTCCAACACGCAGAGAAGTCTGTCGTGTACACACAAGTAAATAACCCTAAATAACTACCTTTTGTGTTTTAATGCAACGCCAATTGGAAGATGAGAGGCCAATTGTAATGTCCTATTCTGATATTTTAATTGTTATCTGTCACATACTCACCATGGCTATAATAAGCCTACCCACCTTTCCGGAATTCGATCTTCAACCGAGGGAGACCGTTCCTACCCGCTTCGAGAAGTACCAAAACTGTTACTGCATTACGTAGGAAAGGACGTGTGTGCTATTTTCGACACCCTAACTGTACCAGAGCCTGAAGCAGACACCAATGTATGTCAATCAGCTTTGAGAGCTGATTGAGAGACTACGCAGAGTCTTACGGCGACTGAAAGAAAACCAACTTACTGTGAGCGTTTCCAAATGTTTGATCCTTGTGCCGAGTATGTTGTTCTTCGGGCATATCTTCAGTGGAGAAGGAGTGTCACCGGATCCAAAGAAGGTCGAGGCTCTGCAAAGTATAAACGCGCCTAAGAACGTGACTGATGTACGAAGCTTGCTCAGTTCTGCTGCGTTTTGTTCGCGGTTTATCAAGGACTTCGCTACGATCACGCGTCCACTGCGTAAACTCACCTGCGATGGAGTACCCTGGGAATGGGGTGAACATGAACAACATTCGTTCGAACAATTCAAAACGGCATTGTCTACCTAAACGACTCTAGCGTACTTCGATCCGCAGAAATCTACGACGATCTTCGTAGACGCTAGCCTGATCGGTCTGGGAGCCGTTCTGACTCAATAGGATGCAAAGACGACCACTGACCTCTACAGAGTCGCGATATCCTCAGATTGACCGAGAGGCGTTGGCCATCAGTTGGGCAATCAACCGCACCCATCTCTACACGTACGGCAAGGAGTTCACGATCGTGACAGACCACCAGCCGTTGGTGACTCTGTTCAACAGTCCTTCGTCAAAGCGGACAGCGAGAATCGAACGATGACTCGTGGATCTGCTGCGATATGACTTCAAATTTATCTACCAACCTGGACAATCTAATTCTGCTGACTACGCATCGCGACATCCTGGTGACTTTGTATCCGCAGACGAGCGTGAATACATTGATATAACCGAACACTACGTGGCCTGAGATGTTAAAATCTGGCAGTGGGCCTCCATTCAATATCAAAGACTTCACAACGTTTGCCAACATGCTCTGGTTCAAACGTCGGAAGGTTACCCCACTTTGGCCGCGAGCGAAAGGGCGAGGTGGAACGATTTGTGAAGACGATCAAAAAGTGTGTTAAGGCGGCCAAATCAGAAGGAAAAAACTGGAGGAAGGAACTACAGTCGTTCTTGCGCAAATATAGGACAACTCCACGTGCAACAATCGGGGTTGCCCCATCAACGCTGTTCCTGAAGAGAGCAGTGCGCAACAAACTACCACAATCTACGTGCATCGACCCCGTCGCTGAGATCGTACGGAAACGCGACAGTGACCAGAAACGCAAGATGAAGCATCATGCGGACCGAAAGTGTTACATCAAACCCTGTGATCTGGAGATTGGCGAGTCCGTTTTGGTCAAGCGACCATATACCGCATCAAAAGCATACACTCCTTATGAATCCAGTCCGATGACGATCGTCGCGCGAAAAGGCATCATGATCACTGCCAGGACGGATGGGGGGCGCAGTGTAACGCGCAACTAGTCATTCTACAAGATATTCCGCGGTCATCAAGTCGACCTCGATGAAGATCCAGCATTCGAGAACTACATCGTACCATCAGCGTCCCAGCAGAGGGATGATCCAGAGTCGAAGGACAACCCTGCAACAAAGGACGAACCGGTGCCTGCGCTGCTAAACGTTCGAGTCAAGCCGATTGTTCATACTGAGCGGTCACCGCAATCGAACGTGAATGAAAATCCGCCGACCCCGCAGATCTTCATGTGTTCGGAAAGCACCAGACATTCTTGATTTGTAATCATTTTAGTCTATGAACTGTAACATGTTATGCTACACTGACATGCGAACTTTTCTGTTATTATTACTGCAATTGGTCTATACCAAGTTCCACAATTATTATTGCACTGAACATTCAACGCTAACTGTAATTTACTAATGTTGTACCTACAAGGAAGGAGATGTAATGTCCTATTGTGCTGTTGTAATTGTTATCTTTATTTGTATTTGCTATACCGCTCTAACCCGGGAAGGAGCCCGCGACTCAGAGTCAAGTGATAAGGATGGAGGTGAGAGATCACGAATAAAGACCAGTTTGGTACACTGTAATAAATATCTTCAGTGCAATCTGTTGTAGCCTTGCGTTGATTAAGACATTACAATTCATTACACCAATGAACCAAGGAAGTGAAGGAACATAGAAAGTAGTGCCTGGGATAAGATAAGATAGATTACCACATACATAATTGAGGTACACTACATTTTATTGCATACACGTATACATACATGTTGAATATCTAAGTAACTTAAATATAAATTAATGTCTCAATTAGTAAGCGAGATATATATAAACCAATTCCACATGTGTGATTTCACCGAAAATATTTCGTTCTAATTCAAGTACACCAATGTGTCAGCAGAAATAACAAGAACAGACTAAAGAATTGCATGGTGGAAGAAGTTCAACAGGACGACAAACAGATGGTGTAACCTCTGCACATGTATAGTATAGACAGTAACAAAGTATATTATTTGTTATACATATGTATCATAACTCGGCACCATTAGCAAGACATAATTTAGCATGAAACAGAAATGGTGCTGATAATCAAGAGAGGACTTTAACACCCACCCTATTGAATGACGCTCATGGTTTGCATGTTTCTTTACATGCAAAATATGTTTTTCTAGAAATTGTTTAGAGTGCATGATTAAATGTACGTAATAAATCAGGAATAACACTAGGTCTGAAAACTAATATATTTTGCCATATTATGAAAATAACATATATCTATATTAAATATATATATTACGTATATAATATATACATAAGTTGTAGGTGTATATATATAAATATATATATGTGTACATGTTTTTTTCAAATGGGGTTGGTATTTATTGTATGGGCCTAAATAAGACAGCTTTACGTCTACAATAACATTCACTAAAACCACTAAAACGGCATACCCTTGAGGTGCACTAAAAACATCCAACTTCCCCCAATTGACAATCAATGCATAGATACAGATGACGTGTGCAGAGACATGTGCAGAAAACAATGTGTGTTTGTCAAAGAGTACATATTTATACGACCCAATACATGTGCCACTGCATTAATAACAGCTACAAATTCTGTTGTGTCCACCACTAAATGTCTTGTAGCCAACACCTCCTGAACTGCAACTCCCTCCACTCTTTCACGATTAAAATACATTTCTTATAAAGCACCCTATCATTATAATTTTTCTAGAATGCTTTACCTCCTTTCAGGATAATAATACATTTCCCATAATCCACACCATCATAACAACTTATGTGGTGCTTTACTTGTTTCATAAAATCAAAATAACTGCTAATTCCCATCAAGCGTTAACATTTCTAACTAGTATGTTTTTGGGGAGAGTTATTATTATGATAGCTAATACGAGTCACATATCACATTCCTTTTCCAACAGATTATATCTTTATCAACACCATCATTGTACTAATCTGATGGCACAGTCCATTACCCTTGAGAGGGGTGAGTGACAGAAGTTTCCACCTCCAATCTCCTACGTCTTTCGGGTCTACCTCCTGTCTCCCACTTGTTTCAGGATCACCATTTTTGGAAGTCCACCCCTCAAACCCCACCAGTGGCCAACATCTCACCAATTTCACGACTAACCTCCTCCTTTTTTCTTCTACACCCCTCCCTTGTACTACATCTAGGACAGATCACCATAGCAACAACAAACATATCAGAGTTATCAGAATGTGGTTTCGTCATAAGATCATGGCTTCCAAAATGTGCCTTCTTATATACATCAATACACATGGTAGAATTCTGAGAACATGTTAATAGGGTAAAACACAACTCTGGCAAAGTGCAAGCAGTCACTTGTAACATGAAATGAATATCAGCTTTCAATATAGATCATTAGTAAGTAACTTATAACATGTTGATCAAATATTTAAATGTAAGTTATTGTTTTTGTTTGGAGCAGCTATAAAAGGCTGTTAAATTATATTGTATACATATATAAAATAAATTATATAGTGTGTAAGCTTTACAAGAATGGATTCCTGTATTTATTTTCACACATTAGGAATGCTGTAACATATATTATCTCAAATGGTTCTGATACTTTGTTCTCAAAATCGTTTCCTTTCTGGAACCTTTCGTCAAATATTTTATTTTCCATGGTGGATTGCACATCAGTTTTACAAGATAAAAATCAATGTGGTTTATATATCGCTGTTTGTAAAGTCAGGATAAATTATGCAACCTGACAACACCAACTTGATAGCACGCATGCATTTTCACACAATCAACAATACCTACTTGACTAAAAATATTGGCACAAAGTCGCCCATAAAACATCAGAAGAATTAATACACATTTCTCAGTAGCACACTACCAAAAGGCAGAAGTCTTACAAATCATGTCAGCCAGCTATTTACATACATAAAACAGTGAACTGAGAAAACTGAACTGTGATATTTTCTATGAACCAGCGAAATAAATACAGATCTTGATCCCAAATTCAGTTATTTGTAAATGTACCACATTTTGTTATACAGATGAAATATCCAAAACATAACTAAAATACACTGTACATATAATTATATATATATATATATATGTGTGTGTGTATATATATACATTGGAATCTCACTATTATTAAGGTATCCTTGGGACTTGGGAAAAGTGACCTGAATAGTGAGGTGACCATATTAGCGGGACTAATTTTCTATACTTTACTGCTATAAAAATAATTTGGGACTGTCCCAGGATGACCTTAATTGCGAGGTGGCTGTATTAATGAGGTGACCGCAAAGCAATGTTTGACTGTATGCGACTTCAATATAACAATATGAACAATGCAACATAACTCTTCCACACTTTGCAAAATATATATTGAAAATATTACAAAGTATTATATATATTCTAATTAATGTAAATACTATTTAGCCACATATGCATGTAGTTATTCCCAACATGTACGTGCTCTATTTATTCTCACTTGTGGCTAGAAAAGATTAATCTCATTACTTAAATATATGTCTACATGCACAGAATTACACTGAACCAGAATATCACACATCAATCATTACTAGCACCAAATCAAATCACCAAAACATCCAAATTAATACTGATAGCAGTTGTGGTTATAGTATTATTTTTAAAAACAGTTAGTGATTTCAAGTGTCTTCAATCAATAACTAATAATCACATAGCATGACGAAAAAGTAACCAGCAAAGTATTACCATGAAGAAGAGGTCATCCCAACACCCCACTTATACCCTGGGTCACGACCCCAAATTGGGTCGCGAAGCCATTTTGAGGGGGTCACTAAGTTTCCAGTGACTTTCCAAAATAAAAAATAGGTTCCTATTTATCATATCTTTCACGTTACATTTATTTATTTTATCATTAATCACAAGATAACTATTTGAAGGCATGGATATCAAAACAAATCCGGTGATCGGAATTGGCGAAACAGCCAAGAGGTTAAGAACCGTTGCAATACGTCAACTCAACAAAATTGTTGAGAAAATATTTTCAGCAGGCTAATCAGTTGTCACGATAAAGCATAACTTCTGTAATTCACCACATTAAGTAGACAACACAAGGGGTTATTCAGAATTTGTCAACATTTACCTATTCATACACAGTGTATTAATTCTCTGACCACCTCCCCCTGAATTAGCACCTTAAAATGTCCATAACTGTCAGTACTGAAAGTCTTATGTAGGCATAAAACATTGTTATGACGTTCTTTGTACAAAGGACATTATATAATAGCCATCATTAACACATTTATGTACAATGTTATTCAATTGACATGTGACTGAGTTTTATACGTAAGATTTGTACGAATAGATAAATGTCGATAATTGTGAATGATCATTAATTAAATAAGTACCGGGTATGCATCTTTTTATAAATATATATATATAATATAAGTGAGTCACTGACTGAACATTTAGATGTCTGTAATAATACGTGGCAACCTAAGGGGCAGTCTCACAAGTTGTCAATTCGACCCCTCCACCTCCCCCTCAATACACGATGTGGCAGTCCAGACAATGTGTACCTAACTATAATCAAGGCACCATATGTACGTGTGGGGTTATGTTCACTTGTTTGCATCTTTCAAACTTTCAGGGATTAATCTACAACCCTTCGGAAGAAACGTAGCGCCTTTATTTTTTCCAAAATCCCCCTCTGGTTAAGGGTTTTTACAGGTTTTAGGGTTCATGCATGAAACGATTGTTCATAACATTATGTATATTTTCTCTGATTGCTCCGAAGTCATGAGGATGCTGATAAGTTGAGGATGTTTTATGTGACTTGTGTCAACTCGAAAAGTGATATTTTTCAACCAGTATTATTGATATTCAACAATTCTGCATGTGCAGTCATAATTTTGTTATTAAAACTAGCTTTATTCAAACCAAAGGGAAAATATTCTCACTTAACCAACTCATTTATATATATATTTATATATATATAGTAGCATGAAAGGCTGTGTTGCTATCATAAGTATTTTATGTTAATGTTTGTCCAACTTTTGTCAGATCATCAACTTTACAAACTTTTCTGTTTAGATTTCGACCACTGGGCATGACAGCTACCAAGTCTGTTCTCATATCAACAATACCACCAACATGCATTCATACTAATTCCAGTCTTTAGTTCGGCCGCTGGAGTTATTTTTTATGAAACAGGGTGAACCACCTGCAACCCGAGTTTTGGCACTTTACAAACTGATGAGACCACCCCTTATACTATTTCCTAGAAAATGTCAAACATGTTGTGTCCAGTCACTCAGGAGGTTGAACTTGCATTTGCCACCTCTTGATTTTCATTATTACACATGGTTGGGGACATTGGCACCAGAGAGAGCACCTTGCGTAGTCTCTCTGCATTAGCGGACTTCTTAAGAACTTTCTCTACATGATGGATCAATCGGTGGGGTTTGATGTCTATAGACTGCACCTGTGAGGCAAAACAAATCAAACTTAATTTTAATTCAGCAAGCATTAGGTTTTTACATTTTTACACAAAAAATATCCCAATGTTTTTGCCATCAAGTAACAATAGAAAAGGCAAATTTAGCTGAAACTTACCAAAGGTGTCTCTGCTGACAGATAATCAGTCATAAGACCATGTCTTATACCATACGAAAATGAAAAGTGGGGTATTAATTTTAATAACTGAATAGCTAAGCTCAGAGTTAAAAAAAATAGTGTTCTATTTCTCATTATGTCACTTATAAATATATAGTGTATTTAATATAAATACAGTTTATAATATTTTATCAATGAGGCATATTTAAATGAGACTCGCCGGCATATTGGAAGCCATTTTGGATTGTTAAAAATCCTAATAAATCCACACCATATATTGGGAGGAGGGTGGTACACGGCCAGAACACGGGAATGCAATCTTGAGACAAACCCTTATACAGCTGTCTTACCTGGCCAGAACATGGGACTGCAATCTTGAGACAAACCCTTAGTTAGCTGTCTTACCTGGCCAAATCAGGACTGCAATCTTGAGACAAACCTTTAGAAAGCTGTATTGCCTACAAATTTGAGACAAACCCTTACGAAGCTGTCTCACCTGGCCAGAACATGGGGCTACAAACATGAAACAAACGGGGTTAACCCTTAGGAAGCTGTCTTACCTGGCCAGAATATGTGACTACAAACTTCAAACAAGGCCTTATAAAGCTGTCTTACCTGGCCAGAACATGGGACTCCAAATTTGAGACAAACCCTTAGGAAACTGTCTTACCTGGCCGGAACGATTGATGATGATGATTCCTTGAGAGAGTAAACTGAATGCACTGGTGAAGACGACTCCTGTTGATATGCGGATGCAGCACAGACAGGTGGCGGTCTCCATGTCACTCAGATACAGGAAGCCATACTTGGTTATGATATAGAGAAGACCATAGGATGAACTGGCCTACAACAGTACATATTTAGATTAAAAATCTAATTTGATAAGATCAGCATCATCAGGTGTGTCATGTAGCAAAGTAAAACTACTTTGTTACTTTACTTGAGTAGTTTTTCTAGTAATTTAGTAATTGACAAATAACAAAGTACAATTTCTACTAACTGCTCTTATTTGTATTGTACCAAACAGTATTGCTACTTTTTACTTTGTTAGTTTCATTTACTTCACAATATATTTTCATTACATTTTTCCTGAACTACGTTGCGTGGTGGTGCTCCACCTGTCAAAGACATTTCATAAAACACATTTAATCACCAGGAGGATCCCGTAGCCAGACAAAAGCTATTTTTATTATTCAGTCGTGGGCCAGTTTGCGATCATATTTGCATACAAATCTTTCTTCAGAAACTAAGCGCAACATGACGTTACTTACAATAGTTATTGATGGTTATATGCCTGACAATACATCTTCTTACATTTAAATTCTACTCAAGTACAATAGTAAAGTAATTCAGTTGCCACTGACTGGCAGCCACGGCAACAAACACCAGCCATTATGTTATCAAGAGTCCAATAGTTTGTTACTTATGTGTACCTGACATTATCAGACTTCAGTTATTTTTATGTTTTGTTAGCATAAAAGAAAAGTTCATATTAAATTATAGAAGTTAACAAGATACATAACAATCTATACCAAGTCAGGTGCGAATGAGTCTTACATAATTAAGAAATAAAAAAACCAAGTAAAACGTGTTCGTCTCTATTTGGACCATGAACACATAAAACAACTTGTACATGCCCTAGGCACCTCGCGCATTGCCTGCTGTGATAACCTCCTCAATTCATTGTCTGTGACTGTAAATGACAATCTACAGTGAGTACAAAAATGTCTGTGCTCATGTTATAATGATTCGCTCGAAATGAGATTACATCATGCCCATGCTCTTGGAGCTGAACTGCTTCCTGTAGACTCACATTACTTTCAAGACCATACTCCTCACTTTCTTCTGCCTTCACGAGGTCACACATTTATATCTATCACAACTTCTCTCTCCTTATTGTCCAAATTATGATAAAGAATGTATTTTCTTGTGTTCGGTATGCCAGTATAAAACATGTATATTCATAGTAGTCAAAGAGAAACTGTTTTTTGATGTTGGGTATATTCCTGACAACACCTAGCTGAGCTGCTTTTGATTTAGCCTACATTTCATAGCCTCGAAGATAGAGGCACTACATAAATTCTGGCAAAACCCAGCCGATATTTGTTTAATGTAGGTAAATTGTGTAGATATTTCCACTGCACGGTTCAGTGCTCGGATTGCATGACTATTACTGGTGTGTTCAGGGATAGCTGTGACCATAAGGGGTGCCATATTTACGTAATGGCTACTAAACAGGCATGGGGTCAATTCTATTTTGGAATTGACCCTCAATTCCTATTATTGAATTGAAATTTATTTTTTAAAGTTAGTTGGTACTGCAATCAGAATTCTTTTGCAATTAGAATTTTTTGCAATAGCAGACATTAGCCAATGAAATTGACTAATACGAGTGATGCTGAATGAACAGTAGTGAATTTTAGAATTATATGTCATTAAATAAGAATGTGATGATTATTAGTTAAGTACAAATAAAACTCTGTTAAGGCAAATTGGAAATGATTTTACCAAAGGTTTTTAAAGCTGGAATTGGAATAGATAATTTGGAATTGGAACCTATTTTGCTAGGTACAATTTTAATTGACTACAACAAGTACTGACAAAATGGAAATGACCCCAAGACTGAGCTGCTGTGTACCTGTATTGAGACGGGGAAGTCGTATTTCTCCCCATTCCCACTGAATGGAATCATGTCACAGTGGGTGCTGAGGGCAAGGTTGCCAGGCACGTGGGGCTCCAGCTCTATCACGTCCACCTACGACAGATCACAATGACTGAGAGTGTAACTATAGGTATACAGGCATGTCACAACATGTGAATGAGGAAGGAAGGGAGGGTAGAGGTGGAGAGAGAGGGAAGAAGGGAGGGATGGTGAACCATGGAAGGGACATAGAGAGGGATGGAAAAATGGAGGGAGAAGTAGAAAGGGAGGGAGGGAGAGAGTGCGAAAGATGTGGAGGGGAAAATGGGGCTGGAGAGAAAAAGAGATGGAGGGATGGAGGGAGGGTAGGAGATATGGGTGAGAGGGAGAGAAAGTGAAAGAAAAAAACATTAGAGAGAGAAAGACAGACAGACCGAGACAGCAGAGACAGAGAGAAAATGGGAGGCAGACAATACAAATAATAAAAAAACAGCTTTCACACTTTTAAAATCATTTCTAATTAAAAAATGTAATTCTTCACTCTAGACAGGAATGCCCATCGACCTCACAAATTATTCTGTCCTCCTCAGTGCCTCAATCATTTACAACAAGGAGCATATATCTATATACATATGTGTGTGTGTGTGTGTGTGTGTGTGTGTGTGTGTGTGTGTGTGTGTGTGTGTGTGCGTGCATGCGTGCGTGCATGTGTGTGTTGTTAAAATTTGCATTTAGCCACATATCAATCCAAGGGATCCAATTTTAGAGGGACATAAAACAGCTGCATGTAATAACTACAGAATTTAAAAGCCGTGTAATGTAATAAATAATGAATCCTTGGAGGTTGAACAGAGTAGCAGAGGATTGCAACAGAAGGAGACAACTCATCAAGAGGGCATAACAATTACTGCACCTTGCCATGTCCGTTCGATTCCCGTCCAGCCACACACAGCACTGTTGATGGGAATTGGTTGCCGTTGAAACGATATTTGGTGAAAGCGACTGCGTGCGCCGTGATGCATTGAGTGAGTTGTTTGTCAGTGAAGAACAGCTGTGTCACTCCATATATGCCATCCATCTGGAAACAGACATATGTACAACTACTAACTAAAATTGCTTCCGCAATCCAAATTTGCTAGAATTATTTTGTAAAAAATCCAACATACATATTATCCACTACAACTACCGGTAGCTCAATTGTGAAAACTTTTTATTTAGTTTTGATAAAATCATCGAAAAAATAAAGTCAATGATTTAAACAAACTTACACTATTTTATTAAGACCAACTGCACGTATAACTTAAATTATTCTTACATTAGTTATTAACAAAAATTAAAATTATTTGTGGTATGGAAAACGAGTTGCAGAGGGTGTCTCAACAAATACTTCACTCAGACAAATTGTCAAAAATCTATGAAAATCGCATTTCTATTACATTCAGACAGACCCTCTTGGCAGTTTCAATACTCGATTCTTTAGAACATAATTTCAGTAACATTAGTACCATTATTCTTTGTCATTTTTCCAATAAACTTATTTATTTTTATTATTTGTTTGAATTGTTCAATATTGATATATCTATATACACTGTATCAGAGTTTGAGCTATTTGAAATTTTAGGGACACATGTCCCCCCCTCTTGAAAAAAGTGAGACATCCAATTTTAGACAGAAACCTACATATATATATATATATATAATATATATAAATCATTGGCAAACTAAAATGATCTAACACACACAGTGACAGTCACACACGCAGATATATATGATTGTGAAATGTATATGTGTGTGTGTGAAATATATACTATAATATTATATATGTGTGTGTATATATATATATATGGGGAAAACATAACTAATACTGGTTTTTGTTGCTAATTAGTTAGCTCAGAGTCAGCATTTCATATAATTTGAAGGTAGTAATTACCCCCAATGGATTGAGCAATCTAACACACAATGCAAGATGAAGGGACAGCCTAATACAACTTTTGATAATTTAAATACTAATAATAATGATTACAAAAAATAAGTCACAAAACCAGTAACTGAATTACCAGTGTTTCCATATTTCCATGACAGATATTGTCACATAAATTGCATTTGTAAGTTTGCATATCAGATATGCCTTTATCAAACAGTCTTCTCACACTGTTCTCACACAAGTTTGCTTCAACCAAGGCTATGTTGCCAGTGTCAATGTCACTGCTATCCATATCTTTGCTGTCTTGTTCTGCTGATGGAGGATGGCACTGATCGGCCTCGACCACCACTACAAATGTGCACCAAGAACTAACTCAAGTCCATCCACCACCAACATAATGACATTACTTAAGTGAGTATATTCTTTCACATGCTTCAATATGGCCTTGGATTTGGTGGAGATAGAGATTACCGGTAAGTAAGCAAATCGGTCCATAAAATGTTGGTGATTTTTTTAAGGGGTATGTTAGAACAACCTAAAGCTAAGCTGGGCTGTTGTGTTGTTATTGTCAAACATATTCAAATTTATCTGACGTGGCATGGCTGTTTGTTTTGAAGCATATATTTACAAAGTAAAATAATCCCCCAAATATATTGTCGCACATTTCAGAATATAGCTCCAAAGTAAGTCTAATTCTTGCTGTCAAATCCCCCAAATATGTTAGACTTAGTTAAGACTTAAGTAGTATATTTACATCTTATGCCATGGTGACGTCTACGCCTACGCAAACATAACATAATTGCCTAGGGCTAGGCTAGGGGCATAGGGCAATGACGTCAGCACTGCAGTGTAATATACTACTAACTTAGGCTTAGCCTTAGGCACTGCCATTGGTTCTACAAAAATGCCAGACTACAACTGTACTTTATTGAACTGCCAGTTCATGATACGTATTTATGTTGCCTCTATATAAAACTGACGATATTTTACCCAGGATATTTTGCGTAGAGCTGAAATGAACTGATTTCCGACCACTGCATTCTACGCCAGCTAGTAACAGTAACACTAACAGTAACACTGACATTAACAGTAACACTTATAAATAATATAACACTTAACACTACGTCTACGACTACACTGTCTACAGTCACACTCACAGTAACACTAACAGTAACACTGACATTAACAGTAACACTTATAAATAATATAACACTTAACACTATGTCTACGACTACACTGTCTACAGTCACACTCACAGTAACACTAACAGTAACACTGACATTAACAGTAACACTTATAAATAATATAACACTTAACACTACGCCTACAACTACACTGTCTACAGTCACACTCACAGTAACACTAACAGTAACACTGACATTAACAGTAACACTTATAAATAATATAACACTTAACACTACGTCTACGACTACACTGTCTACAGTCACACTCACAGTAACACTAACAGTAACACTGACATTAACAGTAACACTTATAAATAATATAACACTTAACACTATGTCTACGACTACACTGTCTACAGTCACACTCACAGTAACACTAACAGTAACACTGACATTAACAGTAACACTTATAAATAATATAACACTTAACACTACGTCTACGACTACACTGTCTACAGTCACACTCACAGTGAGTGAGTCAGTTGTCTACGACTACACTGTCTACAGTCACACTCACAGTGAGTGAGTCAGTTGTCTACGACTACACTGTCTACAGTCACACTCACAGTGAGTGAGTCAGTTGTCTACGACTACACTGTCTACAGTCACACTCACAGTGAGTGAGTCAGTTGTCTATGACTACACTGTCTACAGTCACACTCACAGTGAGTGAGTCAGTTGCTGGGTATAGTAAAACTACTTAGTATTACGCTGTAATGCACACAAATGCTGATTTGCTGAACATTGTAGGACGCATCAATGTAATTGGTACAGCATACATACATATTAAAATTGTGTGCAATAACATCTTAGGGCTGTCTGTTTGGTCTTTGCTGACCACATGTCGCGCAGCAGCTGTGCGACATGCTGCTGCAGTTGTCGCTTCGACGCCATTTTGCATAATATAGATTGCCAACAAACCATCTGGTGGCACCACTATCTGGGAAGCGAGGCTAATTCCATGATTAGACAACTGATCGGTGATGTCAAAGGTAAATCCTGAGTGGCATGGGACGAGGTTCGAGGGCAAAAGACTATCTTAGATTTGCCGAAAACAAATGTAAATGATTTTGCGGCCATGCTAGATGGTGAACAATCATAATAAAACCGTATATTTCACAATATTGCAGGTGTCGCTCCACTGATCTAGGAGTGCGATATTTAAGATAATTATGCGACATTGGCATCGCGCACTCTCCAAAAATATGCGACATTTGATAAATAAATGCAAAAATATATCGCAAAATCACGCCCTAGCTCAAACACTGAAATATATATATGTATGGTTAATTTTATGCTTTCTTGATTAATTTATTAATTAATAGTTTTAATAGTATTATACTATTATGTGATTATGTTAAATTAACATCTTAGTACTACATATATTGTAATTAATTAAGGCATTTAAATTAACTTATTAATAGCTTTAGTGGTATTTTTTACTATTTATTGCATATTTTGTATTGTATTTTAGATAACCATCTTAGTATTAGTATCTTAGATTATTGCTTACTGCATCTAATGCGGTGTACAGCTCCACAAATATATGTGGTTCTGGCGGTATAGCAAATCAAATATATATTTTTATTATTATTATTTGAATTCCACCTTCCATTCCAATTCTTCATTATGTTGTTGTGAACCCAATTTCTGGGTAATATCTCAGAGCTTTCTTTTATTGATTCGCATGCGATGCAATCACCTAGTTTGAATTATAAACTAGCTGGGAGTGATCAGAGTGGAAACTCACATCATTATCAGCAATCTCTCATCATGTTCTAAAACAACAAAATGTCACTCCCATTTGGAGACGAAGTTGACACCATACCACTCACCTGAGGCAGCAAGCCCGTGACGGCGAACCATTTCATGGTGTTGTCTGCCTTGTAACCAACAATCTCAGAATTGTTCAGTCGCGAGTGTCGACAAAACACCTTCTGTGGAGTGGTTCCTGCGGAAGACATTTGAGAGAGTTATATTTGCAGCTATTATAGTTGGAGCTGGGAAAACTGCAACAGATGCTCCCTGAACTGACCCATGAGATCTCTGGCTAGAGATTTATATAAATATTATAAAACAATATGGTTCTCTGTTTGTTTATATGTATGTTTTTTAAATGTGAACCCACATCTCCATTAGTTATACATGTAAGGAGCTGAAATTGTGTATGTGATCTAGCGGGCCCACTGAGGTGGTTCAAAGATTTAGATGTTGACAGGTTGATCAAATGGTCTGAAAAGTGGCAAATGCTGTTCAATTTTGGGAAATGTAAATGCCTCCACACAGGACATGGGAACGAAGAGGTAGAATATACAATGGGGGGTACTGTACTAAGTACTACTGTAAAAGAAAAGGACATAGGGTTAACCATTAGTGCTTTAATGAAGATTTCAGAGCAGTGCGGAATTGCAGCTTCAAAGGGAAATCAAATCCTTGGATTAATTAGGCGAAACATAACGTATAAGGAAAAAGAGCTAATAATACCGCTGTACAAAACAATAGTTAGGCCTCATTTAGAATATTATATTCAAGCGTGGAGGCCATATCGCAGGAAGGACATAGATATGCTAGAAAGAGTGCAGAGGAGAGCAACTAAAATTATACAAAAACTGAGGGATCTTAGTTACGAAATACGCCTAAAAAATGCGGTTTAACAACACTAGAGACCAGGAGATTGAGAGGAGATCAGATAGAAGTGTTTAAAATATTGATGGGTTATGAAAATATTGATAGAAATATCTTTTTCTCAGTTAAGAAAGATAGAAGGACTAGAGGACATGAATTTACATTAGCAAAGGAGCAGAGTAGATTGGATATAAGAAAGTTTTCATTTTCACAAAGGATTGCAAATGAATGGAACAGATTACCTGCTGATTGTGTGGGTGCTAGTAGCGTGAATATGTTTAAAAATAAAATTGACACATACCTCAGACGGGTGGGATACACATAGATAAAAGGGTTGGACTCTCGATAAGCCAAAGGGCTTCCTTGTCCACCTGCCACCTAGAGTTAATTCTCTGGGTGGCAATCTTGTTAAATCTTGTTCTTGTTAAATGTTTTTTGAAATACATCAGGGGTGGGGGTCTTGGGGTCACAATTTTAAAATGGCACTTACCTCCATCAGTTTTGCATGTATGGGGCTTATATTTTGTGTGTGATCAAAAGGGTCCATTGGTATGGTTTGTATATTTACATTTTTTACAAATTCATCCAGAGCAGTGGGGTAACAATTTAAAAAAAAAACTGGTTTAGTGCAGGCGAGTACATTTTTTCCCCGGGCAACAGTAATAATAGTAATATTGTAATGCGGTATCATATAGTGTCGGTATCCGCTTTGACAAGGTGCTTATGGTGCAAACTCTGTTATCGGAGCAAGTGTTTTGACAGCAGCTATGGCAGTAGTTTTGTAGATAGAGACCATAAGCCCCGAGAGTCCGAGTTCTTTACTTCCGCTAGCATACACACCAGGTAGAAGGGACATCAGTTTCAAAATAATTCAATGATTGTTTATAACTTATTTAGTAATTAATTACAAATGTATACTTAAACAATTTATTTACACAATGATGTTAATATTATAACATATCATTCAATCACGATTATATCTTCTACACCGTCCCGCTGTTTTTGTTTTCAGTATTATGATATTTACATTGTAATATACAAAGGGACTATAACATTGTATAATGATCTTCATTTGCTGTTCTCACTATGCTATTATATATGACTTAATTTGATTTGTATGTAATGAATGAGTTAAAATAAATTATATTTTATTTGACTGACTGAATAAAAATGTCAGTTTCAAAATCACAAACATATTGGTGCAATGGTGTCCTGAAATTATTATCTTGCATCTGTGTTGATATACCTTGCCCAATTGTCCAATGTAGTATGTCGCTGTCTCTAACAAAGGCCAGTGTGTCTGAGTTGACCCATGTCCAATACTGCACCTCAGCGATGTCACAGGAACAGTGTGTCTGTGAATCTGGCTCCAGTCCAACCACTATAGTTGTCTCACCAACTGAAAGTGAAAGCATCAATAGTCTTATGTTTTAGTATGTACAGCCATGCCACTTTGCCATTTCTTGAGCTGTATTTTGAACATTTTAACTACGGGGATAATCTTAATTGTTGTAACTATACCAATTACAAATATAACATTCTGCTTGTAATCAATTACAGCTGGTGTAACGGGTTCTGTTACACACAAAAATCAATATCGATTATAAAATAATTTACAAAAACGCTATTTTATAGTTACATAATTGTAGCCAGCTCTGTCTGTCCATCCAGGTATGCCAAATTATGCATGAGTCGAGGCAGATTGCACAGCCTCCTAGGGCAATTTTTACTCACCAAGAAACATATTTCCATTCATCGAATCAAACTTTTCATTTGTCAGTTCGATTTTAGCAATACATTTATACATTTGTCATGACACAATATCCAGCTTGTACACTCTGGTGTCAACTATTGTCGTTCTGTCACAAAGTGTGTGCCTGCCAAGTCCCAATGCTACAACAGCCAGAACAGAGAGGACTAGAACCATTCAGAAATTGACTACAACTGTCAATGTGCAGACCTCTGAGAGCCAGTCGATAATCGCAGCCACTGCTGGACGGTGGACTGACCATGGCGCCATCTGCCTTGTAGGGCAGGAACTGAAGACAGTGGTTGACACTTGTCAGATCCAGAACCATCAGCTGAAACAGTGACGAAACGACCATAAGACATTGATGACATACGGACACTCTACATGTGTCTACATGATGCACTCATCAAAATACCTCCCATGCAATCAACTGAGCAATGGTTATTTCCATTAATCAACACCAGTACAGAATTATGTTCTTCACAATATTTATGCACACCCGCACGCATGCGTACACGACTGCATGCACACACATACATGTAAATAAGGTAGAGATATCATAATATATTCATTGTAAGTTTTTACATACAGTACCAATATTTTTCCAAATATTTACACCATTTTCAAAAGCATTACAATGACTCATCATGTTTACCGAGTGTCCTAAGAAACTTTGAGATATTAAGAAGTACCTGAAACATGCAATATTTTGAACACCCACACACATGCACGCACAATGAACGCCTGCCACACAAACACACACACATAATTGCGTCAGCTGATATTTAGTGTATTATTTGATGTACAGATATATCCATATCTTAAACCAACCTGATCTGTTCCTATTTTTTTAATATAAGGGTCAATCCATACCAATTCAACCAGAGGTCCCTGGTAACCATCTCCGATTTCTATTAAATTTCACCCATGTGTGCACAATAATCAAATATTATGGTTGCATAAAAAATTTCAATGCCAAATTCCAATTATTGATGAAGTTATGATTGACTGAATGTAGGGCCCATTGAATGTTTTGTGCACTCATGACTGCGCCAAGTGGTTTTGGATGGTTTTAAATGCTAATAAATGTCTTTGTTTTTAAGCTATTAAGCTACACGTTTATCATTATCTTACTTTTAGCTGGAGAATCTATTTCTGAACTAGTTTTTTTAGTTCATGTGATAGTTTCAGAAGTGGAGACCCCTAAATTTGGGCTTTTGTTCAGTCCGGAATTATATTTTACAGATTTAGGGATACCACACCTACCTGTTCATTCATCACAGAAAGTAATTGTTATTTGTTTTGGAGTATATACCTATAGGAGCTTCTCCAAAAGAAAGCTTATCAGAATCAAGTATAACATTAAAGTATGGCTACGGTCAAATTTGAGAAGAAAATATAATATGTGAAAAAGTGCCCTCATACTAGAGGTGGCTTGGCCATATGGGCAATTACCTAGCATTGTGAGCTTTTAATATGATTAACACATATGTATTTGAAATATATATGTACCAAGTTTTAACTTTGTGTTGCAATTCTTTCAATGTAAAATAATTATATATTTTTAGCCCCTGTACTGGACAAAGTACACCTGATTCAACAAACTTCCCATTCAGGGTTACTTCATATTATTAGCAAACCTGGTGTGAAACAGTGACCGATGCTAATAGTGACCGAGGGTAATAGAGCAGAAATGATTGCTTTTATAACATTGAAACATAGTAAAATAGTAATGCTTTCATACTTTTTCGTCTGTGTGATCTTCAACAAGGCTGCATCTGACGCAGATGTGTTTGTCAGACGTCATTGTCACCTTACTCCACGTGACGTCATGATGCGACACCCCCAGGTTTGACAACTGTCAACATAAATCCCTTGTTCATCGTTTGTTAACATAACGTATACTGTTCTTTTGCATCACAAAAATTGCTACAACTTGTATGTTTATTGGGTGGGGCAGCTTATCGTGGAAGTAGGCCCTTACTGGGGTATTCAAGTATGCCTAGGACGTGCATAGCAGGACTAGTTACAAGGGGGCAGGCATTATGTGGAATGGAACGTCGAAGGTAACTGAAAGGAATGTGTTGGAAGCTTACGACTGCATGTAATTACCTGCTTGTGTAAATGGGCTTGGAACGCTGGCACTGAGTCAGTGACAGAGAGACAGGGAGTGAAGCTACCGGTAGCTGAGAACTAATGGGTTTGCTAATTTCGTACAAACCGAAATCACAGAAGGAGGTGGTTGGAATTATGAGAAGATATTGATTATTGTAATGAAGAAACACCAGAAATTAGTGGAAATGAACTTGAAGGTAATACTTAGTCTAATGTTGGGGGAGGGACACAGGCTACACATTGCCCAGTACTGAGTATTGGGGTGGTGGGCAGGATACATTGAGAGCATGAACAATATATCGACAGAGTATGAAAAAACGGAGGCGGTAGAAGAAGAGATAGCCAAAAAATAAGCATTGATAGGCAGTGCATTATTTTTTAGGTGAGCAATCGCTCTCGCTCTCTACAGCTCGCGTTAATCGCTCATCTAGGGAGTGATTTATCGCTCGCACTAATTGCCATTATCGCTTGCATCACCAGACCTGCTGCATGTGGTTCCCTTTAGCTGCAAAATATACATCCATTTGTTTGAAAGAAAGTCTGTTCTTGTCACGTAAGTTAGCGTTGGCGCGCAGTTGCCGATGTTTCCAGTGCCATGACTTGGAGTTTGCTTATTGCTCAACGGGATTCTTATCGGCTGGCCGTCGTTTGACAGTCGTAGATCATTAATCAGCTGCAATTGTCCGCACCGGGTAGAGGTGAAATCGAAACCGTGTCACGCGATCTCTGCTCGGGTCATGGGGGTGCGGTGGTAGTCGCAGTGCCGACAGCTAGCGTCCATCCCATAAACAAAGCAACTTAATCATATGTGTAATAACACTGCTGTAATTTTCTGTAACATCATCGCTAGTACTTCCTGCCCAAATGTTTTATCTGCATGCAACTTTTCAATTTGTGCCAACACTTGATGTCCCGAATTGACCCGATCAAATTAATCTTGCGTAATGGATACCGCTATGTCATGGCTAGCCTCGATTGCGTTTTGGCATGAGTGGGTAGTGGCGTCACCAGACGGACAAACTGGAACACCACCTAGCGAATAAAAATCAAACTAATAAATCGCTTGCGCTAAATTATTTGGCATATTTAGGATTTTTCAAACGTGAAGCACTTGATAGGCCTCGCTCTGGATAGGCAATGATACTAAAAGTAAAACTAAGAAGGACGGATTGAAAACAAGCCTGGAAAAAACTGGTGTGAACAGCAGACTGCAGAGTGGGACACAACTTCACGACACAAGTCACAACAAATTAATTAATATTAATAGCAGTACCAAGACTAAAGTAAAGTGCTGTCTGACTGGGTTGTAAGCATTTTATTTTACCTGGACTAGTTCGTGAATAGTTACTGGTGGAGAATCGTCTTCCATCGTTCCGTCTAGTGCGGTGTAATCACCACACCATTCTGACAGCTCGTGTCAGATTCCTTTCTCACTTCCTAGCAAACAACAGGAAATTACCGGCGATTACCAACTACGCATGCGCACAGGTAAACTTCCGGGTTCTGCCACTACCGGCAGACGCGTGTGACGGGTCTTTCATGTAGAGTAGCGTGTACGCAAC
The DNA here is from genome assembly GCA_963995525.1 of Escarpia spicata. NCBI lineage: Eukaryota > Metazoa > Annelida > Polychaeta > Sabellida > Siboglinidae > Escarpia > Escarpia spicata. Next base: position 47,912,206 of record OZ023213.1, read on the forward strand.
TTTTTTGTACCATGGAACCGATTTCATATGTTGTGCATTTTACGGGTGCACTTTTGGTGTGGAGTATTTTGCTAGTGGCACAGATAGAAGGCATAGGCGAAGTAATTTGGGCGGTGAACTGCGGCGGCGATAAACACACTGACATTCACGGGATACGCTATCAGAAAGACATCTTGTCAAAAGGTGTCGCCTCTGACTATGGAAAAAATCTACTCATAGAGCGTGTGGTACCGCAAGATCAGATTCTCTATCAAACAGAACGTTACCACACCGACACGTTTACGTACGAGGTGCCCATTCGGCAAGACGGTGATTACATTCTTGTGCTGAAATTCAGTGAAGTCTGGTTCACTTCAGCCAATCAGAAGGTGAGGTCAGATGTCATGTAACAACAACTAACAATACTTTAGTAGTAGTAGTACTAGTAGACCGTGTACATTTGTATACGGCATGTTGCATTTTGTTGAAGCAGAACCTTTTAATTAAACTACCTAGTACTAGTCCAAGTCGTAGGGCCTACTCTACCTACAAAATAGAAACGGTTGCATACTTTTTGGCACTGAAAGTGAAGTCACAAAAGGGGAGATGGATGTTTCGACCAAAAACGTGTTCGGACCTTGGGCCGAACCATCCGTTTTAAGAATCGGTGAAGTATGACTCATGGGCCGTGTGGTGTAATCGTTATTCTGCCTAGCATATTCTTACCGCAGATTTGTAACTGTTTTGAATTACTCCTTACGTATATTCTAACTACCGTGGTAGATAATGATTGTCATAATAACAACCACTTCCAGATTACCAGAAACCACCAAACAGTTGTCCCGTTTGTAGAACAAACAATCAAACATCATAAGGTCCTTGACAAATCATTACAATGCAGCTGTGAAATGTAGAGTTACACCTCCATTGGTCATTGCATCTTTGAAAGTGTGGTCATACATTTCAAATGTTCAAATTACATCTAATCAATTAACTACATAACACACCATGTGCTTGGTTACCATGTTTGTTTAGAGTACCGCTATGATGCTTTGCAAAAAAAACAAAAACAAATATAACACATACAAGCAATCCAGGTAAGAGTGCGAGTTCAAAGAAACAAACAAGCAAACCATAAAGAGATGCAGTGTGTTCCTGAAGCCCCGGCGGCCGGCGGGATCGCCGACAACAACTAATCAGACCGCCAACTACTGAATCAACCCGATATGATTATGTTCTCACTTTTTTGAGGCAAAAGAATGGCTCAATTTGACAAAATCTGCAAAAAAACTAAGCCGGTCCGGATATTGACGACCCGAGCGCGCCCAGCCACTGCCGGAGATGGTCGAAAGTACACTCCTGCCAACTGCATGTTACGAATGGTTTGCGTTGATTTCCACAGGTGTCACCGCATGGAATCATTTTTATAATGAACAATGCCTCTAAAAATAAAACTTGGTGAGGATGGACAGCAGAAGACACTCTTCAGCTTTCAATTTAACAGCAAGAAAAGAAATCTTGGTCAGTACGTGTGAATTTTGTGAATGGAAATGTTATTGACAACTTGTGCAGATCTGCCAACTGTTACGGTTTCGCCGTATTTGTTACTCTTAGGCAGCTGTTAATACGGCATTACAGCTGGGCTGTAAATAATACGGTAGTAACAAAAAATCGGACAAGCTTATTTATTATAAAGCATCCCGTATTCTACAAAATACGTAACCTTCCCAAGCATGGTGCAAAAAACAACCGCGGTCGGCAGTCCTGTTGCCAGTGTCAACACCCGTTAGTTTTCAATATTGACGACTTGGCGGCACCACTGTTGTATTGTCAATGGACCGTCAGCTTCTGTTCATCTAGATGTATGGTAGGCTTGGGATGTTATGATGTTTCACTTTTGTTGGTTTATTGAAAATAAAAATGGTAATACAACAATGTAAATGAGATTTGAAGTACCAAATTAATGTGTCATTTAAATAATGAGCTTACCTGGGATACTGAGCGTGATTACATTCATAACAAAATGGGTATAATTTTTGTCTACTGAAGCAACACTTAAAATGATTAGAATGCACCAGAAGCCACCAAATAGCATCATCACCAGACCCCCCTAGTGTTGGCACGTCTACGGTGTGCAGCAGCGGCTTTGCTACTGCATTTGTCCACACTGTCCAGATTCAGTAGCTGGCTACTCAATTGTTAAAACCTGCTACTGAAAATATTAGGGAATACACTGGAGATGGTAGGGGATTTATTGTGAAACACCCAAAACAATCTTCAAAAACAACGGGCCGAGTCGACTACTGAAACATCCGGGCTGAACCATCCGTCTACATGGGTCGAACTCGTCGTGGGCCGAACCATCCGGGACCCGCAAAGGGTGCATGGCTCGATAGCGACAGTGAAAGCAGTCTTAGAGGAGTTTCCAGACCCTTCATTCTTAAATAACTTTGTGTGCAGTCATATGTCATATATACTAGTTTTCTACATATACAATTGTGATTTGTTTTATTGAGTACTGTATTTCAATTTGATGGGACAAATAAAACCACCATACTTCTACTTGTTCTGAACACTATTAATTTTAACAACTGATTTCGATTCAGGCCTTTTCTTACTTTCTAGACCATAAAATGTCACTGTCTGACAGCGAAGTGAAGTCGACACATTAAAAAATCAATGAATTATTATTAATTATCAACACCATCCTCTTAGTCCCTATGGTTTCTGTCATCTCTGATGGATGGCGTGGCAAATCTGTTTATTTTTACTTGCTAATCAGTTGTCTATGTGAGACTGCCACCTGTGTATGTGTGACATCTGTCACATGACTCGCATCAGCATAAGACACAAAGTGATGAGTCTGAGTGTCTGACAGATGGTAGGAAACTGTATAATCAACCATTATGATAATTAAGAGTATTCTGTATTTTTTTAACATGGAATCACTGAGGAATGTCACATAATCTCTGGCAGTTTAATTTTACTTTAAATAAGGCTGCATAGCACCATCTCCAGTTTGTCCTGTCCTTGTTCTGATAGAACATAAATATATATATATATATCAGAACAGAGACAGGACAAATTGGAGATATATAATATATAGGTGTGTGTATATATACTATGCAATGGTGCGGTGGCTAAAGCTTCGGACTCTCGACTGAGAGAACCTGGGTTCGAATACTGTGCTTCGGTGTCGAACCTTGGGCAAGTTTGTTCATTCATCGTTGTTCCAGTTCACTCAGCTGTATGAATGACTCGAGTACAGAAAGTGGTTGATATACATTTGTGTATGAATAGTATTAATTGCAGCATGGCTGAATGCTTCCCAGAGAAGTAGAGATGTTTTTTGCTTGAACAAGTCTGCCAGGGAGTAAAGTGTAGAGCACTTTGAGCAGTCCTAAGGACTGGATGCTGTGCTGTGTTATAATAAGAACTTACCTTTGGGCAATTCCGCCGTCACATTGCATTAATACTTGTTTAGGTCTTTCAACATATCATATCTGAAAATATTATTGATCAATCTAAAACATTTAAAGCCTATAGTGACTTGGGGCTATGATCTACATCACTACATGGGGAATTATTTAAAATGTTAGAATTCTACTACATACATACAATTTAGTAGCCGTTACTCACATTACAAAAAATACATCAATATCTTTGCAGCTAAATTCTCCTAAAGCTATTGACCTTAGCACAAAAGCACCTAACTATTTGTTTAGGTGTGAACTTAAGCAAGACAACAAGACAAGTATATTTTAGTCACCAACTGCACATCAGAGAGAAAATGTCATCACTCACGTTACATCGCCCACGTTACATCGCCCACGTTACATCACTCATGTTACATCACTCATGTTACATCACTCATGTTACATCACTCACGTTACATCACCCACGTTACATCACTCATGTTACATCACTCATGTTACATCCCTCATGTTACATCACTCAAGTTACAACCTCACAACAATGTTACATGTGCAAATTCAACCAGTATACAATGATATTTTAAACAGTATTCATGTCTTGCCTTTTCAGCATATGTGTAACAAAACTTGTAATAACACACATACCGGTGTATATATATATATATATAATATAAATACAGCTACTCATTTTAACCTTTCCCTCATACAGATGCATCTAGGATATATATATATTATATATAATAAAATGTCAGAATTGAAATGTAAATTGACTACTTAAGAATCTTAGAAATTGTTAAAAAACTTAAAAGTGTCCACTATCCAGATTCACAGTGATTACCGGTACATTACTTAGATAGCTTAGAAAATAAGTGTAATCAATTATGAATAATTTTGCAAGTAATCATTGTTACAAAATATGAAACCTCACCAGGGTAGATATCTTCATATTCCACAATAACCCAGTCACTAACATGCACTATATAGTACTTATTCTTGTCACTCACCAAATATACACCACTAATCTTTGACTACTTTGTCAGGAGTGAAGTGATCAGTGTTTGATTGGTCATCTTCATGTGTACACTTAATTTTTCTGATGTTTTGGGTAGCAGGCTCTTCATTAAAGCTATTGGCTTATCAGAGTAAAATAGTTTTTTATCTATAGATGTGTAATCCTTCCTTCTGAAATTGTTGTCAATTGTGTTTTTAAACATATCCATGCTGCTAGGTTTGACATGATCAGTAAATAAGTGTAGTCAATTCCATATAATTTTGGACATGACAATGCAGACCTGGGGCCAAAGTACTCGGTACTCGTGTACTCGAGTACATTTTTTGAAGTACTCGTACTCATGATATTTATGGGTCATGGACTCGTACTCATTGTACTCAGATTTTACGAGTACATCTGAGTACTTTCTCAACATGTACTGGGGAAAATAAATATATTTGGTTATAAAATGAAACTTTCCTGAAATATTTAAATGTTAAACTATTTTTTAAATACTTCGTTATTTCTGATAGTATACAACCTTATCATCCCTACACATCCCAGTACATCCTCATTCTCTGATAACAATGTCTATGATACCCAAACATGGCAACAGGCAGCATTTTTTCCCAGTCAGAAACATCCTGTTAAGCAAACAATAATTGTACACTATAAACCTGTTTGTTTAATTAAGCCATAAAGAGTCAATTAGCAGTTAACCTGTTGTGTACTTGTATGCCAGTGAATATCACCATCAAACATTTGCATAATTCAAGAAACATTTAATTGGCAGAACAACTGAAAATACACATGTGGTCACTTCCACAAAACAAGATGGCAGATACTGTAAAGCAATTGGTCAGAGTCAATGGTCACTAGAGGGTGGTCCAATAATAACAATGAGTGCCACTGACACAATAGCATGGACTGCAATGTCAGCTAACACAACATATTGTTAATATAGCATGGAATGAGAAACCTGACATAACCCACCAGTTAGACAGGAAAAGCCTTTAATGTAGTGTGGAGACCATGCCACTTGGCACTGGCTGACAGTGCTAATTGCTAAGAACAAGAACTGCCAGTCTTCCTCTGTAGAAGTAAGGTGGCTCAAGATGTAATATAACATGAATTCGAGCAATAGATGTTTTTATTCCCTTTAACTTGAAGTTTGAACGGCCACAAGTCACAAGATGATTGGACAACTGGCTCACCCAGACATCCACATTTTAACAGAGTTATGATCAGAACTGGGACCGAAGTACTCGTGTACTCAAGTACATTTTTGAAGTACTCGTAGTCATGAAACTTATGGGTCATGGACTCGTACTCATTGTACTCCGATTTTACGAGTACATCTGAGTACTTTTTGAATATGTACTTGGGAAAATAAATATATTTGGTTATAAAATGAAACTTTCCTGAAATATTTAAATGTTCAACTATTTTTTAAATACTTTGTTAATTCTGATAGAATACCACCTTACCATCCCTACACATAGTACATCCTCATTCTCTGATAACCATGACTTATGATACCCAAACATGGCAACAGGCAGCATCTTTTCCCAGTCAGAAATACCCTCTTCAGCAAACAATAACTGTAGGCTATCAGTTCAGGCCATAAACCTGTTTGTTTAATTGAGCCACCAGGATGTCCATAAAGAGCCAATTAGCAGTTAACCCACCAGTTAGACAGGAAATGCCTTTGATGTAGTCTGGAGACCATGCCACTTGACAGTGCTAACTGCTAAGAACAAGAAATGCCAGTCTTTCTCTGTAGAAGTAAGCTGGCTCAAGTCAGACTGCCTCCTACACTAGTATAATCCCATGCCAGCAGCCTGGCTAAAAAGTCCAAAGGGGATGCTGAGCCTGTTATGTGGACATGTGCTAACCCTCTCAACAACTAGTAGTCTACGATCAGAAAATATAAATTGCAAACTTATAACATGAGCATATTGCTGAGGTGAACGGATACCTCAGTTAGCCATGCACAGATGGTTACCAGTGACCCACTGCAGTTCTGAGTTTTCCAACTCTGGCTCAGTTGGTCCCTCACCATCTCAGCATTCCAGCCTCATCAGCCCCAGTTGAAAGAGTATTTAGCATAGCCGAGAAAGTATTCTGCCCTGAACAGTGCAGCCTGAAAGACTCAACCTGTGAACAACTCATGTTCATTCGGTGCAATGGCAAATAGATGATAAGATCATAGGATGCCATTGAAATGAATGCCAATGAAGTGAATTTCATTTTTGATGAAATAGAGGTTTTTTAGTTTTCCTCATAACAAAATTTATCAACTGCCATTACATATTTATTTGTGCGGAGTTATATAAATTAGATTAATTAATAATTTTAAAATACGTTATTATTTAATATTTATATATTTTTTAATGTACTCATACTTTTACTCGTACTCATGATAATGTACTCATACTCAGCTTTTAGCAATGTACTCGTACTTATCCATCGTCAAAGTACTCGTACTTGTACTCATAAAAATGTACTCGGCCCCAGGTCTGTGACAACAACAAATATAACTTCACATATATCGATAATTTAAGGCTTGTAACACATTGTACAAAAATGACGGGTGGAACAAATAAGAGTTACGCATAAATGGTATATAATGATGTATATAATGATGTATATAATGATGTATATTGTAGTTGTGAACAGGGCATTTGCAGTGGTATCAGGGGTAAATGTTTCTAATTTTCTCTCTAACACTTTCTGCAACTCAAGGCCTATTTTAATTTCAAATGAAGAAAGATATGTAATCCTTATTTTAATAAAATTGATGATCACATTAATTACTATAATCACCATAGATCACTAGTTTCAAGCTACCTATATATCCAGAATCACCAGATCACCAGAGCCAGAACTAGTATGATTCTAAGGACGTCACTCACGTTACAGATTTTAAGCTCATATTGCGTAAATTCTATAAGGCCTAAATGTGAATTTGTTTTTGTTTTATATAAACCTAAGCTAGTAGGAGGAGAATCAACAGTTTCTATGAATACACTTCATGCTTTCAAACATGAGATTAAAATATTCACTGTGGCCGTCACTCACGTTACGTGACGGCCACTAGTAGCACATCTGACAGTATGCACTAATGTGGATAACACAGATAAATATTCACTGTGGCCGTCACTCACGTTACGTGACGGCCACTAGTAGCACATCTGACAGTATGCACTAATGTGGATAACACAGATAAATATTCACTGTGGCCGTCACTCACGTTACGTGACGGCCACTAGTAGCACATCTGACAGTATGCACTAATGTGGATAACACAGATAAATATTCACTGTGGCCGTCACTCACGTTACGTGACGGCCACTAGTAGCACATCTGACAGTATGCACTAATGTGGATAACACAGATAAATATTCACTGTGGCCGTCACTCACGTTACGTGACGGCCACTAGTAGCACATCTGACAGTATGCACTAATGTGGATAACACAGATAAATATTCACTGTGGCCGTCACTCACGTTACGTGACGGCCACTAGTAGCACATCTGACAGTATGCACTAATGTGGATAACAGATAAATATTCACTGTGCACTACTAATTGCCAGTATCCACTTTATCAAAATATATATTACTTGGTTCACTGTAATGCTAAAATGGAAACGGGCCTAGTGTTTGTGTTAAATTTCAGAGATCAAAATTCAAATAAAAAAATAAAAGCCTGACCATTCCAAATGGTTCTATTTGTAATTACCAAGTAGCATTTGTGTGTAACTTTAATTTTTATTCCATCCAACATGTGTACAATACGAATCAAGTAATAAATCGCCAATATGGGAAGATTTATTTTTCAGTGTCATGTCCAAAGTTACATGGAATTTCCCCATTACTTCTTTTTTATATCTGTGCACTGCTCATTCTAACTTGTTTCTATGTTGTAGGTTTTTGATGTTGTACTCAACAAAGAACATTCTGTGGTGGAGGGACTCGACATATTTGGTAAAGTAGGCCGTGGCATAGCACATGACGAGATCATTCCATTCTCAGTGAAAAACGGCAAACTAAAAGTTGCAGGGGAGACATCGTATCTCGACGGCCGATTGCAGATTGATTTTGTGAAGGTATGGAACTTTTCTACAAATATATCAATCATTATATATATAAGCTAATACTATATAATGTGTATTGTATGTGTGTGTGTGTGTGTGAGTGTGTGTGTGGGTGTGTGTGTGTGTGTGTGATGGTAGTAAGCAAACAAAACATAGATGTTCTGCATACTATCTAGAAAAATGGACGAAGTTCTTATCTGTAAATTCAAAATTTTTCGTTTGGCATATCCAAATGAATTTTACCTGCCAGCGGTTTTCGTCTGATGTATCACATTGACTTCTTCCATTCCTGTGCTGCTGTACAGGGGCTTAGCTAAAGACAGTCTGCCCATCTTCAACTATCATTGGCACAACTGATAGTGAAACAAATCAAGTGGATCAATATTAATTAAGTACATTACTCAAATGACAATGGTTTGTGATTAAAAAACTATACCGGCCAATAATGGCTGTGATGACATGAATGGCTTCTTTGGAAGTCGTTCGCACACTAAAAGGCACACTTTTGTCTAATTCAAGACTGGCAAAAAATTATTTCTGGCTAAGGGCCTGGTGCTGTATGATGACACTGTGTACGTGAGGTAGATCGTAATTGTCATTGTCTACATTTTATGCAAAATTCTGAAATTAAAAAGCACATAGATCTGTGTTTCCAGTCCCTGTATAGTGCAATGCTTAATCATTGTAATTACTGTTTTTTTGCCTTTGTTGCAGGGAAGCCGCGATAACCCTAAAGTTAATGCCATTTATGTGATGCGTGGAACTATTGAAGGTGTGTACACATCATGTCACCATGGGAAATTTTTTACTAATTCAACACAGTTTAGTTAATAATTTATGTTGTTTTACTAGTACTGACCAATGGCAGCTTGTGTAGTTTTTTTAAAATATTTTGGACCCTTATTTCAGTGACTAGTGACAATATATGAAATGTTACTAATGTTCATGAATAAAAAATATTAAACTATGTCATTTATGTCAGACTTGGGGGGTTAAATGCATTTATTTATCAAACAAAAACATTACTTTTTAAATGCTCTGAAAAAGCAGTATCTAATACACACATAAATGGTGAAGGTTTGGGGTAGGCTATGTAGGTATGCATTTACCAATATTTTAGATGTATTTATTATTTAATGTGTATTTGAGCAAAATAAGATGCAGTTTCCTTAAAATAATTTACACGTGAACATTTTGCATAGTTTTTAACATCTTATACACTGCACATATTATTATTATGATCACTATATTATTATTGTAATATCTATCAACAAATTCTACATACACGTTTTATCATGTGAATTAATATGTCTGTACATACCCACGAACGAGGCAGTAGCCCCGGATTTGATGGAGTTAAAATATAGGTTGATTATTAATATTATTTATACGGGCTTCTGGAAGAAGTAAAATACAGTGGAACCCCATAGCTAAGGTCACCGTCGGGACTGGACAAAAGTGACCAGAATACCAATTAATTTAATTTCCTATACTTTACAGTTGCAAAAACAATTTGGGACTGTCCCAGGGTGACCTTAACTGCGGGGTGGCTGTAATACCGAGGTGACCGTAAAGCGAGGTCGTTCTGTATGCAAAATTGATTTTGACAACCTAAAAATGTGTGTGGCTGCAGATGTGCCAAAGCTGGCGCCAACGAACGTGCAGCCGAGTCAGCCTCCGATGGAAGAGGAGGAGGAGGAGGAAGTGGATTATGCACAGCAGCAACGCCGCAAGACCCACCACCATCCCGCTCCCGGCCCCAAAGTGCCCGACCCCTACGCCTCGGATGACACCAGCAGCATGATGTTGCCTGTGTTTGTCGCGATCGGAGCCTTTGTTCCACTTGTCTTCTGTCTGTGCAAGTTATGAAGGGCACACCAACCCTGCATTCTAACATAGGACATTTCTTTTTGGTAATGATTAATGATTGGTGCACTTTGCCACACTACCTTAGTGCGCACTACATTGTTGTGTCGCTTGTCAGCAGCTTAGATAGCATCTGGATTTACTATTGTAGATCAGTGCAAAAGTGTACGTTTCCCCGACAAAATAGTGCATTTTTCTGCAGTACACAGTTCCACATTCTATGTTTATTTTATACTTTCCTATGAAATAACAATTGTTTTAGTACCAAGAAGACATCTGCTAGACTACCGTGACAGTTATTCACCTTGTCTTTATGGACTAGGACAGTACCATGAATTATGCATATGTACACATGCATCACCACTGTATGGGGCTGTGTGGTAGATCTCGTGTCTCAAGTGGACTGCTAAATTTTGATGTAAATTTTGCTAGTTGTATCTAATCGTAAGTGAGTGTTTTCCGTTGTGTGTTGTTTTGAATGCCTGTGTTAATGGTTTCATACAGTGTTCTTATTGTACCTGTACTGAAAGCTGTATTAATATATGCAACCAGTCACTCCGTGTGTGTGCCCATAATAACATGTAGTTTCAAGCGACATCATAGACTAGACTCGTGCTAGCCATTATCCATTTAGTCAATAAAGACCTTTAGCTAATTTGCTTCTGGGGGGAGTTGACTAAGAAAAAGCATTTGCCAAAAGTAATGTTGGAGTGAGTCCAGAATAGTTGCACATACTAACTTGGTATAGTAAAACGTTCTCTTTAAATTTATTTTCAATGTTATCCAGGATAGTTGGCACCACGTGTATGCAGTAGTTTTCTCTTCATCTGATGGCGACACTTGCCAGAAGGTCTTTGAGTGCATTCATCACTTTTAAACAAAACAAGTTTTTGTTTTAGTATAGACCTATTTCGGTGGCTGATAAACATGGTACGGTATAAAATAACATGATTACGAAATAGTAACTCGGTGCTGCACAATGCAAGAAAACATGGCTTGACAATCTGTTAACTTCAGTAACTTTGCTGACTAAAACATGACATTCCATTATGACAGTTTAATTGTTTGTCAAATTGATCCGTTTACATTCGAGTCCCTGGTGAGCAAAATCAAACGTGTCCGCGAACACAGTTATGCTATATAGGTCGTGTTAATACTTGTACATTATCTCAACGAGCTGCCTTTTACGGATGCATATATGCACATGTTGCCAAGGTTTTTGTCGAAGGATAACACATTTGTGTGTTGCAGTGTGAGTTCATTGTAAAGTAATAGGAAGCCTAGTGAATGTATGTTATTGTGTAAGTGTTTGGTGATTTTATTCTCACTGTGTTTGTGATCTCGCTGGTTTGCTGCTGAATACAGGGTTATGTGCTCAAAATATCTCGTGTTGGGAACATTAATTAATTATCGTTGTTAATCGTTTTTCTGAATTTCGTAATTAAAAACGTTGGATGTTTGTAATGGAAGCTGTATGTATATATAGCAGTGACATCATAGCAGAGGTATCCATGGCAACATAACAATGGCTGCTGCTGGCACGATGACCTATGGCGAGCCAGACAAATTTTTTTAAGATTTTCATTTACGCTTATTGAATTACATTTTTGCTTGTGTAACTTTACTGTTAAGTGCCTGTCGATTGAACCATTGAATTGACGTGTTGATGTGTATTGATAATCTTCTTGCTAGTCTTGCCAACTTTTACAAAGCTGACTGAGTAGTCTTACCCAAAGTCTTAGTTATACTATCTATAGCATCATGTCAAAATCGTTGTGCTTATCAAAACGTATTTTTGCACAGTATGATGTAATAACAACTTTGTATTTCTGAGTATCCCGAAATGTCTATCACAGAAATGCGATATTTGGGTATGTCAGCTTTGTGATAATTACACATTAAACAAATTCCAGGAAACAATCTTCTTAGACCACTGATATTGTCTCGTTTCTGTTATTGATCAACTTAGTAGGTTCATAACTTTGAACATCCAACATTTACATTGAAAATGTCAGGTGATGATACTCCATAGTGATGATACTAATCTTGGTTGAAGCATCGTGTAGAAATTTGGTATCTGTACGGGTGCATACAAAATATGTGTGTTGATAACGTTGCTTCCCTTGTGTCATAATTCCTAAGTTAACCGTTCAAGTTATTCACGTTGTTTCAGAATATTCTACCATGTCGTGGCACTGTTTTTTCAACTTGATTGTGTTTAGTGTCTTCCGAGTTTTCATGTAGTGAACTTTACGCTTATTCCATTTCACATACTTCATATGGGCGACTTAAAACAGTGCCTATAGATAAACATTAGAATTCTAATTAGGAATGCTTAGTTAATTAACATATTCGAAATTATTTGACTGTTATGTATGAAGGGCATTTCATTCAGTTCTTTACAATACGATTACAATGGTTAAGGTTTTGTTGCAACCTTGTATTGAATAAAAATAATATAATTAATCTCGGTGGTATGATTGATTAAGTTTGCTTGTATAGATGATTAGATGACTAATATTGCACTAATACTGGGTAGTAAATGTCCATTAACTATGACAGAACATGCAGCAGATTATTCCAAACCACAAACCAAGAAATCCATAATAGCTAACAGTAATGCTGAAACTTGCGACATATGTACATTTTGTTCTGAAGTAAAATACACTGATCTGCTTCAGCCAGAATGACCCGACACGAATTTACTGCCACTATGTCATACTTAATTTATGTTCCCTCCAGGATACTGATTCATCCAGGTGTTATCGGCACCAGTTAAATGCACGCCGTCATGTATTGTTTATCATGTTTTATTTGCTGCACGTATATAAATTGAGGCAACATATGGTCGTTGTTTTTGTGTGCTTCTGAAGGTATTGGTAGAGACAATGTGTTCTGGGAGTGCCACATGTGTTGCCGATTTGACAGTCAATTTCCAAATGGTTGCTCTGTTGTTAATCAGGTTAAAAAGCAGTATCAATTATTCATTTGTCCTAGTGGGTTGGTTTGTTATGGCAGCGTAACCAGTCCAGAAATCCCATGGGTCGTCATCACCTTTCACCACGATTCTCATAGTGTAGTGGATACTGCTGAATTGATACTCGGATAATTACTAACATTACACAGTTCACATAAGTAGTGATGAATGTGAAAAAACACAACTCAATAATGTATATCATAGGGCCCATATACAAATTACATGCACCCAAAAAATTTTTAAACCATCCGTCCTTCCCCTCTTATACCTCCCAACTTTTCAGTTTCAAAGTCCTGAATTTTTGATGAGCATTTACAACCCTTCAACTCTACCCCCTGAGGCTCACAAAAAGCTACAACAGCACCCCACCTTAGGGACTCCGGTCTACAACAAATCTTTGACTCCTGAAACATCTGGGGTAGTTGGCAGGTATACTCAACGCACACCCTAGAAATCAGATGTGACCCCCACCCATGCACACAGCCTACCCTGTGTATTTGTATGCAACCACGGTACTGTCCCTCTCTTTGTATACATAATTTGTAGATGGCCCCTTATAATGATGAACACCGCACACAATTCATCTGCATAATGAGTACTGCACACAATTCACCAAGATAATGATGACTATCACATGGCGCTATTAGTTGACATTGTTGAATATCACGCGTTCTCTATGGGCAGGATGAATACATCAAATTAGAATGATGAATACCACACATAATTCACCCAGATAGTGAGGAGTATTACACTTGGGTTCACAGCATTTACCACCAAAAAGGAACTTGATTGTCAGTAGTGGTGCCAGCCTGCAGTTTAGGTATATCACAGATTTCTGCCATCTGAGTAAAGGGGGTGTTGGCAGGGATCTCAACCTACCATCTCATGCGGTTCACCACCCATCACATCTTAGGACCAACCCACTGTCTGCTTCCTGTACTGTTCTATTCCTTTCATAACATTATATTGCATTTTTTCCAATTTGTCCATTTAATGTGCTGTTCAGGACTAAATGAAGCATTCTATGAGAACTATTGCCACATAGACGTATAATTAACACTACATCTTACCAAATGATACACCTAGTTTAAGCCAACAGTTCTATTTTCTGTTAAGCTATAATCCCCCATTGCTCTCTAAGTCAGCTTATTATTTCTAAGTCCAACTTTGATTGGTGGAAATAGCGTAGCATATTCTCATAAAGATGTCGTGTGTAAAATTGGGTTTTCAAATTAATCCCCTGCATGTATTAGGTCTGAATATGGACAGGTGTTCATTGTGTGTCATACATAAATATAATACACATTCCGACAAAGTTGTGCAAACAAACTTTTGGGAAAGTTGATTTGAGTGAAGTACTTACGAATATAAACCACCGAAGTTCACATCTCATAAAAACGCCCATTGCCCAAAACTGTGTATACTAACGGGTTATCAATAACTTGGGCTAAACAATTATATGTTTGCACAGAAATTGGATATACTAAACAACTTATACTGTTGTATAAAAAATGGGCCAAGAGGCCCTGAAGTCCTTTGGACTAATACGTCGATGTGAAACCGGCTGACCAAATGAATAAGTCGGAAAAATTGTAACATTGTTTTCTTACATTCTTGTAAAGGTTGGGTAGTGTGCTTTACACGGTTTCAAAAATTATGACTGCTACCAAAATTGGCGAAGTTATGGAGCATTGAACATGGTAGGGGCCAAAAAGTGAAAATGAAGAAAAACGGCTGTTGAAGTTTTATATTATATATACAAATGGACTGCATGGAAATATTACATGCATGACATTCAAATGTAGCACACAGTGTGTGTTATGTTGCAATGATACACTGGAAGTACAAATGTGCTGCTACAAAAACTTATCAAGTTATGCCAGATTATGTATTACTAAGAGGGCAGATTATTTGAGAGCAAAAGTTAGACTAAAGAAAATTTAAAATGACGAAGCTAATGCAGAGATTAAGAGAATTGACTAGAGGGTATGAATGTTTTATAAAACAAATATCAAAATGCTACCATAAACAGTTGCATGAAAACTTGCGCAACCTAAAACATAGCAAGTCTGCAGAATACTGGGGTATTCTTAATACAGCAAGTAACAGCAGTGAAAATGTTGAAATATTTAACTGGATAAGTTTATGAACCACTTTGAAAAACTCGGTGAAAACCTGAAAATGAAACTACAGCTAGTGAGATACCTTTTGATCCAAGAAAGTGAAATGAACACGTAAACAGACCATTCACACAAGATGTGGTACTAATGCAAATAAAAAAACTCCAAAAAAAAAAAGCATGCAGTTTTGATATTGGATTCCCATTACACATTAGTAGTTACAGCCCACTTGGAGGCATTCAGTTTGACACTGGGACAATGGCAGGTAATGAGCCTGCTATTGTCCAATATACAATTTACAGCTGGTCCCCCAACTTGGCAACCCCAGTGATCAGGGCAAAGTCCACTATCCAGTTATAAATAGAAATCAGTGGCTGCAGGAGGCAGCAGTAGAGAAATAGCAGGGACATTTTGCATTTTGGGGGGCCTGAGGTGCCCTTAGAATGATTAAATCAAATACAGATTTATTGTGTACAGTGACACTACCACATGAAATGTATATGCAAAATTAGATAAAAAGTTACTGAAGTTTTTGAGAAAAAAAGTGAAAAATTACCAGTTTTTTTGGCTCTGGGGGCCCTACAGGGCCCTTAGAATGATTCAATCAAATACAGATTTCTTGTACATAGTGGCAGTACCCTAAGATATGTCTATGCAAAATTAGACAAAAAGTTGCTGAAGGGTTTCTGAGATATGGCAGCTAACGGCGCACGGCTGACAGAGAGTGATGGCATTAGTAGGGCAAGAAAAACATCACCACAACCAAGTACCAGTGGTCAAGTGGAAACCACACCTCAACAACATGAAACAATCATGATTACTGAATTCTTCAATCATGTTTACTACATTTACAAGTAGTGTCTTGTTGTTTACTGAACATTCTTCAGGATAGTTCGTTTTCAAATTCGAAACTTTCATTTTTCATATCCAAGAATCATGTTAAATTACCTGGTAGAGGCTTTCGTTGACGTGTCACGTCGACTTCATCAGTACCTATGACGCTGAATGACGTCATCGTACACGTGAGGCAGAATCATAGCCACAGCACCAGTCGATTGCCAACCGAGAAACTGGAAGCGATATGTGGACGATATAATTTGCCTGGTACACACAGGAAAGGTAAAGAAATTACAACAACACATGAACACTGTAGACCCCACAGGTAGCATCATTTTCACACGGGAAGACGAAGAGAACAACAGCATGCCCTTCTTGGATGCAAAGTTCACCAGAAAGGAAGATGGCAGTGTGAAGTCCACAGTGTACAGGAAGAAGACGCACACTGACCAATACCTGAATTTTGCATCCCACCACCCCAAACATCAGAAGTTGGAAGTTGTCAGAACCCTTATGAACAGGTGTGAGACAATAACTTCGGAGGAGGGGGACAAGAAAGAAGAGGTGGAACACCTGAGAGGAGCTCTAAGAGTATGTGGCTATCCGTCGTGGGCCTTGAAAAAGGCGACAGATAGCAGTAAGAAGAAAAAGACCAACAAAAAGACTAAGGACAAAAACTATCGGAGCCAAGTAGTCATCCCATACATAGAGGGGGTATCGGAGAGAGTACATCGAGTACTGAAAAAATATGGAGTAGCAACGGCCATGCGTCCCCACACCACCCTCAGACACCTGTTGGTACATCCCAAGGACAAAGTACAGCTAGAAGAACAGGGCAAACTGGTGTACCAAATACCGTGCAAGAATTGTGGTGGGGAATACATTGGGGAGACAGGAAGACTACTCAAAACAAGACTGGAGGAACACAGAAAGGACGTAGACAACACGAAAAATGAGAAATACACAAGGAGCGGAAAAAAAAGATTGATGTCTACCATCAATAAATCCGCCCTTACAGACCATGCGACAACTGAAAACCATATCATAGACTGGGAGGGAGTGAAAATTGTTGACAAAGAACCCAACAGAAGAATTCGGCAAATCAAGGAAGCCATCTGGATCAGAAAAACCCAAACACCCATCAACAGAGACGAGGGCAATTACGAACTGCCTCACGTGTACGATGACGTCATTCAGCGTCATAGGTACTGATGAAGTCGACGTGACACATCAACGAAAGCCTCTACCAGGTAATTTAACATGATTCTTGGATATGAAAAATGAAAGTTTCGAATTTTAGTGTCTTGTTTTATATCTCCACCTCTATATTCAAGAGTAAAGGTTAAAACATATCTCAGAATGCATTATTTTAAAGCTACAGGTAATGAGCCTGCTATTGTCCAATATACACATTTACAGCTGGTCCCCCAACTTGGCAACCCCAGTGATCAGGGCAAAGTCCACTATCCAGTTATAAATAGAAATCAGTGGCTGCAGGAGGCAGCAGTAGAGAAATAGCAGGGACATTTTGCATTTTGGGGGGGCCTGAGGTGCCCTTAGAATGATTAAATCAAATACAGATTTATTATGTACAGTGACACTACCACATGAAATGTATATGCAAAATTTGAGAAAAAGTTACTGAAGTTTTTGAGAAAAAAAAGTGAAAAATTACCAGTTATTTTGGCTCTGGTGGCCCTACAGGGCCCTTAGAATGATTCAATCAAATACAGATTTCTTGTACATAGTGGCAGTACCCTAAGATATGTCTATGCAAAATTAGACAAAAAGTTGCTGAAGGGTTTCTGAGATATGGCAGCTAACAGCGCACGGCTGACACAGAGTGATGGCATTAGTAGGGCAAGAAAAACATCACCACAACCAAGTACCAGTGGTCAAGTGGAAACCACACCTCAACAAGATGAAACAATCATGATTACTGAATTCTTCAATCATGTTTACTACATTTACAAGTAGTGTCTTGTTGTTTTATATCTCCACCTCTATATTCAAGAGTAAAGGTTAAAACATATCTCAGAATGCATTATTTTAAAGCTACTTTAAAAAAATCTCCCGGGGAGCATGCCCCTGACCCCCCTAGCGGCACTGCGCTCTGATGCACATGACGTAGTAGTGACATGTATGACCTCAGTGATATTTATGACCTGCCAGTGACATGCATGACCTGATAGTGATGAATCTCCATTGTGATATGCATGACGTAACATGCTTGACCCAACAGCGACACAAATTAAATTAGTGACTGTGACATGCATCAAGTATCTTCAACCAGATCTGTACCACAGTTGAAGATTTCAGGTCAAATACATTTTTCTCTATCAAAATACTGCAATTTCAAAGGGAAACACAAGGTAATTGTGTGGGCCTATACAACCTAACCATTTGCAACTACAATCAACAAGGCTGTGGTTTACTTAGAATTTATTTTCAAAGTTGGAGATTCTGGTGAAATCTCAGTTTCTGATGGCGGACATATTGAGACACGCCCCCGATGCTTGGTCAATAAGCATCTAGAGTTTCTTTGAATATGATGCCCATGTTTCATCGGCATGTTTAAGAATATGCCAGGCTCATATGATGGCTTATCATATTCCCTTCAATTCAGAGTTACACTTGTAATAACAGTTCTAATGTCTTACACTGCACCCACCATGTGGACGTAACCGGCAATGTTTTGCTTGTAGTTGCTAATGGTTAGTTTTTTATTCTGTTGCATAGACCCAAAATGTCATGTTTCCATTTAAATATAATCTACCTAAAAATTTCAAACACACCAATCAAATTCTAATAAACCCAAACCAGAAGGGCCAAATGATGCCAGTTTTACACAGTTGTTTATTTAACCCAACACAATTTGTTTATTTCGAGTTGCATTGACCACTCAGCTGTACAATTGTGGCTTCTATTTTCAAGACATTTTGATTACACAATACAAACATGTAATGTTGCTATTAAACTACCAGGGTAGTCACATAACAATAACACAACATTATTCAATGTCTAAAGGTTTCCGAATGGTTTCTGTCAAAATTCACAGTCTTCATGAAATGGCTTCTCAGTCACTTTAATAAACAGATGTTCACCCCACTTTCTGGGTCTTATGAATGTGCGTGTAATTGAAAACGCTGTACTGCTGCAGGATCTAAATCAGGAGTCTCACTCCAAGGTACTTCCAGTGTCAATCCACATATACATGTCGTTTACACTCAAGTCAGTAAGTTCACAACAGTGCATGGTCAATCACCATAACTTCACTTTATGAGACCTACCATGTCATGTAAATGCAGCCGGTTCACAAACGACATACAACTGTTGAACATGTGACTCGGTGGATAACTCCTCTGCTTTAGGCAATCTGGATCATGCAGCTTTATGCAAAGTAGAATATATATTTGTCTGTCAATACAGCAACTGAAGATGGCTGGAAACAGTGTATATATGTGACCCATTTTAACAAAATGAGTCGGATGTCGGCAAATCTGATTTTCCGTAAATGCCGTTTATGTGAACAAATCGCAAATCCATCGATTTTGAGATTTCCCCTGAAAATTATTCTTTGGTATTCGTTTTATCAATTGCTACTCTAGCTACCCACTATTTAACTCTGTTTTGTGTATTTTAAAGTGATTTTTGTAGAGCTGTGCGAAGTGTTCTACTCGATTTCCTTAAAATAATGCCGAAAATGCCAGTAATTGCACGCGTTCGCAACTGCTAATTTTGGGTCATCTTCCCATATATGGGCATACATATGCTAATAACTACATTATGTGACCTCCAGAGAGCTTGGACGACGGTAACTAAGGTACATTTCATGAAACATAACGAATAATTTGCATCTATTTGACGGCCGTTTTCTGGGTTTGAAGGTTTCTACCCCACATGTCTTTGTTAAGCCATAATTTCAGTTAAAATTAAGATATCTTCTTACATGATACACCATGTGAAAGCAGAGATTCTGCTCTTTTCAATGCTACTAATAACTCAATATTAAACATTTCTGACATGCAACTCATTTTGTTAAGATGGGTCACATATGTACATGTAAGAATCTGGTAATGACCAGAAAGCTATCCAAACATACATTCCAATGTGCCAGAATCCAGCATTACCCGTAGTTCTAAAAACCATGCAGAATGTCAGTGCTGGGAGCTGAAGAATGACTCAAGTTGCTGCTATGTACAAGTCTTGACATTTCAGTTTGAGTATTAAAAATGTGACTTCAGCAAGTATTTAATGCACCGTGTATGCAATTAAGATCTCAATGTCATTATCTGCCATTATATTATACATCCAATGTTTGAGCGATGATGCTGGTTTGATGACAGCATCCTGATGACTTGTGACTGGACTCATACTTATGAACAAAGACTGGACACTTCAATTGGATTTGCATACAGGACACTTGCAGTCAGACACTTACATGCCGGACACTCACATGCCGGACATTTGCAGTCGGACACAACAAAACTCATTTCCAACAGTTCTGCATGTCGCTAACTAGACCATCTTTCTGTAGACTAGTAGACTAGGGCACTTTGGTTCTACACACACAGTTGAAAACACACCAGACGGCCTCCAACTTTGAGAGAAGTTATAAAACAAGACGCCAGTAGATGCTTGGCTCAGGTGTACAGGTCAAAGTCTATGCGAGCAGAACTGTAGAAGTCGCTACTTCCGACCTTGCGCACCATCACGCCGCCCTTGAAGAAATCCTCATTTGTCCACGCCAACATCTCAGCGCTGCTGAACGGGCCGTGGATGTCACTGTCTTCCAGCTTCCACTTGTACTCCCACATTGTCTCGTCCGCTGTCTTCTCTTCTTTCTTCGCATCTGAAACACACACATGACATGTTCACATTTTAAGAGGTATGTACATTCACATAGGACCGAGTGGGTCGTGAGGTGAATGAAATTGCCTTAGTTTCTAAACGGTGGCAAGTAGAATCAAACCAACATCCCTTTGATCGACAGTCTGGTGCTCCACCGCATGACCACCACTGCCACAGCGAACCGGGTGTTAAGTTGCACAGGCCTAGTCTGACATGAGCCAAAAATAACTGTCTATGTCATGTCCCATACATTTTTAGGTTTGGGCAGAAATGCACGTAGACCTTACAGTCTCATCCTCCATTGTCCGGCTCATTTTCCTTAATAAATAATAAAAAACTAAAAAAAAAATACAATATTAAATGCATGGTTGATATGGACATTGTTTTTTCACATAAAGAAAATTGTAAACGTGTTTCTCAAAACGTCGCCTTTTAGAAGTGTTTCATTTTTCAAAATTTTAAAGCTTATAATCTGCGGAATCCATTAATGTACAAAACACTATTTTATCATTTTACACCTTAATGTCCACTTGCTTATTTGAATACGCTAACTTTGAACCATTGCAAGTGTATTTGCTGAGGGACACCAAGGTCTAGTAGTCTCTATGTTTAGTCACTTCCTTTCACCATTGGCCTCCGTTCTACCAACTGGCAATGTATTTGAACAAATTAGTGTTTAGACATTTACTTTTTACAGTGGACAAATTGTATGGTGATTCATTCCCCAGGTTTTGCCATGGTTATTGCCCCGTGAGTGAGGGTAAGCTAGTTATAAATATTATGCTTTGGTTTAAAGGGTATCTTCTGGAAATCAACTTCAAAGCAAGCAAACAATTCAGTGATTTAGAAATACAAACAAAACATTGGTTGGATTTTGGAAAGATACATTCCAGGGCAAAAATACAATGTCAGCAGATAGATATTTACGTTTAACTTATACAAATCTTCCATACCTGCTCATATTTCATTGTATTTCATTTGAAAAACCAATCACACTATTGAATAGATACTAAGTCATGTTTACCAAGACAAGTTTATGAAGTAGAAACAGTAAGTGGGAATATTTAGAACCAGAGTCAGATGACCACAAGGACATTGCAGGTAAACAAATAATACATTCTAGAAGGTGAAGGAATCAAACAGTGTTACCAGAAATTTACAAAGGTACCACAGGAAAAATGTTAAAACAAAAAGCTTTGATAGAAGTGACCCTGGCCAAAAATGTTGGACTACACAACTGTGAAAACTTTGAAGCCTAATGCTCAGAACTGGCTGTATTCCCCATTCCTAGAATGAATATAATCAAGACTCAATCTAGGTCGCAGATGCAATAGGACGCTTGAGAGATTTGCACAGATTGAGTTTAGAAAGACGATGGAGAATGAAAGTTGGAGACTCAGTGCTGCAGATAGGCAGGGTAACAACAGAAAGAGCAGTGCAACATCACAAGACCTGAAACACACCCACTAGGCTGACTAGAACCAGGACCAAGAACAACTCACCACTTTCTTTCTGTCCTGTCGTATCTTTTTCCGTTGACGCCACATCACTTTTCGTGTCAAAGCTATCAGCAAACATGTCGAGTGCGTCATCGTCATCCACCCCCTGTGGAATCACTGTCCTTCTTTCTGTCTCCACATCCGCCTTAACCTTCTCCATCTCGCTCACATCAAACGCCAGCTTCTCATATGTGGCCTGGTAGATCTCCAGGTTGCCCTGCTGAAGCAACCGGTCAGCATGTCCAGTCAGTGCTAGTAGGTCAGTCCTGTTCCCCTCCGGCGTTGACGTTGACTTGTTCCCGGCCGCTGCAGCTGCTCGTTTCTCTTTCCATCTCCGACTTGCTGATGCTGCCGCCATGCCCACCTTCCCGCCACCCAGACGACGCAGGGACTTCAGGACATTCTCTCCAGGCTTCATCAACTTCAGCATCTCAGTGTACATGCGCTGTCTGTCGGCTGGATCAGTGTGTGGTTCATCATCGTCATCATCATCATCATCATCATCATCATCAGCTGCGCCAGCTTCGTCCTTTGTCTTCTCCTTCACCTGCACCCAGTCGATGCTGTCTATCCAGTTATCTTTGATGTTGTCCTGCATAAGATACACTTCATGTATTCTGTAAAGTCATCACAACTCATTGCTTATTCAGATATTCATAAAATAATGTATTCTTAAAATCGGGTAATGTCAAAATACTATTTTTAAAGATATGTTAAAGATAATAAAGTATAAAAGTTAACATTTAAGTTCATATATATGTACTATTAATGTTCAGACATTCTTTAAGTTTCTTTAACATTCTTTAAACATATATTAACAAAATAGTTGTTTCAATCAAAACAATGGAGTGAAAAGTACTGCAATACTTTTATACAAAATAAACAACCTACTTACATTGCTGCGGATACAGTAAATCCAGAAATATTAGCGTGATGTTTATTTAGCGTATTTAGTATGCTTTACCATTTACGCTAATATTAATGAACGCCAAACTAAAATCACGTCAAAATATATTGACGTTAATTTAACAAGACGCTTAATTGTGACATGTTATCAGTATAGTAAATCTCCGGGTGTAAACCATCAGTGACCATGGCGTCACCCTACAAATCAACGCTGTATGCGTGGTGTACGCAGAAACCTAAAGCAAGATTAATGGATGAGAACACACCAACTATCGGAATGCCTTCGCCACCAAAGCAGCAAATGCAGAGGTACAGAAAGTTTTTTACCACTATGATTTACAAATGTTTTGGCATAAACGTTCACCTCCTTGAAATTATAACTGCACGTTTTCTAGACCTGATAGAAATGCTAATTTAAGGTGGCTGCATCAGCTATTATATGCTTCTTTTGAATTAATAATTTCTAATATAAAATTTGAAGATAAGCTAACCATTTTTTTTCAGAGTTTGCCTAAGACACTAAACCATACTCCAGGCCAAAAATAATTGATTTTTTATGTTGTTTAGAGATATCTAAATGTGTTTAAAGACAATTTAAAAATTTGTGTCAAAAATCACCCTAAAATGGCATTTTATTTCATTTTGAGAAACTCCCCAAAAGAAAAAATTATATGGTTGTAAGTACAAACATATTATTGACATTCATACTGGTTTTTTTTGTAAACAAATGCATATTAAGTTTGATACAGCTTCATAAACATTTTGCTACAATATTGAAAGACAGCAAAAATCCGTACTGCATTTTTTGCACGACCCCTTCACCAAACATAAAACCATCCCGTGCAATTTTAGGTAAACACAAGTCGAGTACATATAATATTAATAATAAGATAACTTCTATTGCGCCTAAATCCTTGGAATCCAAGCTCAGAGACAAAACAAAAGGATTGGTCAATCTCAAAATCCATAAGTAGTTTTCCAGTTGTCAACAGATGGGTCAAGGCGCTAGGGAGCTACGGTGGATAAGCATTTGTAATATTTTCAACTGATCTAACACTAAGAGGAAGCATATTCCAAAAAGTGGGTGCAGCAACAGAAAAAAGCCCTAGTTCCAATGTTAGTGTTGACTTTAGGAACAAAAAGTAGGTCAGAACTAGATGATCGAAGCTGGATAGGTTTTCTTACAGGAGTAAGCAATGAATGCAAATAAGATGGTTATTTACTGGACAGTGCCTAGTATGTAATGGTACAGATCTTAAATATTATACGATATCGTACAGGAAGCCAATGCAAAGACTTCAAAAGTGGTACAGAGCGAAAAAAACGAGATCTTGTAACAACTCTTGCTAGACAATTTTGGACACGCTGAAGTTTTGTGATATCCTTGCCAGCAATACTATAAAGGAGGGAATTGCAATAGTCACGTCTGCTGCTAACAAGCGCTGTTGCAATAGTCTTAGCAACAGAAAATGACATATACTGGCGAATATGGCGAAGATCACGAATATGATAAAAACAGCTGCGACATGTTTGAGATATGTGTTATCGGAAATTGAAGTTATTATCAAAGATCACTCCTAGATTCCGCACCGAGGTTGCTGGAGTGATATACTGATTCAAAATATGCGAAAAAAACATCCAATTTACTATGCTGCATTGGAGTATCAATAATGATCAATTCAGTTTTATTTGCATTTAATTTCAACTTGCTGTCAGTCATCCAGTGGAAGATATCTTGAAGGCAATCACTAAGTTGGTTAAGGGAGCGATTTGTATCCGGGGTAGCCAATGAAATGTAGATCTGAGTATCATCAGCATAAAGATGATGATCCAAGTTGTCATTGTATACCAGAGCTTAATGGCGTGGTGTAAAGGGTAAAACGCAAAGGCCCAAGAACAGAACCCTGGTAACACCAAATAAAGCCGCCAGTGCAGCTGAGAAGCAGTTCCCAATCTTTATAGTTTGGTATCTATCAGTTAGATATGAAGAAAACTAGCTTATTGTTATGCCATATTTGCCGTATCACTTTAATAAGCGTTCAATGAGAATGATGTGATCAATTGTGTCAAACGCGGCAGAGAGATCTAGTAAGGTAAGTGCAGTCACTTTACCATTATTAATGTTCAAGTTAATGTCATTATGAACCTTTAAGAGGGCAGTCTCTGTTGAATGAAACTGTCTATATGCTGATTGTGACACATTAGTTAAGATATTTGTGCTAATGTGAGACCTTAGACGACTTGCTACAACCTTTTCTAGTATTTTGGAAATGAAGCTGAGATTAGAAATAGGTCTATAACTGTTTAGGTCTTGTTTAGGCAGAGATGACTTCTTAATAAGTGGTGTGACATGGGCATATTTGAAAACAGCCAGAGCAAAGTGATGCATTTATAATATTTGTTATAGGTCCAATTAGTGTATCAAGACATATTTTTAGCAATATTGTTGGAAATAGATCAAGTACACAAGATTTATTTGGGGAGGACATAATTATTTTCCTAACTTATTCAACTGTTGCAAGTTCAAATGATACAAGTTGAGAATTTACTTGTGGAAAGTCCACACTGACATTACTTGTATTATGACGTGGGAAAGCAGAATGAATAATACTGATTTTATTCTTAAAGTGACTAGAGAACGAATCACATAGAGACTTAATTGACACATGATCAGGTAGCGATGGAGTAGGCCGTCTGTGTAGAATGTTATTGATGCAGTTCCATAACTGACGCGGATTATCAGACTTATTTATGACAATATTTGTAAAATAATCTGATTTAGCTTTAGCCATTTGTCTGTTACAGAGGTGACATTGCTTAGAATAGCTCGATCTATCTAATGGCGAGCGTGATTTGCGCCATACACGCTCTAAATAACAACAACGCCTTTTAGATAGTATAATTTCGGAAGTCATCCATGGAGCCGGTGGCCTTTCTGACACCCATTTGGATTTTATAGGTGCATGTTTGTCAAGTAATGCATTGAGTACTTGACAGTACTGTTTATATAAGTCAGATAGATGTTTTTTGGATCTGTGATAAGGTCAGATATAAGGATATCAGCCATTAAAGCTGTAATGTCAATCCTATGAATGGCTCTGTAAGACACATTGCGTTTCGACTCTAAAGGGGTTATAGAAACGTTAATACTAGCAATGACAGTATGGTGGTCTGATAACCCATCTGAAACAGTAAGTGCTTGGATATTATTACAAGTTGAACGGGTCAAGCCAATGGCCATGTATATGTGTCGAAAAGGTAACATGTTTCAAATCAAATGATGCCAGAATATCATCAAACGTAGTTGTAATTGTAGAAGGTATATCCAAATGTAGATTAAAATCACCAAGAATGTAAAATTCTGAATGAATAACTGCCAGATTTTCCAACATATCCTGAAAGTCTTCAAAGAAATTAGCTGGATGTCCTGGAGGGTGATAGATAAAAACAAAGTATGCAGAGAAAGATGAATCTGAAATTTCAGCACATATGGACTCAAAACTAGAGTATTCAGGGTTAGAATGTAATTTAAGTTTGAACTGCCGAGATATAAGAAAGCCAACACCACCTCCACGGCCGACTAAACGTGGTCGATGGTGAAAGGTGTAACCAGAAGGGGAAACATCAGCAATGCATGCATGTGTATCATGTGGTCTGAGCCAGGTCTCAGTTACAGCTAGAATGTTTATTTTCTTTGAAATTAATAAATCACAAAATGAGGCTGTCTTATATCGTACAGATCGAACGTTTGTAGTGGCCACCCGAATGTTTCATCTAACAGATGGCCCAGCATTGAGACTTACAGCTCTTGCTAGTAATAAAATTATTGTTAATTTCAATGTTGGTGTAGAGCGGGGAATTGGCAGTAACTTTCTATTATAACAAACATGAAGACATGGCAGACTATGCAAAATTGAAATAGAATGATGAATTTTAGTGTGTTTAGGAAAAAGCACATTAAAATTATTATATGTCAATAGTTTGCATGAAACAAAATCTATATATTTTACAGCAACAGAGCAATACAAGCAGAAAACACCCAATAAGAATAATGGTGACATAATTATGTTAGACTATTATCATATTTAGTAGAAATTAATAGACCAAAACCATATAATTTATATCACATAGATAATAAATAGTAAAAAATGTTAAACCCAGAGCTAAGGCTAAGCCTACGGTGTAAGTCAAAAACTAAATTATATTTACAAGATCAGTAGAGTCTCAATTTTAACAATAAAGCCTACTTTATTTAATTAGAAAATGTTGAACCGGGGTCAACTCCTGTAACTAAATTGAGACTTACAGGCCTATTAAGGGAGGGAGAACTATTTATATTTATTATAATTCACTCAGCCGTAGCCTTAGCCTTAGATAGGCAGAAACTGACTGGCGTATCAATCACTCAATGGCAGTTAACTGCACCAATGTTTCCTTTTTAAATACCGTATTTATTGTAATAATATAAAATGCCAATAGTAATCTAAAAGGTCAATTGAAAAAAAAACTCACAGGCAGCATGTTTTGTAACTTAATCATTTAACAGTATAATAGTTACAAACGACAACATTTAAACAAACAAAAAAGTAAACATCGCCGACCGGCAAAAGTAAGCGATAATCATAACGGCTTTAACGCCGGTTTTATTAAGTTGAATACGACAGGACCAAGTTATGGCTTTGTAAGTATTGTAGTTTTTATAAAAAGTTACATTAAGTAATACTTCTTGTTACTGATAATATAAGTGTCACCAGATGCTTGTTTTTTGCTTAGAAATGTGACTTTTTTACTGGCACGTGGCATATTTCAACATGGTTTTGACAGACACTTCTATTACTGAGATTTCCCCCCAAGGTTTTCCCGCTAAGTTGTCTCATGATATTGTGTTACGAAAGGCCACGTGTTGAACTTGTTGTGGTAGACAAGATTGACTGACACCTGCTGGGGTCAGTCACGTGTCATTGCAAATGGCGGCTGAGGTCGGGCATTATCGGAGAATAAACAAATCGTCACTATGGAAACATCGTCAGTTTCCAAGAATCTGAAAAGGGACTTTCCAGACACACTAAAAATACTAGTTTTTAAAGGACGGATTGGTGACATATGGCGCTAGTGCCTTGGTTTTTTTAATAGTACACATGTTCATACTGACACCTACTAATGTTCTATGAAGAAAAAAATTAAGAAATCAACTGACATGATACCCGGTGCAGCTACCTTCAATGCATGCCATATTGGAAAGATTCATAAAACGCTAAATATTTTGTACACCAAAATAACATGATTTACAGTTATGAGGACCAAGTATAGCAATCTCCAAATCAAGTTTTGTTAACACACTGGAAATACAACTCTACTGAAATGCCTCAATTTGATATGCTTTAACTGTATAAAGAAAAGTTGTGTACACAATTTCTGAATGCACACATTTCTAGATAGATTGATTATCAATGGGACCTTACATATTCTGTTGTAACTTTATATTGACATCTAAATCTTGTATCTGACAGATAGGTCTACTGGCTACCTACCTTTTCCTTACTAAAGATGTAAGTGCCTTGGGTGTCAAAGTGGCCCTCCTCTAGTTCTTCTTTCATGTTGAATGGAGTAAACTTGACACCCTCCTCAACCTCAATATGGGTGTCTTCTTGACCTGAGAAGTAAGATAATGTTGGTGTAACTACACGTGGACGTGACATAGTTATAATGTTGTAACAAAGCTTCTACACACATACGTATACTGTATTAGTTCTATCAAGCATACATGCTCTAATTAGCATACACCACATCTGACACCGTGACAGAGATCTCAAATCTTAACCATGACTGGTGATTGCATTTGTAATTAACTTTCTACAAATGTCACACTAAATTCAAAGCTCTGTAATTAAAAATATTGAAAGGTCCACCTAAATCATCAGACTTTCTAGTGTTCTGGTATCCACTTGCTCATATATGTCAGATGAATAAATAGCTTGTCAGTCATGTATGCCGAGATGGTTGTATCCAGGAATCCCAGAAAATGGGTGAACACTCTCGTACACTTATTGGAATGCAAAATATGTGTTCACTTAAAGCAATGGGACTAGCAACATTCCAGATGTACATTTCATTTCAATACACCATATATTGGGGTTTAAATGATGACAGTTTGCAACTTAACTGACTGTAGGAATTGTATGTACCATACACACTATTGGCAATGGCCACATTACATCGTTATTTTAAGGACATGGCACCCCCCTGGGTGTTGGTTATGTGCGTCATGCAGTTGGTGGGTGTGAAATATTACTAGTTAGTTTAATGCACTAATATTTAAAGTGTATCTCGTCTAGATGAGATGCAACATCGCCATGGTCCACATTTTATTCATGAGGGCGATTCCATCGTTACGCGTGTGACATTCAGACATTTCTCATCTTTAAACGTCTGCAGATCTATGCAAATATATTGCTAACCGTTTTTGTCATGGTCATAGCATTGTACTATATTTGTTTAATAGTTAGTGTATGCAAAATTGTATTTTCACCATTAATTAGTTGTAAAAAATATGGAAGTATGTTATTAAGTTTATTTATTATAAGTAAGCACATGTGTATAAGTGTAGAATGTACCTGCATAGAACTATGATTGGTTAATATTTGTTTATAAAAAATATATGTGGTGTTACGTGTGACATGTTTTTACTATGTGTGACGCTTGTGAATTTGACCAAGTGATTTGCTGAAAATGACTTACCCCAGGTAGTAATTGACAGTTTACATAACAATATGAGATTTGTAATGCATGCTACAAAAACAAAACATAGTAAGGTTACTTGATTGTGATAAATTAATCAATGAGTCAATTAGTGCTTATGGATGTAGTAAAATATGTCAAATGCAACGTTACATGCGACACTCAAAGCTCTAAATTCAGATAGGTGCATCAGTTAGTCAAAAATCTGTGAAGTTATAGAAATATGTTAATAAGTGGCATTATCCCAGATAGGAAAACTGTTTATGACTGTGATTTATTAACATATAATTATGACATTATGTGTGTGCCACGTTTTTGTTTTGTGACGCTTCAGAAACTGACCCAGTAATTTGCTGAAATTTACCTAGTAATGCACATTTTACTGAGTTTACATAACAATATGACATGCTTAATGCGTGCTATAATAGCACAGCACAGCACAGTAAGGTAAGCTAATTATGATAATATAGTAGTTATGTGACATAGTTATGTGATGAGAGAAATAGTGACTTCTAATGACAAGGATGAACCCATGTAAATCAGATATTAAAAAGAATGAATTGTGGGTATATTTCCCCATGTGTGTCAAGTACTGTCAACTATAATTAATTAAACTGGTATGGTCTCGCCCCATTGTAACACACCAGCAATTAAATTATTATTATTAGAATTTAGAAGTTGATAAAAATATATTCTGTCATGAAATAGATGTCACACATGTAATGCTACATTATGTGTGAATCATATTTCAAATTTTACAGTTAAATATTTTTGCATGTCTTTTATAGTTTGGTATTACAGAAATATTCATTGTTAATTTATAAAACAATTAAAAAACACTTTTTTTAAATATGCGTTACATATGCAACGTGACAAGTTTATTTTTTTAAGTATATACAACTTTTACAAAAAACTTTGTTGTGGTCTAAATTTAATTTCATTGTAACCTAGTGACATAAATACACTTAACTTCTTTTAAAATGCTACAATAAAGTGTGGTGTTATTTTAATTTTGAAAACAGGTATTATAATCAATTAGATAATAAAACATACCTGTATGCAAAATAGGCATTATTTACCATAACAATTATAAAAGCATAACTTATAAACTTATTTTACAACAAGGAGATGTAATAGTAAATTGGTCAAGAATTTTCCATTCTAGTGCAACTACAGAAAGTCACCTTTCAGCCTGTTCACTTTCCGTGGAATCGCCCACGAGTCATTTAGTTGTTATATAAATCTAACTAGAAATTTAGTTAGCGTATGTCTGTGTTAAGTTTTCTTCTTAGGTAGATGCTTTGCATCTAATCTTGGGTGTCTACCTTTAATAGGTTCATCTATATAACCCCTGGAAAGAAACACCATTTTATTAAAATTCCCTGTGCCACTGTGGGTTATGCCCATTTTTCTTAAATCCTTGAGTACCACAGCTCTGAGTCTGTACCAGTAGCTCTGTTGGCTTAGTGATGTAGCATTATGACTGTAAAGTCTGTATGTACGGAGTAGCACCATTTGATTTGGTTTGGGAGGATGGAATCATGGATATTTTGCTAGTGTTTTATAATATAAATGAAAATTAAATCAATTAATGGCTGCAAATAATGCAACACCTTCAATGTCCTCATCATCCAGAACATTATATTTGTCTGGGATATCTTCTTCGTCACTGTCAAGAGAGTGTTTTTCTTTAAAACGGGAATCTCTCTCCGGCAGGCGTCGTTTTTTGGTAGCATCGGCAGCAACTTCTTCGAACGCCTGTTCCAAATCATCGTCTGCCTTGTCCGCAAATTGTACCTTTCGTTTCGACATTGTAGCACGATTAAGTTATTTAATTGCAATAATCACTATTGCCTTTTTAGAATTGTGTACTGCACGGAAAAGATATAAATTAGAAAAATAACAAAAACGCGCGTTCTTCGACTTCGAATGCCCAACCGGAAACGGAAGTTTATCGCAAGCTTTTTTGCAGTGTTGCCTGAACGTGGAGAAACTGCACTGCCATAGCGGACGCTGCCCTTTATACACACCAACAACAAACGGAATTAATTTTAGAGTCGACAGACTAGCTTGAATTATTACAAAAGTAAATTAAATTATATAATAGACCATTTTTATATTGTATATAGCATCTGGAACATTCATGTGTTCATTGTTCCATTGTTAGCTGAGCATTTGAGTAGATATTCCACATGCCTTGATATAGCTACTCGTGTCTACCCGTGTTTTGCAAGTTACAACAAACAATAGCTTTCTAGAAGAGATATAACTCCAGAGGTGTGCAGCACTTCTGACTCAGTTTAAAGGAACAAATTGTACTACAATTAACTTTTGAGGTGAGCATGTAGGGTGCAGATAAGTAATCTATGTTTTGGACAGTTTATATACAAGTCAACTTTCTGCCTCACTGCAAATACAGTTAGCTTTTAGATATGGGTGTGACATAAAGGAACTTCAGGTTTTTGTGCCAATCATTCAACAACAAGATCCGGGAACAGTAGATTGTGGCATATTTGCCATAGCCAATATTGTTGAGTTTTGTACAAATGGTTATAAAGAACTGGAAAATCAATCACGATCATGGAACTTTGTCATCGTAAACTGTAGAAAACATTTAGTAGCATGTCTCAAATCAAAACAATTTATCCCTTTTCCAAAAATATCTCACAAAATAAAAATTTATATCGACATTATTTTCAACAGAGCTTCTATGCCCCTGTGGCTTTTCACAGGTGTTTGGTGACATGGTGGCTTGAGACAGATGTAGCAAGTGGTACCATCAAAGATGTTCTAAATCTCCCTATAATGTAAATGTTCCATGGTTTTGCTGCTTGTGTCAAAGTAAAAGACAAGGAAAGCACTTTCAAAATTTCAGTAAGAAAGCCATACATGTTATTATCATTTATTATCTTAGTACTTTCTCTTTTTACATCTCTGTAAAATCGTCACATATATATTGTCACATATATATATCTATATGACTTTGTTTTATTAAATAGTCCATACATAATACTTTATTATATCTTCTGTGTTTATATTGGTCACTTAAACTGACTGGGGTGTAGAATTTGACAAATTTGTCCCAGTATTTTATTTGCATGTCCTCGGCAAAAGTGAAAATATGGATGCTGTGTTTGTAACAATAGTAACTTGTAGCTGTATACATGCACAGGCCTTTCGAGTGCTGTATATATATATATATATATATATATTATATATATATATATATAATTATTATGTATATATATATATATATACATATATTACTTTTATTATGTGTTCATGTTGTTGTGTCAATAGCAACATATGTTATTGTTGTGGTCAGCCTAATATAGTGCTATAGATACATGTATTGTTTTTTTATTTTGTGTTCTGTATTACAGTAATATTAAGAAAAGACTGTTCACTTATGTATTTAACTTTCTTGGGGTGTCATCAGAATAGTTGTCACTGATTCATGCATAAATTCATAGCAGCTGTTTATTTGACATGTGGTTTGTAGTTAATTGTACATATCATCAGAGCAATCGTGAAAATAAATACAAACAAACAACAAATCCAAGAATTGTTATATTATTATTAATTCCACTGTTGTGTTCATTTTGTAAAATCATTAATGTCTTCTCATATTTCCACGCATAGTATTAAATGAAAAACATCTCAATGTTTATAAACGAACGCACAAGAGGGCACCCGAAGGAAAACAACGCACGAACGTAGATATCGCGCGCATCCTTATGAATGTGGTTCACCCGGTCCGCCTTTTAGTGTGGGCCCCAAATCATACTTTGCCCGCCTTTTTCCGCCTTGTCTTTTTATAAGAATGCCGTTCGTGTGTGTGTGTGTGTGTGTGTGTGCGTGCGTGTGCGCGCGTGTTTGTATGTAGGTGTTATTCCACACACTTGTACATGTATCCAAAGTTTGTGCGTCGTCTTGAATCAACCAGCGACGAACAGCTGCAGCTTAGCCGCTATATTTCAAGAACTACGAACGCTGTAAGCTTGACAACGAAAGTAACAAATGCTAGATGTACGTGATACTACAAAATAATGCCTAACTGTTATGCAGATTAGTTACAGACTGTTATAGTTCTATGTTCACGTATTCGTTTTTAACAAGGAATGCAGGTGCCAACAGAGTGGAACACCTGTGAAGTACCCGTGGGCGATAATTAAACTGCATTCTATGTTGCTGGATCTGCAACCTGTATATTTCATTGCGCAAAGGTTCTTTTCGTAAATATAGTGTTTTATAAGTGCGGCAGGTGGCGTAACTTATATAATCGGAGTCGCTATAGCGGGCGTCAATAGCGAAAAGTGCATAAAAGTTAAAACGTCTTGTTTGTCCAAAAGATATGCGATATCAACAGAGTTTAGTCTAGACAGGTCAGTATGTTACCAGTGGCAGTGGATCTTCGGGTTAAGCAACTAAAATTGAGCCTTGTCTATGATATTGTGGCCCACACTAAAAGGCGGACTGCGAACGGGCGGACCACATTCACAAGGATGCGCGCGATCTCTACGTTCCATGTTTACGTGCGTTGTTCCTTCGGGTGCGCTCTTGTGCGTTCGTTTATAAACATTGATATGTCTTTCATTAATACTATGCGTGGAAATATGAGAAGACATTAATGAT
Source organism: Escarpia spicata (assembly GCA_963995525.1). NCBI lineage: Eukaryota > Metazoa > Annelida > Polychaeta > Sabellida > Siboglinidae > Escarpia > Escarpia spicata. The sequence goes on from OZ023213.1 coordinate 47,947,139, forward strand.
TTTACAAAATGAACACAACAGTGCAATTAATAATAAAAAAATTCTTGGATTTGATTGCTCTGATGATATGTACAATTAATTACAAACCACATGTCAAATAATATAATAAACAGCTGCTATGAATTTATGCATGAACCAGTGACAACTAATCTGATGACACCCCAAGAAAGTTAAATACATAACTAAATTCCACAAAACCAAGATTTGTGTCCACAAAATGTGGTAAAAAATTGAATCAGAATACACATGCACTTGAAGAGCCTTGGCAGCAGTGATGTTAAAAACACAAACTGGTCATTGAGGGAATGTCCACCAAACATTATATATGCCTTTAAAAACCTACATGCTCACTTCAAAAATTAATTGTAGTACAATTTGTTCCTTTAAACTGGGTCAGAAGGGCTGCATCAAACGCACACCTCTGAAGTTATACCTCTTCTAGAAAGCTATTGTTTGTAATAACTTGCAAAACAGACACCAGTAGCTATCAAAGCAGGTGGAATATCTACTCAACTGATCAGCTAACAATGGAACAATGAACACATGAATGTTACAAAGCCACACAACCAAAGTATAATACAAAGACATGGCAAATGAATAGGTTGCATATGGCCTGTTTCCCACCTTTGTTGTTAGTCCTTGTGTTCTTTTACCATCTATAAAACAGCTGGCATACTATTAATTGTTTTTTTTTGGTATATAACATTTTTCATTTGACTTTTGTGTTCAGTAATCTTATTATAGGTAGAGTTGTCCTAGTTGCATAAATAAATTTAATAATACCTCATTATTACATTCCAACAATAGTTAAAACAAATGCGATATGCCAATTATAGGCCTACTGTATATGAACTAATTAACTTTGAAATATATTCAAATAATTGTTCCATATGTCAATCTCAACTGTTACAAACAGCATGTACAGATATTCATACATAAAAAGTATGCAGTCATTTACATGCTAATATTTATATTAAAAATTAATATAACTGTAGGCTATATCTATGTTATAATTTAGATTAAGCTAATTTAAATTGGGTATTTATTATATAATTACAAAATGAGTGTGAATTTAATAAATGCATTAATTAGGCTTACAAAACAAAGTTGTGAATGTGTCTGGGACAGCTAGTCACAGCGATGCTGTCCACAATCTCAGTTAACAAGAACATTCATATAACGTGAACTACTCACTCACTCACTAACACATGTGGAGCTAGCAGTGCAATCCAACTGAAATCAAACCAAATATGCCTGCCCCTGTACAATAGATCAAACAAAATCAAAAGACTGCTGGAGCCTCAGAATTCCTCACCTGGGTCTGTCGTAATTGTTTCAATAAGATCAACGTTCAATAAGAGGTGATACACTGATAGCGTCCCATGAAAACACGTACCGTTAGACGAGTGGTTACATCAAACGATTTAAATAAACTGACTGTGGGATATTCAGAGTGTTCTTTTATAGTAAATAAACCTTTTAGTGTGGCTCGATATTGTCAATGTCAGAGCACCAATTTATTTATCCAATTTTTTCAGCATAACACGCAAGCAGCAGCGTATAAATACAAGATCTAGTACTTTTTCTCTTCATATATGCTGTATGTTAAATCTTTCGGTCGAACTTCTTTTTACTACACACGTGTACAGGCATGGAATGAATTGCCATATAACATGCAAGGTGCTCAGAACAAGAACCAATTTAAATATTTCGTGAAACAGTTTTTGTTCAATTATCTTAATGATCAGAAACCCTAATGAATTACGAATTATATTAACCAAATAGAAAGTGTCTGAACACAATGTTTAACGTTCTGGCATTCAGTCCTACTCCGACTCGTACCGAGGCGCCACCGCACGAATTAGATAACACTAAATCCGAATTGCCCCATTTGTGGCTCTGTAGATTACGGAACACAATCGGCGGATCAGCAAATCACTTTTTGTGCATCTGCTTAGTTAAACCTTACAGATGATACAGTTAAGCCATTCCCTAAAAAATTAATGTTATTCCTAATAATAGAAGTATTAGACTAGAAGTGTAGTAATACAATCATAACAATGACATTACTACTACTAGCTATAAGTGTATTTAACCCTTAACTGTCTTGAATGGAAGCAAAAGGCAACCTTTTGGTGTCAAGCACCCACCTAAATGAGTAATAACCATTTGCAACTCCAATCAAAATGTTAACTTAAATGGTTTACTCAGAATTTGGTTTCTGTTTGGTAGAGACTAATAGGAGGATAGAACAAAAATTACACAATGACAAATGTTAAGAATGAATGATGGAAAGCAACCACTGAATCCGTTTGTGGTATGTGTAAAATGCACCAGACATGGTAAACAGTTTGCACAATCTGCATATTGTGCATATTCATCAAATATGACCTATCATTCTAAATTGAGATGCATCTTGCCGCTGCTCATTGCCTGACCTTTGTGAAGTCTGTATTACCTAAAACACTGCAAGAATCCGGCTCATCATCTTGAGCTGTATACAGGCATGTATATTAAAATCCCAGGTTCGTTATTTACAGTGAATCACGACACAATGCTTGTGTGGGCCAATCCACTCTGAAATGTGACAACAACGTTTTTTATTCAACTGCACTCTGGCCAAGCCCAGTGTACTCTTGCCTACCACACCTGGTTTGTTACATAACAACTGGTTATGCAAGCTGCACTTGGCCGACGTTCTGCGTCCACTGCTGCTACCTAAAACTAATTAAAAGTGTGTTTCATACCACACATTTCAGGCCATCTGAGGGCATCTCACTTGTGAGAACAACAACATGGCGCTGGAGTTGACCTTGCAGGCTCTGGCAAGGTCGCCAGAGTTCAACAAGATGAAAGAGAAGAACTGGAACGCAATTTCCAAGATGATTCCCGGTTCGACACCGCGGCAGGTGAGAACACTATTTACCTGGTACTTCTCAGTTAATGAATATTATATTATTTTTTTACCACATGTAAAATCATAATTTAAAAAAGGTTTGCATATTCATATCAAATTATTGTTTTCCCTTACCAGGCATTATCTGAATGACCATTATATGTATTATCCTGTTCAGGTTATCAAATGATGTTATGTGGCAACATTTATGCATGTATTTGTTCATCAATTCACGCAAGTGCTTTAACTTGAATGGACACATAAATACAGTAGTAGAACATTTTGTTGAACTATCAGGGCCAAGTTTCAAAACTTGCTTCTGTTTCAAAGCTTGGTAATGTTTTACTCCATGTAGTTTGAATGCTTACCAAAGAAGTCGGGATGCTATGCATGTGCTTTTAATGGTCCTAAGGATGGTCCCACACTAAGTAAAGCTATAATTTCTTTTCAGCATTGTATAAAATTACCATATTCCACCTATTAAGCATACAACTCACCTGCCTTAATAAGCAGACACCCCCATTTTTTATAAGTGAGATCTTCAATCAGTAACTATTGCATTTTCATCCACCTTTTTTAAATTTTGCGACAACAAGAATTGCATGTTTGATTCATAATTAGTCTAACCTGTTGTGACAACAATAGGTTGACCGAAACATTTGTGTCCAACTCAGAGTTAAACACTTGCTCGTCATACAGCATTGTCTATGAGTGGTGCCGCCATGATCTGGTACAGTGTATATGTAAAATGGTTGAAAGTGGTGCCATTTGGTGTAGGTGAAGAGGTTGAAAGTGGTGCCATCTGGTGTATTTAGAATTACTCATAGTGGTGCCACCCATTTTTTCTTAATCTTGAGAAAAAACGAGGAGAACAAATTGTGTGACATTCTTCCTGGTTTAGGTTTTTGTTATTTCATCATTGTGTCGCCGTAGTGCCCCGTGGTTGGGCAAAGGCCTTAGCATGTCGTTTCCAGATCTGCTTGTCTTGCGCTATCCTGTGCCAGATGGTGCCCTTCCTGTACTCATCTAGTTCGTCTCTCCACCGTCTCGCCGGTCTTCCTCTAGATCGTTTCCCTTTGGAAGGTCTCCAGGTTGTGATATGCGATGTCCATCGGTTATCTCGTAGTCTGCTGATGTGCCCTGCCCAGGTCCACTTCTGTCTTCTGAATTGTTCTATCACGTCTATGACCTTTGTCTTCTCTCTTATCCAGATGTTTGTTTTTCTCTCCCGATATGTGATGTTTAACATACTTCTTTCCATTTAAATTATTTACTAGTTTCAATATTGTGTTTGTCAAAAATCCTCAGAAATCCTTAACGTTTCTGTTTCATTTTAGTGCATACAACTGTACGAGACATTACTGAAAGAGTTTGCCACCTCCAACTTTACCTCCATTGGTAAATCTTCCCTTGGGAGCAGCATTGGGGAAGAAGCTTCATCCAGGGCACCAGGAGCGAAGGACAATGAAGCATCCAGTTCCCCTGTGACGTTCCGAACTCCATCAGCAAAGACAAAAGGTCTTGGTACATTTCTGTTGTCAAGTTCCCCAGCAAAACACAAGTTTTAGTTAACTTGTTTAGTTTATCACCTATGTTCATTGATGCTCTGATTTGTAATTTGTGAATAGTTAAGTTACTTGTGCTGTCAGTTTAATAAAAAAATAATAGTTTTGGTAAAATCATCAAACAATTTGATTGTTAGATCAGGTAACTTGCAAAAGTGTTCATAGGCTGATGTCAGTATATAGCGCCACAACACTGTCATTTCTCACAGACTTTTGACTTCACATGGTCGGAAATAATTTAGTAGTTTGTCAGTGATTTCATCAGTAAGTGATCTACACAAATGTCATGTCATAGTTGATTCTATGTAGTTTGAACTTTGTATGAAATAATTCTAAATTGGATGAATAGGGAATTAAATTGAAGAAGAAACTTTTTAATAATTGTTCAGTCATATATGCATACAAAACATTTGATAAATTTATCAGTCTCACATAATTATGTAAATTTTTTGTTATTAGTATTATCATATTTTTTCATATGAGATTAACATGAATAAATATTGCTGCAATTCCTTCAAATAATTATGGTTCAGTGTTCGAGAAGGTGTACCTATTTCTGTAACTTATTTTCGTGAATCTGTAATATTGCGTATTTTTTTATTTATCTGATAATGAAAACATATTTTTGAGCAGGTTCGAAAACTGTCAAAGATGTTGCCACAAGCAAAGTAAGTATAGTTGGATGTTTTGATTAAGTTGTGTAAAAACTATTGTTCAATTAGTTTACCCCCAGAGTGTCCAACTCAAATGTTTGTGTGTCTAAAATTAGTTTTATCCCAAATTACAGTTAATTAATTAGAGTCTGCTATTCCTAGTTACTGTGCATAATTTAATGTTAGATATGTGTTAAGCTTAAAAAGCATCAGGGTCTAACTCAGTTGATATCAGTACCACCATTCATATATGATTACCTGTGCAAGGGTTAGTCGTAATAGAGGGGTTTGCTGTCATTAGATATTTGAACATTAGGATACATAGGGCCACACAGTATATGGTAGTCTTAGAACATTGTTTGGATAACATATTTTGTGACATTTTACAGATGTTTGTAACTTTGTTTCCAGACTGGTGAGATGATGTCCACCTCATGTGATAGTGATCTTGGGTAAGTTCATAAAATTTCGAAAAAATATACCCTAATTTTTCCATAGAATAGTTCTTTGAAATAATGACATGTACCGATACATTATTTAGTGTGTTGTTTTAAAATTGCCACAATTTGAAATTCAGAAGCATTTTTGGAATTATAGTATTAAAGATTTTATGTTTTCAGTACATGTAGTTGGCACTATATCTTGTAGGCATGAAACTTAAGTTATGCAATTCCTTAATAGAATTTTCATGAATTATATTATGTTGTTATAGTTAACTGCAGCACAAATTATTTTCTTAATTCATATTTTGTGTTTCATTGTTTCTGTATGTTATTACTTTATTATTGTTTGAATATAATATTCTATTTATTGTTTACACGGGTGTCAGTATTACTGGTTTGTGAAACCAATCTCACGTGTGATCAGACATGTTCTTTATCAAATGCAAATACATGGCATTTTTATTTCGTATACAAATGTGCTTTATTTTAAAATGTCAAATACATATGTTCAAATACAAATGCACTCTATTAGAATGTTGAATAAACAATTGATCAGATGTTCTAGTATCTGCCATGAAGTTTGATAATCGGTAGAAATGATTGCATTGAATAGTGAAATATTTCCTAGTATCTATCCTAGATCCTAAAATGTATATGTTGAGGCAAGTTATATACCAAAAACAAATTGCTGTATTTGGTGTGCAGTTTATATTACAAATACAGGGATTGAAGTTGATCATCGTAATATCTAATGCTAACATCAACGTAGTGTACAGTTGACACACCTTATTGCAGCTGATATCAACTTAAACGTAATACCTTAATTAAGCATACTGCATCTGTTCACATCTCAGTTAACCATGTCTATTATTGCAATACAACAGGAAGTTATTTTTCATGGTTGACGATGCGACTGTTTAAAAAGCCACTGATAACGGTCTGATGTACTACAGCAGTCATGACAGAAATGAAATGATATTGCAATAAATTAATGATGTAAACATACAAATAATCCATCAAATCACCAACAGCTTTCTGCATCATAAGTATCTGTGAAACCATCCCCAAACTGTGTGATCTACCAGGGGATGTGTCTTGTGGTAATTGTCGACCTGACAGGAGATTCACTGAGTTCATTGTTATGTCAAATTCTCTTACGATGGTGTACTATCCTCATGCTATGGACATAGCCATTAGCTAGTCAATAGAAGAAGACAATACTGGTGGTTTTGAGGAAAAACTAACTTAATTGTGTTGTCAGTCCTTTTCGGAACGTGTACATACCCAGCCTACAGATACCAGGAAAAGCCAAGTAAGTCTGTCTCGGGATTGAGTAAGACGTGTGTCTCACCACTGACCATTTGTTGCACCCAGAAAATGGAAGTCATTTGTCTTCAGCTGGAAGTGTTGATACTGAATGACTGGGTTTCATGTTTAATTCAGTCTGTACATTTACTTTACAGGATTGTACATGAAATGTGTGCCACTGCAACTAAAGACCAGTCATTTCTAACTATTTACTGATTACTACTTTCATGCAGGGAATGGAAACCATAACCATTATTTTGTAATGACTGGGCTTTGATATTTAACTACAAAGTTACAGTAATCAGGATGATAATTTTATTTTTGCATTTTTTTGTTGATCATTCCTGGGAATTTGAACTGTTGAAGCGACTTGTATCATTTTATGGAATTTAAATTCTAATGGAAATTTCTCTGAACATTAGTATTTTAGCTTCTGTTTTGCGTAGAAGCATTGCTCTATTGTGCTGACGTCTAGTGGTCAGTCATGATGTAAGTAGTATATAAATGTGTGCATGCATGCCTGCGTGCACTGGGAACAAGCGAGAATTTAACAAAAAATTAAGAGATTTGTTGTCGCAGAAAATTGAAGTCAAAAATTAAGCAAATACAAAGTCAAAACTGATACGATATTCGATAAACAACTGAACACGAGGAATTTCAAATGTGGCCGCTGCTGGAGGTGCAGTGGCCTTTTATGTCCTGAATGGTCGGACTAGGTTTTACTGTATCACTACGCTAAAGCGCGGGAAGGCCGGCACGCCTTCAGGCTATTGGACTCTGACCTGGTCAAGGTACAGTGTCAGCTTGTTTACCTAGCCTGCAGGCTGGCTCTAGGACTTTAGTGTTGCCTTGGTTGCCTCGCGTAAAACTTGTTATGCAATGTAATCGCATAAATCCCTTTACTAGTTCAGAAACATTCACCGTATATATATATATGTACAGGTTATTTGCAAAAGTTTAAGACCAGCGCAACGATTTTTAAGCATTTAACGGTATGGCATCAGATTGCATCAGATAATGTCTGGATTGCATCATCCTATTTGGGCCTTGAAGCAATACGCTTAGTCAGTACTTCCAGGTCATTTGTCTGCTGCTGTCAGTATCGATTAGGTGTTTTTCAGTTTTGTCTTCATCCCTGAAATGGGCTAAAAAATCATCTTTGACAGAGGTTCCAAGGGCACAAATAGTGACTCTACATGGAGAAGGATATACGGAAAGAGACATTAGTGCTAAATTACGTTATTCCAAGACAGCCATGCACAACGCCATCGTCAAATTCAATATTGATGGCACTTTTCGTGAGAGTAAAAGGAGTGGTCGTCCACGGAAAACTACGCTCAGGGATGACCACGCAATGAGACGCATTGTGATGCTCTCGCCAATGAGCTCATGCAAGAAAATTTGGGCTGCTTTATGCTTAAAAGGTACGGAAATAAGTCTCAGTACTGTTTCGAGACGTCTCAGCAAGGAATTTGGGCTCAAATTCCGCAAGCCGACCTGGAAGCCACGCCTGACACATGTGATGAAAAAAAAGAGACTGGACTTTGCCAGACGACATTGCCACTGGACTCTCGCGCAGTGGAAGAAAGTGTTGTTCACAGATGAATCGACCATGCAACAGTTTACACCACGTTAGGCGGCCAGTAGGAAAGCGATTTGATGAGAAATATACAGCAGCCACAATGAAACACCCGCCAAGTCAGATGATTTGGGGTGCCATGTCATGTTTTGGCCCTTCTGGTCTGTATTTTATTCCACCTAATACCACTATGAATGGACCTAGTTACGTGGAGTTGCTGAAGGAGAAGCTGAAACTTCATATGGACATCCACAAATGTACGATTTTCATGCAAGATGGCGCTCCTTGTCACCGATCCAAGGTAGCCACTGATTTCCTCAAGAAGAACAAAATGTCTGTGCAGGAATGGCCTGGGAACAGCCCAGATCTAAATCCCATCGAGAACCTGTGGACTATAATGAAGGATAAGGTGGCAGACAAACAACCATCAAACACTCAAAACTTGAAACAAGCTATCAAGGACGTTTGGGTCACCGAAATCACCCAGGAGTACTGCGAATCTCTGGTTTCTAGCTTGCCACGTCGCATCCAGGCGGTCATTGACAGCAAAGGAGGCCACACTAAATACTGAAAAATAGAGACGCTGACATTTTTGAACGACCTTAAGTTTCATATTATGTTGTACTACGTTTATTTGGCAAAATAAACTGATATAATGTCATGTGACGGCCAAATCATAGTTTTGTCAAATTTCTTCAAAAAAATCGTGCCTGGTCTTAACCTTTTGCAAATGACTGTATATAGCACTGTTTGCTATGGCATGTGATGTGGTGAAGAAAACTACTCCAAGTCCCAAACATCAGCACTAGGTGGCTCTTCAGTGTGTTTCGGCTACACACATTTGTTGCACTTTTTTCTGTTAATCTGCAGCATGTGCACAGTGACAGTTGATTTTACTAATTAACTAATTCTGCACGTTTTTAAAGTGTTTTCTTAATTCCTTTTTATGATCTATCCATATCATTGTTTTATTGCTCACATATTAAATTCTTTTTCGTATGAATTGCTTTATTTTCTTTTGATATTTTAACTTTTAGAAATAATGTGGAGATAATTTAGTGTTTCCCTGAAAATGAATGGCATTTCGAGAAGCTACCATCAAAAGTGGCAAAATGTTTGATGTATTAAAATTGTTCTTAGTTTGGACAGCATGACGTTTTCTCAAGAAATTGTCATGTCCATGGTTTGTTGTAGCCCTATCATGGTGATCCACGTGTGTGATGAAGCCAAGAATTGTAAGTATTTCTTGTGTTGTTAGTGTTATTGTGTTCCCCAAACTAGTGTTAAACATTATTCTTTATGCAATACTAAATAAGAGCAGCATACCAAGCGTCCACTTGGTGTCATGCCTCTCTTGCACATTGATTTCATTCTGGAAACAATCTTGGTTCAGAATTGTGTAGTTGCCTAAATGCCTAGTCTTATTCAGCAAATGTTTAACAAATTATTCATCATTCAAGAATTTTGGCTGTTTCAAACACTGCATTAAAACAAAAATTTTCCTTAAATGTCACATTGAATTGTCAGTAAAAAATTGGTAAAACATATTGTTAGTACTAAAATTTGTTTTTTTTAATGTGTCACCCAATATTTCATACATGCACTGCAGGAAACCGTTTACTTTAAAAAAATGCATTTAAAACAAAAATAGCAGAGGGAACGAAAGATGTCTTTAAATGGTTTTTCTTTGCCAATTTCACTTTTAAACCTCTTAATGGGAGTTTCTGGAAAGCTAAGTTCAGACGATGATCAGAATCATAGAATAATTGAGTGGCTTTTCTTTTGTAACACAGAATGTCATGTCAGTAAAGAGAAGTAACAATGACATGATCAGTGTTGTTTACCACACCCATGTGGCCTCCTTAATCCGTACACATGAAAATAACATGGATCTTGAGTTAAAGCTGTGTGGTCAGCCACATATGGTGCAGCCTGCTCGCCACACCATCTGGTGAGCAGAAGAAGACCTAAGGCACACAACAGAGTTCTGGAAGAAGGCAATGGGAGGTTGTCATAACATAGGAATTAAGTTAACTCATAGATGTCTGAAGAAGAAAATTTATATACGTTAAATTCCCAACATGTTGAACAGTATCACGATCACTTTATTGTTGTTGCGTAGTGAAGCAAGACTTCCACTGCCAACGAGACCTGCTGGTCAGTGAGATGAGATACTTCGCTGAGTATCTGTCGACTGATGCCCATCGGTGGGAGGAGGTAGACATCTCCGTACACTGCGACGTCCAGATATTTGATTGGCTTATGAAGTTTGTCAAGCGACCTTCGCATTCCGAACTGCCCCTGTTAGGTATGATTAACCTTTATATGACTAAAGTGCCTGCAAATTTGACTGAAATCCAGAATCGCCTGTAATTGTCTACATTTGGTATTGTCTTTTATTATTGATTGTTGGAGTTGTTTTTTTAGAATATGTTTACATACGCAGCCAAAATGGATTATTTGTAATTCAGCTGTTGTCATTTGAATTTTTTTATAATATTGGATTAGTATCTACCGGGTACTTTGGGACAAATTAAACATTGAAATAAGTTTGTATGGAGTGCGATGGCATAGTTGTTAGAACAATCGGGCTCACAACCAAAAGGATTGGGGTTAAAATACTCTTGCTGCTCCTCTCGCTGCTGCTTTGAATCTTGGCCAATTTAGTTCCTTCCACATTGCGTCAGTTCCCTAAGCTATATAAATTAGTACCTATATTATAATTATGTAGCTGTAAATATAGCATTGGCACAACTTCTTTGAAAGTAGTGTAACTGAGTCATCACCAAGTTTAAAATCTGTTACAAAAATGTGTATTTTATTTCTTCTTCACTTCGTTTTTTTCTCCAGCTTGCTGTGTATGAAGTTTGTTTGTGAATTCTAGTAATATAACCCGTATATTTACTGTATTCAGTCATTGGCGTTTTCTTCATCTCACAGAAACTTCCAATGTTGTGTCGATCCTCATTTCTTCCGACTTCCTCAAGATGGACCGCTTGGTTAGTCACCTTCTTCTCTCTCTTTACTGTTAACTTGTGTTCCATACATACTCTGATAATATTGTTCATGATAGCATCGTGCACTTTTTCAACAGTCATTGACAATCATTTCTACACTCGTTGGCTCAATACTAACATGAAAATGTGCAGTATCGTTAGTAACCTAGGGAATCTGTTTACACAAGGTCTCAACTGAATAGAAGTTTTAGATTTCAATGCAGAACAATGGTTGGAAAGTTTGTTTCTTATAAAGAGTGGTCACTGTCATTTATACAAAAACCCATCTCCCAAAGTTTAAAACAATGCATACACTGTTTGCAACAGCAGCATAGGTTAATCATAAATGGGGAGAAAATTTGCTAGATGCACAGAATTGCTTGAGCTTGCAGTAAAGACATTACTAGAGGGATGCGTTGATGGCTGGGAGCGTAAACATCGACATATTTAACTTTTTCGATGGAAATAATGTATAGAAAATGAAGAAATATATTTTTGTTTAGTGTCATTCTGTTGCATCTTTTTATGAAACAACATTGTACATATTCCATTCAAAAAATACTTTTCAATCAATCTGTTTCCACCTAATCAATTAAATAGTTGTTAGTTATTTAGGATATCAATGTCTTGCACAAATATTAATTTCTTCAATTTTTTTTTATTATCTGAAGTATATAGAATAGCAAAAATTACCCCAACCCGGATACTTGCATGGCAATGATGTTGAAGTCTGGTGAACTGTTTGTAGGTGAATAAGTGCGTTGAGTTCTGTCACAAAAACCTCAGCGCAATAATCAGTACACCTTGCAACATGAACTGTATCAATGATACACTCGTCAGCAGGTAAGTGTCATATCAATGATAGACTCATCAGTAGGTGTATCAATGATACACACATTAGCATGTGTCATATCAATGATACACTCGTCAGCAGGTGTCATTTCATATACACTCGTCAGCAGATAAGTGTCTTATCAATGATACACTTATCAGCAGGTGTCTTATCAGTGATACTCAGTAGGCAAGTGTCTTTTCAAGGATACACCCATCTGCAGATAAGTGTCTTATCAGTGATACACTTGTCAGCAGGTAAGTGTCTTATCAATGAAACACTCATCAGCAAGTGTCTTATCGGTGATACACTCATCAGCAGTAAGTATCTTATAAATGATAAACTCATCAGCAGGTATCTTTTCACTGATACACTTGTCAGCAGGTACGTGTCTTATCAGTGATACACTGGTCAGTAGGCAAGTGTCTTATTAATGATACACTCATCAGCAAGTAAGTGTCTTATCAGCGATACACTCATCAGCAGGTATCTTATCAATGATGCTACACTCGTCAGCAGATAAGTGTCATTGGTGTTCCATTGTCTTTCTGTCACTCTATAGCTATGATCTGTTTCCGCCAGTGATAGTAACTAAGGCAATCTCATGAACTATGAACACAGGCATTTCTTACATGTCTTTGTTTAGTTGAATTGCTGCTATCACCTATAGTCTAAAGACACTTGTAATGTTCTACTTTCTCTCTGGCTGGACACAGGTACAATGTTTCTTTTCTGTCTAGACTTGTATATTGTCTAGATGTGTAGTGCCTCTTGTCTGTTTTGGCAGTCCGACTGTTATTATTTGCGTTCCTCTTTATCTATGACGTCTGCTTCTTCTCTGTTTAAACATAAAACAAAGCTTTTAATACAGTATATACACTGTGTGGTCTTAGATAGGTTCTGTTGAATATAAACAACTATGGCAGCATTCAAGTTACAAATGCTCCAGTAAAAGCCACTAAATCAAACATTACACGTATTATACTGTACTGTACTGTACTGTACTGTACTGCACTGCACTGTACTGTACTGTACTGCACTGTACTGCACTGTACTGCACTGTACTGTACTGTACTGGGGATGTATTATCACAAGTGTATTGATGTTCCTTGCAGAATCGCTGCCCTGTTCAGTCACAGTGAGGCAGACACTGTGCGAGACCGCAAGGACAAGTTCAAGAGGCAAGTACTTAAAGGGAACAAAAACATCTATTGCTTGAATTCATATTATATTACATCCTGCTATCTATTTCCATGTCCACCAAGCCAAAAAAATTAAAAATTCAATGAATTAGAAATTCCACATTTTATGCTGTGCAGCCAGACATTTTCGAATATGCATTTGGTTTATATTACTTCGTGAAAACATAAACAAAAAGTGTACAGAAAATCAATGGTTTGCTGTCAGGATTGAACCGGCGTCACCCGATTGTAAAATAAATGACAAGAAACCAACGCGTTTACCAACTGACTGAGCTAGTGGCACCAACAGAAATTCACTGACTGATTAAGTTGTTATGATAAATTGTACAACTCCTCTTTCATACGTCGATATTCTAGTGATATTATGAGATTATACACGTTACTTTTTGTAGCTGGATACAATATATGTTTGCTATGTATGTTTATTAGTGTAGATTATCTCCCGTTGGTTGCAATCGATATAATTATTCTGAAAACGAGCCCAAGCTCGGCAAAACCTAGTCGACTTGTAGGCCCATTCGTATTCATTGTTTTGAATAAAATTGGATTCATGTGGAACCATAAGATAACTGCTTGTTCCTCTATGATGACTAGTGTTTGTATTACATCAGAATATCGCACAATAACTCATTCTGACGCTCGTTTCGATCCAAAAGCTATCCTTGTAAACATGCTCTGAATGCATGGAAAGGGTCGGCCTGATGCAAGTGTGGGTCATATGTGACGTTACGATACCATGTGATCGCCTAGCTCATTAAATTGTTATTTTCCGCGGGAATCGCCACACAGACGGGTTTAAAAGCAAATTTATGCTACAAATGTATTGTTCTGTATATTTTTAACGTTCTCGAATGTTACATACAATGTTAAACTTTGTGTACACATGGAAAACAGATTTTAGCTAATGCCTTGTTTTTATTTCCTTTAATAACAGTTAATTTGCCCCCTGTTGCACGAGAGTGGCACATACCACATGTTGGGGAGGGGTGTTCCATTGAGCGGACACGGGAAGGGTGTGCGTGCGTGCATGCATGCTTGCATAGCTTTGTGTAATTTATGATATGTTAACATTTTCTTTCAATGATATATTAATATTTTAACATTTTTCTGTACTGTGTACTGATGTCATGGGACCTGGGGCTTTGTAGTAACTCATTTGCATATGCTCCGAGTTGCTGCAGACGGTTTGTGTGTGGTCTTACTAAACAGCACCATATTGAAGTGCACATATGGCAGGGCACACTTGCGATACGAGGCTGAATATAGCCATTTGTGGTTGCAGCAAGTTGTTCTCCAAACTCCTCGAGCGATTGTTTGACTCGAATGCTGTGAATCCGTCATCACCAGAAAGTGCTGCTTCTCTCTACAGGTGAGAAACAGCCATGTTGTGTCTTGTGGGCCATTCAGAAATTATTTAAAACTTTGTTTGGAAATTATACACCCACATGTAACATGCCATAAATACTGCATTTATCTGAATTTATATATCACTTAATAACTATCTCCCCTCATCTCCAAGTGATCAGGAGCTAGAAAATGTTTTCTAGGCCAGACCTTTAATAATAATAAATGGTGTGTAAATCATTGATACTCAAAATCGCAAATAGCCAGAATCATTATGAAATATCATTAAGAAGTATGTACGAAGGTCATCATCAGAGTGGGAGACTTTCAATTGTGGGTGGAAATTGTAGGTGGAAATGTAGTGAATGAAACACACCTAATCAACTAAGCTGCACCAGTATATTATTTTTAATGTTTCTTCATTAAAATGTTACTGTCTGTTTATGTATCCAGTTTTTATATTACCGTAATGACCGTATGTTTTGGGATACCCTAAAAATCTACAAAAATAATAATTTTTCAGTACCGTATGTTTTGGGACACCTTTATAAATGTAATTATTTTTGTCCCTATGTATTTGGACACCAATTATTTGTTTTTCTGACGAGTGCATACCCACTTTTCTCCCCGACGCAGACGCGTAAATAAAAAAGAGTATCAAGAAAACATATCACAATCGCAGCTGCTGTGATGTAAACAACACAAACTTACGTGATGTAAATTACTGTAGAACCAGCAACAATATTTCGCCCTTCTCTCAGCTAGTCAGCTACCAGCTGGCCTTTATACAATTAGGAAGTGTCACAATATGCATCTAAAATTGTAGTTGCAGTCCCCCAATGTTTGGGTGTAATGTACAAAACTGCATGATCTCTCAACTGTCTGCATTGTTCCAAGACACATCATTTCACGTATAGTTGGTGTTTTAATCTGCATATATGAACGATACCTTGTTAATACCAGGTAGTTCAATGGAGACTACATGATGTTTTGTTGCATTTCTGCAAGTTTATGTTCTATGTTTCTGTATGTGGCCGGTATGGGGGTGGGCAGTAATGCGGGTATGTGTAGTACTGTGATTAAATACGGTACAACGTGTCAGTCAGTAAATAGTCTTTGAACAAGTGTGTGAAACCGGTACCAGACAGACTAGACATTTCACATGGCTGAGGATGTAGGCCCTACATATAACATTTGTTTCATGGGATATAGGGCCATTCAGCCACCCAAAAATAGTAGCAGGGTAATAGACGAGATAACCATGGTGAAGTTACAAAGCCAGGTTAACACCAGGGTAATAAAACGGGGACGACATGACATCAGGATTTGTTCATGCCCCTAAGTATTGGGACAGTGAATCTGAGATTTATGTTTGTGCACCCTATGTTTTGGGACAGCTGATAATTTAATTATTTTTAAGTGTCCCAAAACATACGGTCATTACAGTAGCTTCCATTTTAAAGTAACTGTCAACAATGTGAATGTTCGTTTATATGTACATTTTATAAGAGTGTTTTTGTAGTTTCTCTTAGCTTGCCTTGGTTTAATACAGTGTTATTTAATGATGTATTAGCACCTTTTTAAACATGTTTTTATTAGTCACGTGGTAGTTATGTTTATTATTATTTAAATCTTGACATTATTGACCAGTTGTAAATACCTTTGAATAGAGTTTACTCTGGAATATGTCTACAAAAAGTGCATTATTTTATTATCTATCATCACAAGTTTGGTTGTCTGTGACAGGTGTGGAGTTTGCAAGAAACTGTTGACAAAGAATCTTCAGAGTAAATTGGAGTGCAACAAAAGCAGGTGAGGGGAAGCCAGGGAGACTAGAGGACCAATGGGGACTCGGGCAGACAGAGGAGGAACCAGAGGGACTCTGGGACCAAGGGGGAGCCAGGGGGACTCAGGGAGCCAGGGAGACAGAGGACCAATGGGGACTCAGGCAGACAGAGGAGGAACCAGAGGGACTCTGGGACCAAGGGGGAGCCAGGGGGACTCTGGGACCAAAGGGGAGCCAGGGGGAGCCAGGGAGACAGAGGACCAATGGGGACTCAGGCAGACAGAGGAGGAACCAGAGGGACTCTGGGACCAAGGGGGAGCCAGGGGGACTCTGGGACCAAAGGGGAGCCAGGGGGACTCGGGGAGCCAGGGAGACAGAGGACCAATGGGGACCCGGGCAGACAGAGGAGGAACCAGAGGGACTCTGGGACCAAGGGGGAGCCAGGGGGACTCTGGGACCAAAGGGGAGCCAGGGGGACTCAGGGAGCCAGGGAGACAGAGGACCATGGGGACTCGGGCAGACAGAGGAGGAACCAGAGGGACTCTTGGACCAAGGGGGAGCCAGGGGGACTCTGGGACCAAAGGGGAGCCAGGGGGAGCCAGGGAGACAGAGGACCAATGGGGACCCGGGCAGACAGAGGAGGAACCAGAGGGACTCTGGGACCAAGGGGGAGCCAGGGGGACTCTGGGACCAAGGGGAAGCCAGGGGATTCTGGGACCAAGGGGGAGCCAGGGAGACAGAGGACCAATGGGGACCCAGGCAGACAGAGGAGGGACTCTGGGACCAAGGGGGAGCCAGGGGGAATCTGGGAGCCAGGTGGATTCTGGGACCAAGGGGGAACCAGGGGGACTCTGGAACCAAGGGGGAACCAGGTGGATTCTGGGACCAAACGAGCCAGGGGGACTCTGGGACCAAGGGGGAGCCATGGGGACTCTGGTGCATCAAACTATTGATACACTGATGCAGCATTGTCACTAGTATATTACATTATTAAAGGGAGATTGGCTGTTGTTTTACCCATAATCAGCAGCCAGGGTATTATATTAGCTGAATGTTCCCTGAATCAGGCGTACTTCGCCCCAACTTCTGGCTTGGTGTGTGGGAACCGCATAGATTTTGGTAGCAATGTTGACATAGAACGGTAATGATTTAGATATCCCCTGTTGTCTAGGATTATAGCGATACCCTTATGATATGTATCACGATACATGAGGTGTGATACAGTATGTCATACTTTGTAAAATTCATGTGGCCTTGGTTGTTATACAGCTCCCCGAGGAAAATGTGCATCTGGGGATCTGTGATGTGACATCATATTCTTAAAGTTACTGGCTTCAAAGTGGTTTAGTCAATGGTGGATTTTGAAAAGTTTCTACCTTTCCACTGATGGTACCTGAAATGAAAAAATTTTAGCATGTAAGTTTTTATTGTCAAAATGAAAATAACAAAATCTTCTACAGACGATTTTGTTTGTTCATCCAAAGTGAATGAGAACATCAATTTTAAATATATTTTGATACGTGACACAGCATGGTGGGGCAGAGGCTAGACTGTCGGACGCACAGTCGAGGGATTCCGGTTAGAACCCACTTGTTGCCACTTTGAACCTGTAGTAAAGTCATTCACTCTACATTGCTTCAGTTCATTCAGCTGTATGAATGAGTACCTGGCTATATACCATGGTGGATATTTGTGTACAAATATACTGTGCACAGTAATTGCAGCGTGGCTGAGTGTTTCCAAGAGAAGTCGAGATGGTGTTCAGTTGAACAGGTCTGTCAGGGAGTAAAGTGTAAAGTGCTCTGAGTACTCCCAACAACTGGATACTGCACTATTTAAGAATTAATCTTAATTAATTATAAAGCATATCAATACGCTGTATCACAGGCTGTGTATTGTGATACATCTCATAATCATTACACCCTATTCTGATGATCCCAATTTTGTTGTCCACAATAGAAAAATCTGTTTTAACCCTAACCTGGACAACCTCTTCCGTAAGGTAGTCATGCTCTAAATCCAGACCATACATTTAATCAAATTTGTGCAAACAAACTGTTCAAAACTTGTTTTGAATGAAGTACTTACAATTTTAAATTGGCAAAATTGCATTACCATGAAGACACACTAGCGCATATATTCACATTATGTATGGTAATAAATATCTGCCAGGTACGTAAGATTGACTTTTTTTGTAACTTATGCAAATGTTCCATACTGTATTATTAATCACATATATATTTTACCAACCTTAAAAAAATTAAGTTCTTGTACAGCGCAGTATCCAGTCCTTAGGACTCTTCAAAGCGCTTTTACACTTTACTCCCTGGCAGACCTGTTGAATCGGACACCATCTGGACTTCTCTGGGAAGCATTCAGCCACACTGCAATTAATGCGCAAAGACTATTCGTATACAAATATCAACCACTGTCAGTTACTTATTCATATAGTGAACTGGAGCATGATGTGAACGAATTTGCCCAAGGTTCGACACGGCATTAGAGGATTCGAACCTGGGTTTTCTTAATTGAGAGTCTGTCGCTCTAGCCACTGTGCCACTGCGCTCCACACTAGCTCACCATGGAAGCACTCCCACCATCACACCTATGTTTCAATGATAAGTATAGGCAGCAACGTCAAGATCCTAAAATATGGCAACTTTTTACATATGATGAAATTGACGTACGTAACCATACTGTTGCCAGAATGACGGTGGATATGCGAGGTCACCTGACCTATAGTCACACCCGAGACCCCGACTGGGACATCAACGATTTCCTCCTCGAACTCAAGACTCAGCTCCACACCTGGCGAGATGTCTACTGGCGAGTCTGGGGGATCATTAATTATCTCCAATGCGCCCGTTGTGGTGCCCACTTCCCGTGCACCAACTTTGGGCATTGTCTCTTTCACCCGATCTCCGCCTCGTTCGATAACACTGCCTCGACACCAAGGGGCGACGGCAACAGTGCTTCGCAAGGTGAATGTGGTAAAGGTGTTATTTTACGATGTTGACGTTTACAGCACTGTTTTCACAGGGCCGTCATACACTCCTACATCCAAAGTTACATAAAGTTTAAAAATCACAACAGTATATTATATTAAACAAGGTAGAAATAATAAATACATAAAATGTCATTATAGTTCTAAAACATCAATGAATTTACCCATGCTAAAAAGAAAGAAAATAAATAGAAAATTATTGAATGGATTGATGACTTGGTTTATTGGTTATTAATAGCCGACATATTTACCTCTCAAGAAAACCCATCCTATATCACTGTCCGATTACTTAGGAACAAAACTAAAATTGTTTTATAGAGGTGTCCAAAAACCTACAAAAAAGGTACACAAAAAATTAATTTAAAAATTGTTTTGGTGCCCAAAAATATTCTGTGTCGTATACATACATACAGTCATTACAGTAGATTTCATTTCAGGTAGTGCTACAGTCGGCCATTATGTCTGCTGTAATGAAGTTGTCTTACGCTTCGATCCAACACAGACAAACACTGTAAGTTACATGTCTTCTTAGCTGTATTTTTGCAATCCCTGCTGGTTTGTATCAGTGTTGGGGGTGTCTGTTGGGCCGTTAGTGTCATGCGGGATTTATGCATACCGATGTGAGTGCTCTATCATTCACAGGGGGTCACCTTTGTTGTCCACCAACACGCCTTGTGTCATCTCTGCAAGAAATATAAGTGGATACATATATTTAATAACAAAAATATAAATACAGCGCCATAAACCTGTCTATAATGCCTCGCAGATGGTGCTTTATGAGAAGTAAGTGTTTTAATATGTGCAGTTGTGACATGCTTCTGATGCCTTCACGGCAGGGATGCAAAGCACAAGACCATTTGGTGAAACTTCAACAGCCGACTGATGTTGCTCTGGAGCCGAAGTTGGCCCAGAAATACCAGGTGTACAGCGACATGCTCACCCACAGAGACATTGTATGTCAGCCCTTCCGGCCACAGCCAACATCACAGAAGACCTTGTGAGTGTGTCTTGTTAATGTAGTTATTTCTTATCTCCATTAACAAAGCTCTATAAGAGGCTGTACACTCTCACAACTGTCTGATTTCGTCCCAAATATTACAACGGTTGCAAATCTCCTGCTTAGAACTTCCATTTTGTGTTTATTTTGTGGATTCTTGGTCTGCTGCTTTGCCATAATCTACAGCCAAACCACAGGTTAAACAAATTAATTTACTCATTTTTAATAGAAATATGCTGCCAAATGAACTTGTCACATGCAAACACACACACACAATACACCTGCACACATGCACACACACACACACACACACACACACACACACACACACACACACACACACACACACACACACACACACACACACACACACACACACACACACACACACACACACACTCAAACACACACTCACAAATGCACATGCACACACACAAACACGCGCGAACAAACACAAATGCACACGAGCAAACGCACACACACACAAATGCAAAAGCACATCCACAAACGCACACAAACACACACAAATGCACATACATGCACACAACACACACCCACAGGGGTCAATCAGTGCAAGCTCGTCTTACATGCACCCAATAGCATCTACTGGTTCTCGGGCAACAACAACGGTCAATAGAATAAACAGGACTAACTAAAATGAACCAAAATATACTGCACTATCCTGAATCAATCAGATAAGTGGTGCCATCTGCTAGTAACAGTATAAATACATTTATGGGGCCAGAATTAGATTTGGCGAAGTAATGAAGCAGAGAGGGAGGCGTTTTGTTTTGTTTGGTGAAGCTGTGTGCAGTAATTACATTGTACTTTACTCAGGGAGCAGTAATGCCACACTCTGTACTCCTGGAGCAATTGTCACACCATACTTTCTGCTCAGGGACCAGTCATTATCTCCTGATTGTGTTGATGCTAGTAGCGTGAATATGTTTTTTTTTTAAATCGACATACCTTAAAAGAGCGGGATAAACGTAGATAAAAAGTATTGGACTCTCGATAAGCCAAAAGGCTTCCTTGTCCACCTGCCATCTAGAGTTAATTTTCTGAATGGTAATCTTATTAAATTTTGTTAAATTACACCACACTCTTTGCCCAGGGAGCAATCATTACACAAAACTCTTTGCCCTTGGGAGCAGTCATAATACCAGTATTTTCCTAAGGAGCAGTCATTGCATTATACTTTTTGCCCAAGGAGCAGTCATAATGCCATATGCTTTTTTTAGGCAGCAGTCAATATGCCATACTCCGTGCTCAGAGAGCAGTCATTACACCATACTCTTTGCCTATGGGAGCAGCCATTACACCATACTCTGCTCAGGGAGCACTCATTATACCATACTCTGCTCAGGGAGCCCGCATTACACCATACTCTGCTCAGGGAGCACTCATTATACCATACGCTGCTCAGGGAGAAGTCATTACACCATACTCTGCTCAGGGAGCAGTCATAACACCATACTTTTTGCTCAGGGAGAAGATGAACGTGTTCATGAATGAGGAGATGCCAGGAAACTTGCGTTGGAACCTTGGCTGTGGCTTCCTTGACTCAAACAGCACTTGCACCGTCGACTCGACCAAGACCGAGGTCAGACCACTAGAACAACACTTCCCGCATACTTTCTTTCTAAATCTACCTATACAAACAGTCATATAAATATAAAGATTTTCTTCTTACCAGTAATGTTGAAGTTATAATTACGCAAAACAGCTATCCGAACACAATATTACTTATCCCAGAGGTTTTGAATTTACCCGTCAGATTGTCATTTGTGTGTGTGTTAACAAATCATGTTATCGTATTCAAATATAGTTTCTTTCCATGCACAGTTACTGATTGCACATCCCTTCGCCTAGAAATATCAAACTGTGACAAAAGTACAACTTTGAAATGAAGAATAGAAACTAACTTATTAATAATTTAATATAGGTCTTGAAAACCCAGTGGTCAGTATCCAAAGAGATACTTTAGTAATTTTGGTAATTAATAATAAGTGTTCTTTTTTCTTGATTTTAAATCATATGATGCTATCCATGGGGTGTAATGAATGGTTCTTCCCATTAATTATGTAGATGTAGATCATCCTCATCTCTAAAAGTGGTTGAGTAGCTATTTCTGAGATTATACTTATTGTGTTCTGTGTCCACAATGTGGAGGTGTTTGCCATCCAAATGTTTGTCCACAAGTTGACTGAGGCAGAAACCATCTAAGATATTACCCCAGTGACATCTTTGACCAGTGGTGTTGATGCGGTCAAGTTGTGTCCTGTAGCCGCGGCTCCAACCTCTCATGACTGAGAAGGACGTCTCAGGGAGTGAGGTCAGCGGCAGTGAGGATGAGCTGGGGGAGGAAGAGGAACCTCGAGGTGAGGATGAGCTGGGGGAGGAGGAGGAACCTCGAGATGAGGAGGAGTTGGGGAGATTGAGGAACCTTGAGGTGAGGAGGAGTTGGGAGGAGGAACCTTGAGGTGAGGAGGAGTTGGGAGGAGGAACCTTGAGGTGAGGAGGAGTTGGAGTGGAGGAACCTTGAAGTAAGGACGAATTGTGTGAGGAGGATGAACCTTGAGGTGAGGAGGAGTTTGGTGGAGGAAGTGAAGAGGAATTGGGGAGCAAGAGGAACCTTCATGGGAGGAGGGTTTGGGGAGGAGGAGGAACCTCAAGGTGTCCATGAGTTGAGGAGGAGGATGAACCTTAAGGTGAGGAGGCATTGGGGGGGAGGAACCTTTAGGTGAAGAGGAGTTGGAAGGAGGAACCTTGAGGTGTGGAGGAGTTGTGTGAGGAGGATAAACCTTGAGTTGGGGAGGAAGAGGAACCTTGAGGTGAGGAGGAGTTGGGGGAGGAAGAACCTCAAGGTGAGGAGTTGGTGAAGAGGAGGAACCCCAAGGTGAGGAGGAGTTGGGAGGAGAAAAATGTACTTTATTTTAAAGCGCAAATTGAGCCATGTATTAATCTTTAAAACGATCTGAAATGGCAGTAACTTTACAAGATTCAGGAAAATACAGTTTCTTCATTTGTGATGTTGTAATCGTATTTGTGATGTGTTTAGACCAAAATATTGATTCCGTGTAGTTAGATTGTTGCTCTTCTGGACACTTCGTTGACATTTTATCATCCTTGAATGTATTTAAGAAACTTATTTCACCATTTCTGCCTCCTTCTCAGTGACACGTAGATTGCGTCCGAAACGTTTCCTGGTCACCGTGGCTGACCAAGCCATCTTGGTTGACCCCCCAGACTTCAGGCAAGGCAACATTTCATGTCTTTAAAACTACTTTATACAGACTTTGGAAGTTTGGCTAGAGAATTTCAGCTACTCATGTCGTTTCACCACATTTGGTGGGATCTTTGGCAATTTTTAACAAAGTTCACTCTTATTTGCAGTTTACAATAGTTTCACTTTTTGAACTAATTGCAATAGTGAATGACTGTCAGCTTTATATTGGAAGTAAGTTACTGTGGAAAGTTTGAGTGAATAATTTAAAGATCTGGATCCAGTTTCATGAAGCGTACTTAAAGTCACGTCTTTGCGTAAATGCTTATGTTCGCTTATATTAAAAAACACGTCAATTACTAAGACAGTCATCTTAGCGCTAAGAACGTTCTTAGCTGCTTCATGAAACCGGCCCCTGATTTTTAGTGGAAAATGGATCTTTTGACAGTTGTGTTTAGCAAAGGTACATCACTAGCATTTAGTTTCACCGCTGCGATACAACATGATTGATAGCTTCATGCTGAAAAAAATGTCCTGTGCTTTTTGAGTGAAGTATTTTAGTAAAGTCATATTCAGAAGCTTGATAATTTTTTTTTATTTATTCTTGTCATGTGTGTTTAAGGGCAGTAGGCATATAATTACTAATAAGTTAAACATTGCTATGTTGTTTGATGAAGTATTCAAAGTTGAAAAAGACAAAAATTTGAAGATCTTCTTATTTGATAGGGAGATTGTGATTAAAATTGTGTTCTACTGACACCAGAGCCATCTTGCGATTCAATTCAGTTAATTGACCCACAATGGTGATGTTTGGTTTGCCCTGAGCTTTTAATAATACTCTTGGAAAATTGACATTTTGTTCTAGTGTCTGGTTTTCGATGGTACTTCTAAAGTTCCAAAAAATATCAGTCAACAACATTGCAATGGAAAACCAGAGAGCTGGAAATATGTATCAGGAACGATTCTCCTGATTTTATGAAAAGCAGATTTAAATTTAATTTAGTTTGCGTTATCCAGATATCTGAATAATTTTCTCTAAATTTGGGAGATTTCCCATCAAATTCGGAGATGTGGATATTGAAATTATCCACATAACGTAAACTGAAATAGGTCACACAATATCATAGTATGCTTCATTCACAGCAAGCACCAAATTTCTAAGCTGCTTTGTGATAAAAGGGTGTGTGTATAATTAATTAATCTCTCCCATTACAGCACTACGAAAACCCGCAAGTGGGATTCGAGTCGTTCACTGCGATGGAACCAGGATGCACAAAGAGAAGAAGGTAATAGATAACAAAATACTTTTATCGTACTTGATAATATGTGACCTGCCTCAACAAACTGGATATTAAGTCACACAGGTCTGTTCTGCATATGAGCCAAAAATAGCTGTGTAATCATGTCCCATCAATTTTTTTGGCAGAAATGCATTCCTTATCATCGCATCTGTCAATATCTAGTTTATTTTCTTCTACACATAATACAGAACTAATAAGATGCATGCATTTGCAAACCAACAGATTAAAAGAACATGACCTGATTTCACAAAATAACACAATTAAGTAAAAAGGGTCAGATGTACAGTAATTTTCCCCTGAAGTGCTTCAGTTGATTTTGAAGGTTTCTGTCTGCAGATCAACGTCGAATGAAGGAGATTGTTACGTATTTGACCCAGCTGAGACTTAGCAGTGAGAAACTTGAGAAGATTAAACAAAGAGAGGTAAGATCTTAGTGGGGAAAGTCAGATGTGTAGATATGAAATGCAAGTCACACACTGGTATTACATCAATGGAAAGCAAAATGTTGGAAAGGTTCTTCTCGACTATTAAAAGATTCTAGTCTGAATTCTCCATGCTACCCTGTCGAAGCATCGGCAATTTTGTTCACTCCACATTGTTTTAGTTCATTCAGCTATATAAATGAGCATCTGGATATAGACCCGGGTGGACATTTGTGTGCAGGTAGTCCTTTCACAATAATGGCAGTGTGGCTGAAATCGTCCCAGAGAAGTTGAGGTGTTGTTCAATGAACAGGTCTGTCAGGGAGCCAAGTGGAATCAAGTGTAGTCCTGAGGACTGGATACTGCACTGTGTAACAACTTGCCTTTTATATACAGTATATATTTACTTATCTACCATAATGACTGTATGTGTCTGGACACATACAGTCATTACTTATATTAGATCTACCATAATGACTGTGTGTGTCTGGACACAATGTTTTCCGACACTGTAAAAATCTACAAAAGTAATTGTTTTCTGTACTGTATGTTTTTGGACACCTGTAATCTTTACCTGTCCAGATACATATGTACAGTACAAAATACATATGTACAGTACATAATACATATGTACAGTATATAATACATATATACAGTACGTAATACATATGTACAGTACGTAATACATATGTACAGTACATAATACATATGTACAGTATATAACACATATATACAGTACGTAATACATATGTACAGTACATAATACACATGTACAGTACGTAATACATATGTACAGTACAAAATACATATGTACAGTACATAACACATATGTACAGTATATAACACATATGTACAGTATATAATACATATATACAGTACGTAATACATATGTACAGTACGTAATACATATGTACAGTACATACTACATATGTACAGTACATACTACATATGTACAGTACATACTACATATGTACAGTACATAATACATGTGTACAGTATGTAATACATGTGTACAGTACGTAATACATGTGTACATTACATAATACATGTGTACAGTACGTAATACATGTGTACAGTACGTAATACATGTGTACAGTACGTAATACATGTGTACAGTACATAATACATGTGTACAGTACGTAATACATGTGTACAGTATATAATACATATATACAGTATGTAATACATATGTACAGTACATAATACATATGTACAGTACATACTACATATGTACAGTACATAATACATGTGTACAGTACGTAATACATGTGTACAGTACGTAATACATATGTACAGTACATAATATATATGTACAGTACATACTACATATGTACAGTACATAATACATGTGTACATTATGTAATACATGTGTACAGTACATACTACATGTGTACATTACATAATACATGTGTACAGTACGTAATACATGTGTACAGTACGTAATACATGTGTACAGTACGTAATACATGTGTACAGTATATAATACATATATACAGTACGTAATACATATGTACAGTACATAATACATATGTACAGTACGTAATACATATGTACAGTACAAAATACATATGTACAGTACATAACACATATGTACAGTATATAATACATATATACAGTACGTAATACATATGTACAGTACGTAATACATATGTACAGTACATACTACATATGTACAGTACATAATACATATGTACAGTACATACTACATATGTACAGTATATAACACATATATACAGTACGTAATACATATGTACAGTACATAATACATGTGTACATTACATAATACATGTGTACAGTACGTAATACATGTGTACAGTACGTAATACATGTGTACAGTACGTAATACATGTGTACAGTACATAATACATGTGTACAGTACGTAATACATGTGTACAGTATGTAATACATGTGTACAGTACGTAATACATGTGTACAGTACATAATACATGTGTACATTACATAATGACTGCAAATTTTCGGACACCAACAATAATTTTTTATTATATGTTTTCCCGACAGCTGAGAATTTAATTAATTGTATGTGTGCGAACACATACAATCGTTACGTTATAAAAAGAGAAAATACTTATTTTGCATTTACTTTGTCGTGTTGTTTGAAACTACTGTGTTTGTTGACAGTACGGTGGCGGGATCTTCTCCAAGTTACTGGCTCAGTGGCACATGACGTACAATGTACAGCCGCCCTTGCGCTCCACCACCAACGTGTCTTCCAGGCAAGTCAACCTTTCTATAAAGAATGTCTCTGTACTATTATTATTCTTGAGTGAATGGAAGATCCAGTTTCTCGGTTGTTGATATCGAACACAGTTACCTTTCAAGAAACTTGTTTTTATGATCTGTATATTAGCTGAGATAAACATAAAATTAAAAAAATTCCATAATAAAAACTATTTTTTGACGGGTAGTTATGTACAATATCATTATTACTAAAATGTATGGAGCAGTCTTCTCTGGCCCTTTCACATAAAGTCTCGTCTCATCAGTTTGCAATGTGCCAACATACAATGTGCCAACATACAAATAACAAGGATAAAATGTCATTTATTATGCATGACCCTGTAGAAATCCAGGCACAAGGAAAAATAAAAATATTTGCCAACCCAATCTCTAGCCAAAAATATGTTGTATGAGAATTATGGGTGATGTTTTTACAACACAACAGTTACTAAAGAAAATAGTGAATTGCCTAGCTTCCTAAAACATCTGTCCTACTTATGTATCCTAACATTTGAGAGCATATAAAACGTTATACTGACAGATCTAGTCATTAAAGCTGTTTGAAGTATATTTTTGGCATGTTTCCTTCAGTGTGATTAATTGTGGTGACTGCCATAACAATTATTGATTTTAAGAAATGGCAACTTCAGTAGTTTTATGCATACATGCTTCTAAATCAGATATAGTAATAACAATACATTTTTATTTCCACAATAGCATGATACATACATGATTTTATGTTTTAATTGAATTCACAATTATTGTACAAAAGGAGAAAGCAGAAGTTTAACACTTATGAAGTGCTTTCCCCTTTCAAAACAGTAATCACAGTTCTAATATATGAACAGTTTGAATTATAATAACAACAATGTGAACACAATAAACTAGC
The DNA here is from genome assembly GCA_963995525.1 of Escarpia spicata. Lineage (NCBI taxonomy): Eukaryota > Metazoa > Annelida > Polychaeta > Sabellida > Siboglinidae > Escarpia > Escarpia spicata. Next base: position 47,975,820 of record OZ023213.1, read on the forward strand.
ATTTTTTGTTTCTTGCATATTTTCAATATATCAAACCAGCAACCGATAATATTGGAACATTTTACTTTTGTACAATTTCTGAAAAATAAAAACAGTTTTGGCACATTGTATGTGGTTGTCCAGCAAATTATTTACCAGTAAAAATTCAGTTCTGAAATGTAATTAATGATAATAATAATTCAGTTAGACTAGCAAATATTGAAGACCATGTAGCATTTATCTTGTATTGGTTGCTTTTACAGGAAGGGAAAAGCAGCAGTCACCAAGTAGGACACCATGACAGGACGAACTATGCAGTTTGTGATGGCATACTTGTTTGCTGTTAATTGATCAAACTGTACACAATGTTATTGTTTATTACTACAGAATGTTGTAATTATGTTATTAAAACACATTTTACCCTTCAGTCGTTTGTTTTGTGTTGATTACATTTCACAAGTTGGAGTAGGTAACATGTCACCATATCCAAGCCCATAGCATGGTAGATTGCTTTGGCAGGTATAGCCTCCTTGAGACCATAATGCACCCCTCATGGGGCTCCCATAAAACCTCCAACTGCACATCCCTCGAGACCTCCAACTGCACCCCCATGAATCTCCCAAAGACCTCCAACAGCATCCTAGCTGGGGAGGCAGCAGTAGTTCAGGTGGTGTTTACATTTCAATATGTTTCATTTGTGTATATATAATATACAATTTGAATGGTTCGAGAGCGAATCATTCAAATTCTGAACAATGCATAAGACTTTGCTACAGGCTTATTAAACAGAATCTAGTGGGCAATTGAGTAGTGTGGGGAATGCGCACCCCTATCTATTTCAGGAGAAGTTTATTGGTGCATTCTGCCAGTCAAGCAATGCAACATGAATCCAAACTAATTTGGTTACGTTCAAAAACAAAAAACTCAAATAAATTTACAGTAATTATGTTCCATAATTATTATAATTTATTCACTTTTAAATAGTTCTGTAGCAAATGCAGTTTAATTAAACAAACATTTGAAATATCTATTTACATGTTTCATATATTTTCCTATAACAAGTGGTACTAGATCATGCGAACTATAATATAACTTGCATTATTTTGGTAAATCCAGTGACTCGTTCAATTCGAGGCAAAGTGTACTGCCTACGTCGGGCAATGCACGCCTCATTGTAAATCACAATGGTAGTGTTTTTTGCATAAACTAATTAATTAAACATTTAGCATAATATTTGTTCATAACCATTTGTGACTGAATCCCACCTATCTAAATTGACAAACAAATAATCATGCACTGGTTTTCTAATATTTTAAAATATATTTGAACAATACTGGTAACTAAATATAGTGCCAACTGGTGGAAGCTGTGCACTGAAAACTCACACGAGTTAAAAACAATCCAGGGAACAATAACAACATACAGAAGTGATACCATCTAAATCGGCGACAAACTAAAACTACTAACAGCGATCCTGCAGACGTATGGCCATTCAGCGGATACCCTTTGGAATGTGGATGCATTGAAGTAAACAAGTTATGGTTGTAGATGGTGTATTATCAATACTGGAGACATACGAAGTAGATGTACACCTGCCAATGTACACTCTCCCGTTTGATTAAAGGGAGGTCATCACGTTTCACACTGATAATTCTGAAGCCAGGCGCGTATTGTCTCGTCCAGCCTGACCAGGTCGCCGTGCATTTGTGTTGCGGACACTCACTGGTGATGTGGAGTGCGGTCTGCCTCTCGACTCCGTACGAAGCTGATGGTGCCAGCCCCGTCTGGTTCATATTGTGTCTGAACCTTCTGTAGCCTGTTCGTACGCGGTTGAGGCGCACCAGTGATGAGTGTCAGCTAAGGTCGTGTCCGACTGGCTTCGTTGATGAAACTGGGATTAATTCCCTAAGGCATGTCGTACGTGACACCTTGTTGTCCATGTCTCGTTTGTCCACCCAGTCCTGCTCTACGCGGCAGCATCGCGTGCTCCGAGAAAGGATGTTGAGAACGCACACATTTTGGCCCACGTGCCGCTGTTGTCACCGTGGTGTGTAATGTGTGTTGGTCATCTGCTTCGGCAAGACGGGCTAGTGCGTGACAGTGTTTATTTCGACGGATGATAGGAGGCGTTATTATAGCAACAACTGGGAGCATGACAGTTTTTTGATCTACAACAGCATTCACATCCCCTCGATGTTTTGAAGATCAATGTACCACGAGCACTTCTTGCCAGCAGAGGAACTTTCCATACGTCTTGGCGTCGAACTTCATGCTCTCCGAGCCGCGAAGAGATCCGTTTACCGACTCCACTGGCTACTCTTGGCTCGGGCATTGTGAACAGTATAAAAACAGTAAAGGTAAGTTCTTATATAGCACAGTATCTAGTCCTCAGGACTGCTCAAAGCGCTTTACACTACTCCCTGGCAGACCTGTTCACTCGAACACCACCTCGATTTCCCTGGGAAGCATTCAGCCACGCGGCAATTAATGCGTGAAGATTATTCGTACACAAATATCCACCACTGTCTATAGCCAGGTATCCATTTACATAGCTTGTGGAAGATTACTTGTAAATATATTTTATGCCGATGCGGTTACCTCCGACCTTGATCTTCGTAGAACATGCCTGCAATCTCAGTGTGCTTATTGCGAAAACATTTTCGAGAGAGTATGATGTGTCTGGTCAGTGCTAATTATTGTCCAATGTGATTTCGATGTATTCATTCTTCCAGATTCGTTTGCTGTCATCATCATTTGAGTGGCGGTGCATGAAATGTACCAAGACTGCTACATCCAAACGGCCGAATAACGCAATCATGGCGCCAGAAATTGTTGGCATCTTCTTAGCAAACATCAGAATCTTGCTTTAGATTCTAGAATCTAGATCATGGCCACATTGTCGATCGGTTCAGATCGGCAATGTCGCCGTGATCTCAAAGCCAAACGCGTGTTTTCGACAGTTGATTCCCCCACGCTGGCGGCAATTCTTTCAACAATGACACCATTGTGATGAATGAAGAGGTTCATTAGACTGGACGGTTAAAATAACAAATAGTTTTACTTTGTTCACAGTCAGTTTACGTTATAAAAAAATTATCTCGTCACGTTTCGACTGCTCTCAGCAAGTTTCGTCTGACGACTACCGCTAGATGGCAGCATGAATTGAGATGAGGTTCAATACCAATTCTCACATAATGATGTACGACGATCTTCTGAAGAGTCACCCAGGCCTCGGACGGTTGGGACACACCAGATTGACACGTCTGCGCAGAATGACTACCATATCTCACTATCTAAAAGTAGACATCTGATAAACCTTGATGAGAACGTTACGAGATGTAACAAGATGTGAGATAAACCGATTGTGAAAATAGTAAAACTAATTCTCAAGACAAAACTTAATTGAAGCGCGAATCCCTCTCCAAACATAACATAAACATAAACAACTGTCCAACCGTTGACCAGGTCATTGATAAGTTTGCTGTGATGAGGCGCACGTCGATTTACTTTCACCATTTGATTGGCAGTAGGGCCCTGTACTGAAGGCCTACATACGTAGAATAGGTTAAGTTTGAGTAGCCGGTTACATTCTCAAAGGGAATTAATTATGCAAACTGGGTTAACGTGTTTTTGCTGTTCCTTCTTTGTTTGACATGGCACATGTAAAAACGCTGGCTGATGTAATATAACACCTTTAGCATTTCGGACATGTCCATCTCCAACATCTAACTATTCCCCGAAGATGGCAATAATTCCGATTTCTTTTACTTCGTGACTTACAGATCTTTATTGCTTCGTGAAGAAAATACGACTCCAGAACAACAACGCTGTAATTCTCATCAGTGCCGATATGGTTGGCATGGGACGGTGGCTATTCAAGACAGCAGTCTGCTTTTCAGATAGAATATCCATCTTAACTGTGGGTTGGTCTGGCAACTCAAAGCGATTGTCTTACACAGCTGTACGCACTGACAGTGACTGCGAACAATTGGAAATGAACTAGGACATCGGCCGAGATAATGCATGCATGATTATAAGGAGGGAGTAATCTAAACGACTGTGAAGAAACGGCAGTGGGCGTACTTGTGGTAATGCCACTAGTCCGGCTGTCAGATTCGTCCTCTTCCGCTTCCCCGTAACCTCGATTAGTCACTTCGCGGTTTTCCGACAGCTAATTCTGACTTGATAACAAAATCGCAGAAATAAAAGGGGTGCCGGTGCACTTGGTGGACACCACCTGAATCCGCCTTTGTTTACGGAGAACGGCGTCACAAGCAACGACTGTTGAAACGGCGCCTTCTATTGGGCCTACAGTTTGCACTTGGGTTTGGTGAAAGCCCAACTTCGATGGACAGTAGGGGCCTACATGCAATTCCCATAAGATTAATAAGATAACTTCTATTGCGCCTAAATCCTTGGAAACCAAGATCAGAGGCGCATCAAAACAAAAGTACTGGTCAATCTCAAAATCCATAAGCAGTATTCCAGTTGTTAACAGATGGGTAAAGGCGCTAGGTTGATAAGCAAGGTTGTAAAGATAAATGTTTAAATTACGACGGAATTTTGTAATATTTTCAACTGATCTAACACTAAGAGGGAGCATATTCCAAAGAGTTGGTGTAGCAACAGAAAAAGCCCTAGTTCCAATGTTAGTGTTGACTCTAGGAACAAAAAGTAGGTCAGAACTAGATGATCGAAGCTGGATAGGTTTTCTTACAGGAGTAAGCAATGACTGCAAATAAGATGGTTGCTTACTGGACAGTGCCTGTTATGTAATGGTACAGATCTTAAAATATTATACGATATCGTACAGGAAGCCAATGCAAAGACTTCAAAAGTGGCACAGAGCGAGAAAAACGAGATCTTGTAAAAAAAAACGACTCTTGTTAGACACTTTTGGACATGCAGAAGTTTTGTGATATCCTGGCTAGCGATATTATAAAGGAGGGAATTGCAATAGTCAAGTTTGCTGCTAACAAGCGCTGTTGCAATAATTTTAGCAACAGAAAATTACATATACCGGCGAATACGGCGAAGATCACGAATATGATAAAAACAGCAGCGACATGTTTGAGACGTGTGTTGTCGGAAATTGAAGTTACTATCAAAGATCACTCCTAGAATCCGTACCGAGGTAGCTGGCGTGATATACTGATTCAAAATACGCGTAGGGAAAAAACGATCCAGTTTACTACGCTGCAATGGAGTAACAATAATGATCAATTCAGTTTTATATTTGCATTTAATTTCAACTTGCTGTCAGTCATCCAATGGAAGATATCTTGAAGGCAATCACTAAGTTGGTTAAGGGAGCGATTTGTATCCGGGGTAGCCAACGAAATGTAGATCTGAGTATCATCAGCATAAAGATGATGATCCAAGTTGTCATTGTATACCAGAGCTTAATGGCGTGGTGTAAAGGGTAAAACGCAAAGGCCCAAGAACAGAACCCTGGGAACACCAAATAAAGCCGCCAGTGCAGCTGAGAAGCAGTTCCCAATCTTTATAGTTTGCTATCTGTCAGTTAGATATGAAGAAAACCAGCTTATTGTTATGCCATATATGCCGTATCACTTTAATAAGCGTTCAATGAGAATGCTGTGATCAATCGTGTCAAAAGCGGCAGAGAGATCTAGTAAGGTAAGTGCAGTCATTTTACCCTTATTACTGTTCAAGTTAACGCCATTGTGAACCTTTAAGAGGGCTGTCTCTGTTGAATGAAACTGTCTATATGCTGCTTATGACACATTAGTTAATACGTTTGTATAGAATTCGTAAGCAAGTCGTTTTTGACAGCATAAACTTGACATTGACATCACGTGTCGTATCCCATAATGCTTTGGGATAAATACAAACATGAAGTATGGTGGTCGACATTGGCTGTTGCTACACCTCCCACCGAGTATATTGAACATCATATACGTAGAAACAATAACACTGACAGTCAGAATAAATTACGTGTGTATGACATAACCGTTGTCTGATTAGTTAACATTAAAAGTGAACTTTAATTAAATGTCTGAACAGCTATTAGTGTTCATAATTCTGACCAGTAGAAGTAATGCACTTTACAAGTCTAGACGCTTTGGTGGTTTCACCGTTCTCCCCGACCGAGTCACCCTTTCAGGTGCCGCTGGTTCAGAGAGTGAAGATGTCTCTCTCGCAGGACGTGAAGCACTCTTCGCTGGTGTAGCTGACAGCTGCATCTCAACGGCGGGTGTCGCGAGGACAGCAGTTGTAGCGAAGTGTGCAGGCAGTGTCCGCTGACCGTCGGAGTCGTCACCAGCGCGAGACCCTGTTGTCCGCACCAGCGCTCTACGGTTGCGACGCACAGTGTCGAGGTCGGTCTTCACCAAATACGATCGCGGCTCAGGTGTTCGAGTCACAACTAGACCTTGGCGATGTTGGTCTCGGATCCAAAACGTGCACTACGCTCTCCCACGACATGTCGTCGAGACGTTTGCTCTCGATCCACCGCGAGTAGTAGTCGATCACGATGAGACTCACTTTCCCACGGAGTTCGAACAAGTCCATCGCAAGCCTCTCCCAAGGACGAGATGGGAATGACGAAGTCGTCAATGGTTCAGTTGGCACCGGTCAATCTTTCGCACACTTTTATGCACTTTGAGACCATTGCCTCGATCATCGTCGACAGACCCGGCCAGCACACAGATGCAAGCGCTCTCGCCCGATATTTCGTTATGCCCTGATGCCCTTGGTGGAGACAGTCAAGGACGTCCAGTCTCATTGTTCGAGGAATGACGATGCGTTCATCATATAGGAGAATGTCATCAACGATCGCCATATGGCTCCTGCTCTCCCAGTATTGGCGTAGTAACGGTTGGTTTGGCATATGTGCAGGCCACCCATGAAGACAGTATCCTCGGATTTTATTGCATTTCTCGTCTACTTTCTGTTCGTCGACTAGGCGTCTGCTGCAATGATTGTGATGATCACCCCACAACCAGACATTGTCGCTGCGCAATAGTTGGCGTAGCGGCCCGTTGCACCCAGCCAGCCCTGGGATGAACTTTCCCACCTGATTTACCATGCCCATGAAACGTTGCAGTTTTGTGACCGTCGTTGGAGTCGGAAAGTTTGTGACTGCTGTCGTTTTCCGGGGGTCGGCCTGAATGCCGAAGCCATCGACAATGTGACCAAGGAACGTTATAGAGCTTCTGGAGAACTCGCACTTGTTTGCGTTCAGTGTGAGTCCAGCCTCCTGAAGGCGACCCAGAAAGGCTCTCACACGTTTGTTATGCTCTGTTTGATCTGTGGCGTGGATGAGAATGTCGTCCATGTGACAGATGACACCCTCGAGTCCTTCCAGAATGATCGACATTGTTCGTTGGAAAATCTCCGGAGCGGAGCTGATCCCGAATGGTAGCCGGTTGAAGCAGTAGCGACCATGTGGTGCGATGAAAGTCGTCAGCAGCCGCGACTCGTCGTCAAGTGGAAGCTGCCAGAAGCCGCTGTTGGCGTCAATCTTCGAGAAGGCTTTGCTGCTGCCCAACTTTGCAAGGCTTTCGTCAACTGATGACATCGGGTGTATCTCTCGCTGTACTGACTTGTTCAGTTGCGTCAGATCTACGCAGATCCGCACGGAGCCGTTTGCCTTCTGGACAGGAACCATGCCGGAGCACCATCTTGTCGGCATGGTCACCGCCGATATGATCTCCTGTCGCACCATCGACTCAATCTCAGATTTTATTTGTGGAAGTAGAGGATGGGCGACTTTCCTTGCGGTGTACAAACACACTGGTATGGCGTCTGCGCACAGTGATGTGATGTTCGGTTCTCAGTTTACCGATGCCTTTGAAGAGAGAGCTGTACTCGGCATGGCAGTTTGGTTTCTGACTCGTTGTTTCTTGGACGTTGTCGACACGTGCCACTAAGTCAAGACCGACACACGCTCGCCGACTGAGTAGAGAATACTCTTGGTTTCTAACGACGTACACCAGTTCATCGAGTGATTTGTTGCGGTAGCGCAGTTTTGTCGTGATCACTCCTATTACTGGTAGAAGTGTGCCACCCGGACCACGTAGTGCTTGCTTTGTCAGTAGCAGCTTTTCTGTATTAAACTAAGCCTCTTGATCGCTGACCACAGATACAGCTGCACCCGTGTCTACTTTGAACTTTGTGGCGTGACCATTGACCTCCACCTTAGCTGACCAGTGTGCTGTGCCGTCTAGTGCCCCAACATAACCGAGGTACGGCAAGTCGACACACTCGAGCTGTTGCATTTCGTTGACCCGGTTTGACGGTTGCTTGACACCCCGACAGACAGAGTGGAAGTGTCCTTTCTTTTGGCAATTGCGACAAATGGCTTTTCTTGCAGGGCATGGTTGTCGATCGTGTCGACTGCGGCCACACCATTTGCAGTGTTGTGTGTGCCTTTTGTAGCAGAATTTGTTTTTGCGTTGTTGTAGTTTTTAGATTTGTGCTTTGTATCGGCTTTGAGATGGTTTATTGGGTGAGCCGGTTTGACAAAATCAACAGTTTTGCTAGCGACAGTGTTCTCTCTAACAAATTATCTATTTTGTTTTCTTTCCTCTGCTTGTCTTCTAATTTCTATCGGTTTTGTTCAGCGACAGATCTGACTTCCCTTGTAGCGTATCAGATAAAGCATCACCGAACACGCCTACGACGATTCGATCCCTGATTAGATCCTCTCGCAGATTGCCGTAGTCGCTGAATTCTGACAGCTTGTACACGTCTTGTATGAAGGTGTCAATCGATTCACTCGGTGATTGAGTTCTTTTATTGAACCTCGCTCGCTCACAAATGACGTTTCGTCTTACCTTGAAGTATTCGTTCAGCGCCATCTTCGCATCGTCATACGCATCGGTTTCTTCGTTTACCGTCAGCCGAGACAGTATATCGTCTGCAAAGTCCCCCATACTGTAGAGCAGTATGCTGACTTGATCTGCATTCGGCTTATTTTTCAGCCCCGATGCTACTCTTTAGCGTTCGAACCGCTTTAGCCACTTAGGCCAAAGACAAAGTTCTGCCTGTTGACGGCTATTTACGCCATCGAACTTTCCCGGCAGTGGAATGTCAAGTGAGTCGTTTTTGACAGACGCTGGACCATCTTTATTCAGCATAAACTTGACGCTGTTTAAATAAATCACAAAGTGAGGCTGTCTTATCTCGTACAGATCGAACGTTTGTAGTGGCCACCCGTAGTAGTGATCATCAGAACAGAGACAACGTTGAAACGGAAAAAGCGAGACAGCGATAGCAAGACGGAGAGACAGCGATAGCAAGACGGAGAGACAGAGTTAGAGCGAGGTGGCAAGAGAAAGAGCGCAGGTTAGGGTTACACAGTTCCACCTTTTGTCAAACACAGTGAGCAATATCCAAGGTTCATGTGTATCCCTTGCAGCTAAAATCGCCGCTACGCGTATGCACGCGATTGCATAACGTGTGTTCAACAATATTATGACGTCACATACACACAGTAACGCAGTTACGCAATCAGCGTTTAACAAAATTCGGGAAATTTATTTTAGCATTTATATGCAGACAACCAACTCCTAGAACAGATTCATTCTTTGTAAAAAAAATTGCATTGCTTTGTGCGACGCGCCCCAAAGGAATTATGGGATTGTGACGTTTTTGGCCAGTCAATCAAAGACCTAGGTTGCGGAAGTTGCGTAAACGGCGATAATGGTCCACGATTACCGAAGACATACATTCGCCTTCATCGGCAAATTTTGTCTGCTACTATAGCGTCGTTCAACCTGCGACGCTAGGACGGCATGCGAACTCTCAACAGTCCAGCAAGGATACTTCTTATATCGATTTTCGGACTACGTCATTGCGGTAAATTATATTTATTCATAACTTTATATACACTGACATGTGGCGATACTTCTCAATGAAACTTACTGCAAACTTTCAGAAAGTCGAGATGTATAGAAACAACTAGACACAACCAGTGAGGTAGACAATGCGTGGTGTCATTTCGCGAGAGGTTTTCTTCGGCATATTTTGTGCGCATCTCACGGCCTTTGGTCAGCGAACGGAGAGCAAAGACTGAGAACCTTACATGGAGTCTGCATCTGTCGCGTTATTTATGTGGCCTATGACTTTCCGCAGATGTGCATTCGTACTTATTAACGCCTGCAGTTGAATGTTTTTGTCCGCTTATAAGTATATTGACGAACACAATCCCCACTAACATGATTAATTCGAAGATAACTGTGCTCATTGCCATTTAACGTACAGCCTTTATATCATGAGGTGCAGTCAAGAGTTTTGGTTTGAAAACCAATGAAGTGAAGTCAAGCATGGTAGCTCTAAAATGTAATGGAATAGGCTGTACATGTGGGTGATAATAGCTCTCGAGGAGACACCTTAAAGAGGGCGTGACACGTGGACGAATGGAGAGGGAACGTTTAGAGTGTGTATACCCAGAGTTGAGGGTAGAAGGAACAAGAATAAGGGATTGGGGAGTTGGGGGAGAGGAGCGCGAGATATTTAGGGATTAAAGACGTGTGGTGTGATGAAGACGGCAGCAGGGGTTCGGTACGTGTTAGAAGGAGAAAGAAACAAAACCCGAAGCCCAGTTTTGAGTCAGGCGACATGTCCATACCACAGTTTTGAGTCAGGCGACATGTCCATACCACAGTTTTGAGTCAGGCGACATGTCCATACCACAGTTTTGAGTCAGGCGACATGTCCATACCACAGTTTTCAGACAGGCCACAAATCGCTCCCTTAATCAACTTAGTGATTGCCTTCAAGATATCTTCCACTGGATGACTGGCAGCAAGTTGAAATTAAATGCAAATAAAACTGAATTGATCATTATTGGTACTCCGATGCAGCGTAGTAAACTGGATGTTTTTTTCCGTACGCGTATTTTGAATCAATACATCACGCCAGCAACCTCGGTGCGGAATCTAGGAGTGATCTTTGATAGTAATTTCAATTTCCGACAACACATATCTGAAACATGTTGTTGCTGTTTTATCATATTCGTGATCTTCGCTGTATGTCATTTTCTGTGGCTAAAACTATTGCAACAGCGCTTGTTAGCAGCAGACTTGACTATTGCAATTCCCTCCTTTATAATATCGCTAGCAAGGTTATCACAAAACTTCAGCGTGTCCAAAATTGTCTAGCAAGAGTAGTTATAAGATCTCGTCGTTTTTCTCGCTCTGTACCACTTTTGAAGTCTTTGCATTGGCTTCCTGTGTGATATCGCATAATATTTAAGATCTGTACCATTACTTACCAGGCACTATCCAGTAAGCAACCATCTTATTTGCATTCATTGCTTACTCCGGTAAGAAAACCTATCCAGCTTCGATCATCTAGTTCTGATCTACTTTTTGTTCCTAGAGTCACCGCTCACATTGGAACTAGGGCTTTTTCTGTTGCTGCACCAACTCTTTGGAATAGACTCCCTCTTAGTGTTAGATCAGTTAAAAATATTACAAAATTCCGTCGTCATTTAAAAACTTATCTTTACAACCTTGCTTATCCACCGTAGCTCCCAAGCGCCTTGACCTATCCGTTGACAACTGGAATACTGATTATGGATTTTGAGATTGACCAATCCTTTTGTTTTGATGCGCCTCTGAGCTTGGTTTTCAAGGAATTAGGCGCAATAGAAGTTATCTTATTATCAATATTATTATTATGTTCATGTTACAGGATCAACGTCTATCTGTTTGTCTGTCTGACGTATCCGTCTGTCTGTCTGTCTGTCTGTGTAATTATTTCGGAAATTCCTGCTATGATACTTCACTACTATAGATCGAGTTAGTGAGTCCACTACCATTAATTAAGTTACACATTTACCCCCTGTGTGGAATCGTTTTCTTTCTCTGGCAAAGACACCAGATAGAACGGACCAACAGCTTATATAGTGTCTCTTCCGAAAGACCCAGGCAAAGTGAGAACGAAATTACCCAAGTTTCGAAACGGTGGACGGTACCATAATTCGAACCCCGTTTCCTTCTGTCGACAGTGTGGCTGTCTAACCGTTCGACCACCGCTTCCAACAAAATGTTGGCAGGAAGTATTACTATTGACCTTGCTAACATCTGGAAAGACGATTGTTTCGGTAGGATCTACACCGTTTATAGTTTGGAGCGTTGCTCGATATGAGATTTGACAGTAAGTCGTGAATGTCTGAGAAGGAGGATACGAAACATATACACTCACTCAAGATGATGGTATGGCGCACACTGAATGTTCAGGATAAGTTAGACACGGAGAAATACAAACATATGGATCAAAGATAAAATAGTAACTAAAGAGGTCTACTACATTCTATCAAGAGAGGAAATCTGGCCAGATCTGAGCATTGGAAAAGAAGACCTAATAGCCTAGCATTTGGTACAGGGGTATAATACAAGTGGAACCGGAAACCGAAGAGGTAGGCAGAAAAATTGGCTAGATGGCAGACTCGAAGTGGCGAGATAGATTGCAGGGAGATGCTGACGACCTAATCAAGATGATAACATCACGTACATCATCATGTTCTTTTAATGTATCAGTTTATATCCATGTTCTATTCCACACCTCCGCCGGTGTCCCATATCAATTCGCTTAGCTCTGTCTGTTCTCTTTGACCAGATGTCTGCTGTCAGTCTTTCGACACGAACGTCACATCCGGTAATGTCCAACATTTTCTGCGGGACTTGCATGACATGTCAGTCAACCGTGACTGGTGGCCTGTCATTGGAGGTAGATCGACTTAAAGTATTACTGTTAGGCGTCACTACATGCAAAATTAGTCGTCTGAAAAATATTATTCACAAAGGATAGGGTAACACGGGCACCTAAAGAAAACGTTCGGGTTATCCACCATAAAATATGCTAGCATGTCTTTAATGTGTTCGTATTATAGACAAATACCCATAGGGGAACTGTTTGAGTTATCCAATATATGTATGCATCAGATTGCACACCATTTTGGTCCATGCATACTTCGTGATGGAGGCCCTATTACCCCAAGTGGTCGCGCTGTCCCAGTCTACCATAGATGTTTATTAAATAAGGCCTAAACCTAACATAATAATAGTTGTGTTTCCGGCTACCAGATTGAACCTGTTATATATACAGCCAACCCAAGGAGTTTTTGTGTGATCACCACCATCATCATCACCACCATCATCATCATCACTATCACCACCATTATCATTATCATCACCACCATCATAATCATCATTATCGTCATAACCATCATCATCATTATCACCATCATCGGCGTTCATATAGTTAAGGAAAATAGATAATTTATTTGCGGTATATAATTTATAACTATAAACGCATTGAAAATTGAAATACTTTTGTTTTTATTGCCAGCCGAAACTCTCGATGTTAACATACCGGACATAATGCTAATTTGCCATACGTTTACATTTTAAACCGGCCCTAAACACTCCAACACATACGTACTGTTTCGTTGCAGCTGCCATTTTAACGCCTCTCCGACCGGAAGTTGTCACCAACGTCTTGCTGAGTCTCATTATTTTTTGCATCGTTCTCTACGTCGCAATGCTGTGTAGAAAAAAGCGCCAACAGCGCCGCCTGGTGAGTTCTGGAAGTGTCATGTGGGGCATACATGTCTTATAAAGTTCACATGAAGGGGAGTGGTTGGGCTTTCTATATAATTATAAATTAATCTTTTAACTGAATCCTTCATACTTTTCAAGAATTCATAAACTTATTGACATCTGCAATATTTCACTTTGCAGAATAAGAATTGGGATCGAATTACCAAAAAGTGCATCAATTGTCAGACAAAGTCGATGCTAGGTACGTATGGAATGTCGTTAGTAGCAGTGGTAGTGGCGGTGGTAGTGACACTCATATTTCTCCTTTCTACTTTTGAATTATCGCTGCTGTTTCATAAAAAGTCCCCCCGCCACCACCCCACTTACTAGTTTATCAGGTTTCCCGCTCCTAATATATGCTTGCGTTCGGTTGTAGCTCTATAGTTCTTGATTGAGTGGCTGGATTCACTTGTTTTAAAGTTTACTGCGTGTATTATAAAGTATACGTTCAGTGCCATACGCAAGGTCACAGTAAGCCGGAGATAGCGGCGCGTTACAACAGTGGCGCAAATACAGCAAAGCCTTGATATCTAATGATACTAATATTACACTTGTCTAATGGTCTATGATGTGTATTTAAAATTATGGGTTTGCCTTATATAAAATTATTTTATGAGTGCTCATTGTAGTTATCTTTCCTTTAATTTAGACACTGAACGATCGTTTAATGAAATTCCCGGAAGTTCTATAAAAGACGTTTCGTGGAATCCCTGTCGCCACCTGTCGACGGATGCAAAAACGACTGATCTGAACTATTTAGCCGCGACAAATTCCGTTGACACTTTGAAATCACAAACACTCAACACCCCTCAGGGTGAAAAGTGTGAAATGATCTACAACTGTTGCGGTTCACGCGACACCCGTAGCTCCCGTTTGGCAGACGCGAAATCCACGAATGGCAGGCCGCGAGCAAACAGATTCAAGCACGCTGAAAAATTCCGTAAGTGTGACGTTAGCAGTCACTGTTGCTCTGAACGATTCCCGATGAGCAACAGCGAACATTGTATACGCCGCCTCACTCGTTGCAAGCATAAAAAGGCGTCTGTACGCAACGAGTCATGCCCGATGGAAGACGGGACAAAATACGTCTCGCACAGGAAGGATGAGTTCAACGCGGATGAGAATGCGGCGACCCTGGAGAACGCAGAGAGCCTCGATTTCTACAGCGGCGTCGACCAAGACTGGCAGCGGATCTGGCTGCACATCAAGCCGTTCGGTCGTCGCACGCCGCTGGGCCAACTCAAAGGCGCGCGATCGGCTGAAGACGAGGACGTGAGGGTGGCTAGCGGCGATACCTGCATCCTGGACAAAGGCGGGAAGCTAACCGATACACACACGACCAACAACCGTCGTACGTTTGCCAGCAGCACGTGCGGCGAGCAGAGCGGGGCCAACAGTGACGTCGCAAAGAGAATCTGCTCCATGCGACAAAACCCGGACGTGGCTCCGGCGTCCTGCGCGACGGTGGACAGCAACACGAACCAGAACAATCATTGCGACGCGTGGACGCCGGCAAGCGGCGACGGCGACCTCGCGAATGGAAACCGGAAGTCGCATTCGCTACTTCCGGGAGACGGCCGTCCACGTGGTGTGACCATCCACGCGGTTAGGGATGCTCAGCTCGGAAGGAACTCCCCGGCGAGCCGGGGCGCACGCGGCAAAGAAACACCCTTGACAGCGTCTGCATCTAGCGGACACTGCCGTCGAGAAGACAGACATCTCGGACGAGACCATCTGCCTGGCCGAGGTCTGCCGTCGTGGAGACTGAACGAGGACAGCCTCTTGCAACGGGTTGGTGATGTATTCGTCGGACAGACATGGCGTGGCGACCAGTGGCAGTGCACCCACAAGGGGCCGGTGGACGCGGCCGCAGGAGACGGACGAGACCTCCCGGAGCCGACCCGTCTAGCGTGGTCGTCCGCCGCCGCAGCGCGCTCCGTCTTCGCCAAGCTGCTAGCCGGCATCAGCGCCAAGGACATCCTTCGCCCGTTGAAGACCAGACCTGGGGTTGTATTCAGCAGTCTGACGTCCCACAGCAGACACCATAAAGTCAGCCACTCGAATGACAACACAAACAACAGCAACAACGGAAAATATTACACTAGCGACGACTCGGAGTCGGACACGGATCGCCTGGTGACGAGCTACGCCAGCTACGACAACGTCAGTCGGCGGGCGACGGTCCACCAGCGCCGGGTCTCCACTGCACCAATTAGGTCCACCTACACCCGCGGGCGAGAGGACAACGGCGACACCGTGGAGGACAAGAGATGCAGTGGCGAGCACGCCTACTACGCCTCCAAGTACGGCAACGATGACGACATCGTCTACACCAGCGACGAGGAAGAGGAGTTGGATACCGTGCCTCTGTTGCACGGCGAGGAAGGCGACACGAGCGACGATCAGGAGGAGGGCGAATCTTCGAACAGCGAGGATGCGGGGCCTTGCAGCGCTACCTGCGTCATAGTCGACGAGCAATCACGCACGGCAAACAGGTCTGTATATTCTCTTCCTCCCTTTGTTGGGTGGAGTCCGCATCACTAGGCAGCTTCTTCTGCTTTGCTTGCTAACTCTCCCAGTCTCCCTCCGTCTTCTTGGATGTTCGCACCTATCCTCCACTCAGTTTCGATCTTTCTCTTATTCCACCCTCTTCTGTGTATCAAGCTCTGTTTTGTCACTCATTCATCACTCATTCTATGTCCTGTCATTCTGAGTCTGCTTTCAACTACTTTCAGTTTGAGGAATTTCCGTGCCAATAAACAGTAGATGTAATGTGGGTGCTGCAGGGAGGAGGGTGATAGCTCGGCGGCGGCGGTCGACCGGCCGGGGCAGCGGTTGTTGCGGGGTGAGCCAGTGATCGTGGCAAGGGTCGTCAAGGAGTTGTGTGCGCTGCTCGACTACCATCACCACGGGATGGACGACGGCCTCGTCAACGCCGTCGCCGTCGCCGTCAACAACATGCCCGTCTCCAGACACATCCTCTACCAGGTCTGTAGCTCACACGTCACCCTGTCGCCATGGCGCAGGTAGATTAATCGTGTGTGTGTGTGTGTGTGTGCGTACCTGCCAGTTATTATTGAAGCCAACCACCCTCCTGTTTCTGAGAAGTCCAAATGACTGGATTTCATGCTATATTAGAACTGTTGTGTTTGTGTGTGTGTGTGTGTGTGTGTGTGTGTGTGTGTGTGTGTGTGTGTGTGTGTGTGTGTGTGTGTGTGTGTGTGTGTGTGTGTGTGTGTGTGTGTGTGTGTGTGTGTGTGTGTGTGTGTACATACGTGCGCGCTCGCCCATATGTGTGTGTGTGCGTGCGTGTGCATGCGGACACATGTATATTTGCTCGCGTGTGGGTGCGCGCGCGCGCCTATAGACATACATGCATGTTCGTTTATAACATTGAATATAATACAATACTATCATTACATTGCAAAAAAATAAATACATAAGTAGTAAATGCATTATGTAATTATCACATCACATATCGTTAGTTACCCGTGAAGCAAAGACGACTATGCCGCAGGTGTTTCGCTATGCCAACCACTTCGCGACGATGTACTCGGACGCGGCTGCCTCGGTCGGCGACCCGCGCCTCGACCGCCGCACCATCAGCCGCATGGAGCAAGGGCTCATCGGCCGGGGCAGTCTGCCACAGCTAGCAGCCTCCTTCGAGTCCGTCGGCGTCAAGGTAATAATAATAAATCGTGAACGGGGACGCACAACAAGAGTCATTATTAGAGCAAGGGAGCATGAGCTTAGGGTGCACGGGAATGCGATTTCAAACAAATAATTTTGAGGTTTTTACGAAAGGAGGTTTTGGTTTCAGATGATTTTAAAGAGATGTGGAGCTGATTGCAGATTTTGAGTGTACCTACAGAGAAAGCACGTTTGCCACCAATGCTTAGCTTAGTTTTAGGAACAGAATGCTGTTTTGAAAAACGTGGGCAATACCTATACACTATTGGTTGCCTACACAGCAGACATCATATTAATTACTCCCGACTTGTCATGAAAACGTTTCTGAAATTGTTTTATTGATATCGAAAGGGTGTTAGGAACAATGTAATACATGTTTTGTGACAAACAAAATAGTTTTTCATCTCAGTTTTTTCTGATCATTCGCCGATTTCCCATTTTAAATCAACTGCCTACAAAGCAGTTGCGTTGTCGCTGTGCATGCATTCAATCTTGTTTTGGAATGCGGTCTTGGCTATAGCAATAGAAAAACTATCCTCTATAGTTACCCCTTTAGTAGAATTTCTTAAATGGTAATACATGCGTTGTGTGCACGAGCACGTGGTGACATTAAGTTGTCTCATTCATTTTGTCTGCCTTTGTTTCAGAACATCACGCTAAGCCGATGTTTCTGTAATTATGTATAACAATAGTTGTGGTGATCAGTGTTACGATTTACAAAACGGACAGCTATATTTGTGGCGGCACTGCTAAGTAACTCAGCGTGCCACTGCTGAACGTTGATCTGAAGCGAGAAACCCTCATTCACGCAGGTGATCTCAAAGAATATTGTTCACATTTCCTAAAATATTAGCATTGTTTTCAAAATATTATATTGTGCTGCCAAAACGGGCCCCTACATGTAAAGTCGTCATCCCGTCTCCACAGCTCGGCCTGTCCGGTCTGACGTACGGGTGTCGGGCCGTGGCCTACCAACTGCTCAACATCCTGGCGGAGCTGGAGACGGTGGAGGAGACGGCCGATGACGGGCTGCTCGCGTCCATCAGCCGGGGCGGCTGCGAGACAGAGATGCTCCGGCGGCTCCTTGTCGACTTCCTAGACCCCGACGGCTACGCTCGCACCGACAGCCCGACACAGAGTGACTACGACGACGAGGTAAACGTCAGGGTGACATACATGGGGGCCTGGAGCACGTGACCCCTAGACGTTTGGAATGTGCCTGCGCTAGCGTGACGTGCACCACCCCAGACCTTCAAGTGTTGGCATTTTCGGCAAAAAGTGTTGGTACTGTTGGCGAGCTTCGGGGAGGGGGGTGCAACTGGAGGTTTTGGAAGACCCTGACGTGTTGGTATTTTGGCGAGCCTCAAGAGTGGGGTGCAACTGAATGTTTTTGGAGAGCCAGAAGTGTTGGTATTTTGGAGAGCCTCAAGAGTGGGGTGCAACTGAAGGTTTTTGGAGAGCCAGAAGTGTTGGTATTTTGGCGAGCCTCAAGGGGGCATTTGCAATTGAAGTGTTTGGCTCCCAGACTACCCAGTCTGGACCGCCCCAGGTGAATATAACGAAGGTTAACAAGATTGCCACCCGGAACAAAACAACCAGATGTCAAGTGGCCAAGGGAGCCTTTGCCTGATCAAGAGTCAACGTTTGAATCTATGTATACCCAATTCTTCTTGAGTATTTGTAAAGTGTATTTTGACTCAGCTAGCAAACACAAGCATATAATTTGTTTCGCTCATTTGTAATATATAATCTACATTTTTCCTTCATTTGCGTTATTTTGTGTCCTCTGGTTCTTATGTATTTCTTAAGCGAGTAAAAATACTTATGTCAATATGTCCATAGCCGTTCAGTGTCGTATGAAGTTATATTTTATCTCCTATTAAAGAGAAACAAAAGGCAATTGTTTAGGTCTATTCGCCTGAAAGAAATTAATGGTTGGCCTAAAAACTAACCATTTGCAACTGCAATCAACAACGTCAGTGGTCTATTCAGAATTCCATCTCAAAGTGGTATATTTCACAGATCTCTATGCATAGAAGTCAGGCGTACATTCTGATGAAATGTCACAGATTGTCCAATAATCGCTAAGCTGTGACACAGCTATGACTAGTGACATTTTCGATTCGCTCGATGTGTACGTTAATACACTAGTTCATATGTTGGTTTCTCATATTCCTGTTATGTAACTGCTACAACGTCATACTGTGCACCATTACTGAACGTAACCTTTTTATAAGTTACATCGACAAAGCGATATCGGCGATGATTTCGGCCTCTACGTGGTAGATAGCCGGGTCTGTTGTACCGGATATGGATACAATCACGTCACAATATACACATTATGTACATTTCCATTTAAAAGGAGGCAGTCTGTTCCAAGTTTTTCTTTTAGTAATTAATATAATGTTCTTATGTCTATAATAAATATGTTGACCGTATACTACCAGACAAATTGTGTTTAGTAAGCTCGTAACAACGTTCGCAAATAGGAAGATATGACCACGGAGCGAGTTCAGATGGTAAACAAAACATAGTTTCAAAACTAGCTTTATTGGCGATACGGCCGAGTCGGGCTGAATTAACCGCAGTATCCTTTGATGTTCAACGATTTCCCAAGTTCAACACAGCAGACTTCCTGTTGGAAATTACTACGCTGGCTAATTCCTGGTAGAGGAACAGACAGCCTCCCTTTAATAAAGACAATAATATTGCTGCCAATAACCTAGCTGTGACGGCCATGCAACCAGGAGGCCTACTGGGACGACCCGTCCCTGCGACGAGCCCGGCCGACGGCTGCGTGGAGTCGCCCGCGACACAACAACACCGACTCCCGTTCAACGTCCGTCAACAACAATAACATGACGGAGCTGAGTGAACACTCCATCAGAGGCATCATAGCAGGTAGGAACTGTGGGCGTAGTCCACGTGCGTGTTACACTCGCTTCTGAGTGTTACATATTTTTAAAGGGAAATGTCAGTTCCTTATTATTCATATTAATTAATGTAATGTCTTTGAGACAAGGAATAACTTACGTTGGACGTATACTGGCCGCCAAATTGTATTTGATACGTATACTGGCCTCCAAATTGTATTTTATACGTATAATGGCGGCCAAATTGTATTTGATACGTATAGTGGCCGCCAAATTGTATTTGATACGTATACTGGCCTCCAAATTGTATTTGATACGTATACTGGCCTCCAAATTGTATTTGATACGTATAGTGGCCGCCAAATTGTATTTGATACGTATACTGGCCGCTAAATTGTATTTGATACGTATACTGGTCGCCAAATTGTATTTGATACGTATCCTGGCCGCCAAATTGTATTTGATACGTATACTGGCCGCTAAACTGTATTCGATACGTACAGTGGCCGTCAAATTGTATTTGATACGTATAGTGGCCGCCAAATTGTATTTGATACGCCCAAAACATTGTTCGCCCACGAAAACACAAAATATTCAGTTTATAACATCATTGGCAAATGCCAATACAACGGACGCCGCGTGGTTTAACTGCGGTCGCGTTTTTACCACATTCAAGATACCCATTTCAATGAACTGTTTGAAAATAATTATCAATACGTGGTGTTGAACGTGCGATTAAACGCTATTAGCGTAAATGTGCATATATATATATACATGCATATATATATGCAGACCTGCCTACCCCAAAAACTTCCTGTCAGTAATCCATCTTCCCATTTACACTGATTTTCAGGAATATACGCTTCCTGTCAGTAATGCAGAAACACCATGTCAGATATTGTCACCGGGGGGGGGGGGGGGGGGGGGTAGCGACAGGTCAAACCCATTAGTTTCACTGTCATCAACATCACCTACACTCTAGCCTACTCAACTCTAGTATGATAAATGATAGACGGGGGGGGGGGGGGGGGTAGCGATGGACCAAAACCATTACATTACACTGGGTCAAAACCATTAGTTACGCTGTCATCAACACCACCTACAGTCTACCCTACTCAACTCTAGTATGATAAATGATAGACGGGGGGGGGGGGGGGGGGGGGTAGCAATGGACCAAAACCATTACATTACACTGGGTCAAAACCATTAGTTACACTGTCATCAACACCACCTACACTCTAGCCTACTCAACTCTAGTATAATAAATGATAGACGGGGGGGTAGCGATGGACCAAAACCATTACATTACACTGGGTCAAAACCATTAGTTACACTGTCATCAACACCACCTACACTCTAGCCTACTCAACTCCAGTATGATAAATGATAGACGGGGGAGGGGGGGTAGCGATGGACCAAAACCATTAGTTACACTGTCATCAACACCACCTACACTCTACCCTACTCAACTCTAGTATGATAAATGATAGACGGGGGGGGGGGGGGGGGGGTAGCGATGGACCAAAACCATTACATTGTCATTGACATCGCCTAGACTGTAGTAACTGTATGATAGGCTGTAAATGATACACTAAACTCCTCAATAAATAAACTAACTTAGTCTTAGTACAGTCAGTTGGCCTAACATTACAATACTCACTACATTTTTGCATTACGTATTTCTTTTGGGTTGGCGGTGGCATCGTTTCGCCGTCAGCCATCGTTTCGTGCCGCGCGACTTCGTTTTGTTTGATCGCGGAAATGCGATTTTGTCATAACGCTGTTTCCTATTGGTTATATTACGACCAGACTTGGCGAATGAAAAACCATGTCACAACATGCTGCATGCATATGCTGCCACCTATTGAATATAGTGCAACCTAAATTTCTGTGATTACCCAACATGGTCACAGTCCGTAATATTTTCATCCCTCACCGTAATTAGGGTGACTTTCCGGAATGATTCCGGACAATCCGGAATGGTAGGCAGGTCTGTATATGTATATATTCCCACCAAAAGTGCTTATCGTATCTTGGGGCTTTGCGCACTTATACGACCGCTCCTAATCGTTGGATGTGTTAACAAATGTATACAATATGTCGTGACGTGTTTCTTTGCTTACGGCAGACTTGAATGAGGTGAAGGTATTAGCCAATGACGCGGTTCAAGGCAGTCAAAAGATCAAAGCAGAGGGCGAGCAGGTAGAGCATACTCGTTATTTATTTCTCTTTAATCATAAGACTACAAAAATTTATAGTCGATGACATAAGAACCACCGTACATTTGATTTTAGTGCAACATATAGAATAAACAAAGTTAAAACAAGAAACCATCCTCAAAGTACATCGTGTGTTCATGCGTATGTGCGTGCGCTCCATAGATGTGCGCAATGTCCACGTATCTTAGTTACGTGAGTTGTGAATATTGCCATTAGTCGTGCATGCATATTTAACAGTTTACGTTGGAGTGGGAGACCACGCAAAGATTAGCAGTCGACTAGCATTGCCCGGTAACTGCCACGACTGCCTCTCTCGCTGCAGCTGTACGGCAAGGACTGTGACATGACAGACGCCAAGTCGGAGATGGTGACGGTGGCACTGAGTGCCTGGCAGAGTCGTGTGCATGACTACGTCACGCAGCGTGGCACGGCAATCACGGTGCCGGAGAGCCAGCGCAGGAAGACAATCTCCATCTCATACCGCCTCACGACGTCCTGCGGCGACATGCGGCGCCACCTACCGACGTGGGTGAGCTACGTGCTCCTGGTGCTGATGGCGGTAATGTGTATCAGCTTCGAGGTCGGCTGTGTGCTGGTAGGACGACACATGAGCACGGAGGAGGGACACTTCTGGTCGATCGCAACCATCTCCGCAATCCTCTTCGACATCATTGCCCTGCAGCCGCTCAAGGTGCTCCTCATCGCCGCCGTCTTCACCTCCAGGAAAACGTTGTTGTAACGTCACTTCCGGTGCAGGTGGCGCTGTCGAGAGCGAGCGTCACGTTGCGCCTGCGCCTGTTTGAATTGACGCGACATATCCGACAAGTCAGGTCGGCATGTGAAACCTCACCCCACAGTGGGAGTCGCATGATATTGTTCTTAGCAACTCCCACTCGATGTTTCAGGCTATGTGTACCCCGAGTCTGGAACATTTCCCGACTGGCGGGTACAAGTCGTCCACGTGCCAAAGTTTGGCGAATAATGTGCGACGCTGTGCTTAATCTGTTCACGATGAACTCGACAACAGAAAGAAAGCGGAATCGCTGCATCTTGATCTCATGTTTTATTTTGTTTACTCTGATTCTGTATTTACGTCGATCGGGTGTTACGCCCTGTGCTTCACCCGTGACGAAAATGTAAATAAAATACCACACAAAACTGGTGACATTTAATAGGTAACTAATTAAAATGTGCTGGTATATGGTGTGTGTGTGTGTGTGTGTGCGCGCGCGCGTGTGCGTCAGTGCGGATGTGTATATACAAATAACATACAAAATAATTGTACATGGTATTTAGGCATTCATATATATGCTTATGCGTAATCTACTGATTTTATTTGGTTGCTCAATTTGGTCTTATACGTGTATACAGGTAATTCCAATGCAACTGTCATATTTCGATTAGCAGCAAAACAGCTAAACCTTGATCCATATTTGCAAGAAAACACGAAGATGTATTGTCAACAAATATGCACACGGATATTAAATACGAAAGCTTCCACATTTTTCTGAATAACACCATATATATGTACGTATGAAACTCACAAACAAAACACAACACCCTCTCAAGACGGAATCAAACAATGATACGATGCACGCATATCTCTCCTGCGTCCAAATTACCAACATCCAATCGAGTCGATCAATTCCCTGGGTAGATCTACACCCTTAAACCCTGGTGCGTCCCAGAAATTACTCGGCAGGAAACTGTGGGAAGGGAAGAGTTCAGCGTCATTGATGAGTGTGACATAACATTTGCCCATCAGAGTGCATAGATTCCTCGTCGTTGTTTTCTTGCCGACCCCTGGCGCGCATTCGAGCTTCGTTTCACCGTTGTTACTATAGCAAATGACACAAACAATTTCGCCAACAACCACATGGATAAAGGTAAGCAACGTTCTTCAATAACTACGCCATTTATCTTGCAGCCCGCAATCCCAATAACATTAACCTGCACCCACACCGTCATAAACCATAGCCAGTGTGGCTTCTTACGACGTAACAATTCAGAAGGCATGCCTGTGTGGGGGACCATATAACCTACGCCGGAATTAAGACTAGGAATCGTGACTCGTTTGATGAAGCCACAGGTAAGTTTATATGAAAAGCCAATATCTACTAAACATTATGTATATGCAATAAACAAATAGTCGTTGCATAGCGTATATTACAGGAAACAATCTTTATAAAGACTAAGTTAGTTAAGTTATTAAATAAATTCTGATGGTGATATGGCGCCTTGCAAGCGGCAAGTCAAGGCAAAGCGACACTTGGTGTGCGATCACTGCCACAGCTGGGTAGATTTTGCATTGTCCGGCTGTGGGAAGTCATGGGCAGAAACCATGGAGGAAGGATTCACCTTTCAGTGCATTGGGTGTTGGAAGGTTGAGTGTCTGCAGATGGAGATAGTTAGGTTGACAGATATTGTGAAGGGGATGGAGATGAAAATTAGCAAGGAAACAGGTGGAATGTAGAGAGACGACAGAGGTGGAGAGAGTTGGGAATACTGCAAGACTGAAGGAGAATAGCAGTGGCAAGAAGACTGAGGAAAGGAGATTGAGAGGAGGGAAGGTGATTGGAGGGGAAGAAATTGGAAAATCGACGACAGAAAATGTGACAAGCGTGAAGGTGACAGGGAAAAAGTGACCGTAGAGAAGGAGAGAGGGAAAATGGGACAGGAGAGGAGAGAAGAAAATGAGACGGGTGGAAAGATGAAGGGATGAAAGGAAGTGAGAGCAAATGTGATAGAAGGGAAGTCGATAAAAGGGATGATGACAGGAGGAAAGGTGACAAGAGAAAAAGCGACAGGAAAGAATGGATCGGAAGAAAATATGACAGGAGAGAAGACGGCAGGGGAAAGACAACAACCAGACAGATGCAGACCGGAGGAGCTACTCCGAGGCAGTGATTGAGGGGGCAATGAGGAAAGAGAGGGTGTTTATGGGCGACTCCATTATGAGAAAGACGAACAAGACACTAAGTGAGGGGAAGGATGTCGTTGTTTGTCTACCGGGGGCTAGGATAGAACATGTGACTGACAGGGTAGAGAAGGTATTGGGACATGGCAAGGGAGGGTCTATACTAGTACACGTAGGAACAAATAATGCAGACAAGGAGGGAACAACTGGGATAGTATAGAAGTATAGACAGTTAGTGAGGAAGCTAAAGAAGACAAGAGTTGAACAGATTATTCTCTTAGGAATTTTGCCAGTAATGGGAGGAAGGGGGGCAATGTACAGAAACTGTAAGAGGATGGTGATCAACGCACTAGTTGAGCAGATGTGTGAAGAAGAGGGGGTGGGATTCATAGATTTATGGGGGTACTTTGTTGGGAGAGAAGATATGTACATGAGAAATGGCCTCCATCTTAGTGGAAAAGGAGCAGCAGTTTTCTCAGAGAACCTGCTGCGATCTGTTGACAGTGGGACAGGTTGCATCTATTTAAACTAGATTCGCAGGGGGGACTCGCAGAGAAGCCAGAAACTGGAGGCATAGATAGACAGCACAAATAAATCAGCAAAGTACAGTTTGGAAAACTCTTCTGAAGTTTGATATAAATGTGTTTGTTTAAATGCAAGGAGTATAGTAAACAAAAGAAATGAACTAAACATTATGGTAGAAGATATTGACCCTCACACAATAGGTATAACCGAATCCTGGACCATCACCGATATGTCAGATGCTGAATTGGGACTGACAGGATATGTAATGTTTAGGAAAGATAGAATAGGAAGAAAGGGAGGTGGAGTTATTTTATATATTAAAGAATCTATCCAGGCTGATGAAATAAAATTAGACAGAGAAGCAGATTGCAAAGAAGCTGTTTGGTGTAACATAGTTACAGGAAACTCAACGTTAACAGTTGGGTTAGTTTATCAAAGTCCAAACATAAGCATAGAAGAGAATGACAAAATACAAAATGCTATAAAGGAAGTAAGCAAACGGGACTGTATTATTATGGGGGATTTTAACCACGGGCATATACAATGGAAATCTCTACAGAGTATGGGGAGTGAGGACCGCAAGTTTTTAGTTTTAGTTCAAGATACTTTCCTTTCTCAACATATGCTAGAATCAACCAGGGGTGAGAACGTGTTAGACATAGTTTTTGTCCTCACAGAATGAATTAGTTGACAATTGGGGAGTAGTGATCACAACCAGAAACATTTTACCATCAAAGTAAAATCAGAAAGGAATAGTAAAAAGCAGTATAGGAGAAATTTCCACAAAGGAAGGTATAAGGACATGAGGAAATGTTTAGCAAAGATAGACTGGAATAACACAATGAAAAATAAGACAGCAACAGAATGCTGGAATATATTAAAGAGTGAAATTAAGTGCATAGTAAATAAATTTGTACCCTTCAAAAAACAAGGGAAACGGTCCAAAAAGAAACACTTATTGAAAGAAGCCATTAGAAAAATTAAGTATAAACAAATGATGTGGAAGTCATATAGATGTACTGGAAATGATGAAGACTACAACAGGTATAAAGAAGCACTTAACCAAGCTACATCTGAAATTAGAAATTCAAAGAGAAGCTATAAACAGTAATTAGCTAGTAATATCAAACTTGACAGCATGAGTTTTTATGCGTATGTTCGAAGCAAACAGAAAGTTCAGGATAAGGTCGGTCCTCTTGAAGATAGTGCTGGAAATATAATATCAGAGGGATTCTTAATGGCAGAAGACCAGAATGAGTATTTTAGTTCAGTGTTTACCAGGGAAGATATTAGTTCACTGCCAGAACCAGAGGCTAAGTTCAAAGGGGCAGATTCAGACTAACCCCATAAATGGTAGCAAAGAAAATAAGGGCTATGAAGGATACTAAATCACCTGGAGTGGATGGGATTCCACCCAAACTACTATTGGAAATTGTAGAACAAATTAGCATACCGCTTGCAACAGTTTTCAATTTGTCATTGGAAGAGGGAGTGGTTCCTTTAGAATGGAAAGAGGCAAACATTATACCGTTATTTAAAAAAGGTTCGAGAAACAAGTCAGAGAACTATAGACCAGTGAGTTTAACATCAGTGATTTACAAATTATTAGAAAGACTAATTAGAGATCACATGGTGGATTTTCTTGTTAAACGTAACTTGATAAACCCATCTCAACGTGGGTTTTTAAAAGCGAGGTCATGCTTAACAAATATGTTATGTTTTTTGGAAGACATCACTAGGTGGGTAGATGAGGGATCACCAGTAGATATCGTCTGCTTAGATTTTCAAAAAGCTTTCGACAAAGTACCACATCAAAGATTACTGCTTAAACTAAAGGCCCATGACATAGGAAATGGTATAATAAACTGGATAGAAAAATGGCTGATTGACAGAAGAAAACGTACAGTAGTTGATGGGGAGGCTTCAAACTGGAAATCGGTATTGAGTGGGGTATCACAGGGATCAGTACTAGGACCTATATTATTCTTAATATACATCAGCGATTTGGATGATGAAATAACAAGCAGTGTTGAAATTTGTGGATTATACAAGTGTTTAGAAGGAATAAAAGTGATGGAGACAGACAGCATTTACAAGATGATCTTGACAGGCCATATTGCAAGGACATACATATGCTAGAAAGAGTACAAAGGAGAGCGACTAAAATGATACCAAAACAACACAACACTAGAGATCAGGAGATTGAGTGAAGATCAGATAGAAGTGTTTAAAATAATAAATGGTTATGAAAATATTGATAGAAGTATTTTTTTCTCAGTTAAGAAAGATAGAAGGACTAGAGGAGTGAAGTTACATTAGCAAAGGAGCAGTGTAGATTAGATATAAGAAAGTTCTCATTTTCACAAAGGACTGTAAATGAATGGAACAGATTATCTGCTGATTGTGTGGGTGCTAGTAGCGTGAATGTTTAAAATAAAATCGACACATACCTCAGAAGGGCGGGATACACATAGATAAAAGAGTTGGACTCTCGATAAGCCAAAGGGCTTCCTTGTCCACCTGCCACCTATAGTTAATTCTCTGGGTGGCAATTTTGTTAAATTAATATACAAAATATCTGCCAAGGTGGGAGAACCAATTGATGCAGTTATAATAGTGATGTAGGCTTGTAAAAGCAGTAAGGAGGTATGCACTTAAGGCAAAACAAGAACATCCCTTCATAAAGATACTTATGCAAAGATCTGTTAAGTGTCCAGTTTTGATGAAGATTTATCATATCAGATTTTCTTATAAAATGTTCTAAAATACATGAAAGTAAGAAGTGGTCTTACAGGACGTGGCCCTCGTCGCAGGTATCACTGGTTGTCTTGGTGACCAGTCTAAACCGGGCCAGTGGTTTGTCGTCATGCAGTACCTGTGACAGAGGTGTTAAACTTACTACTTGTGTACATGTGTTTTAACAACCCTAAAGACAGGGAGTTTAACAGATCAAATTAAAGTTTTTAAGATTTTTAAGGAGATATATGGCAGCTAGATAGGATATTTTTTAAATGCACAATTAATGCACTGTTTTGGGCCCAAGTTGTAGAATATGTTTTAGTGAATAAAATATATTGATTTTTTTCTGTCAGACCCACCCCGTTTCCATGGCAACAATAAAAGATGGCCGCCGGAGAGGTGAAATATAGCATAATTTGGAAACACTGTGGCTCCTCCAATAATGCAGTAATTAATGTAATTATTTTTAGTTCTTATTTACACCTCACTCTATGCAACGATGAAGAGATATGTTATGTATTGTCATTATTTAATATTTGAAAAATATGTTTACATTTTGTTGATAAAAAATCCATATTTTTTATTACTATCAGTAGCCTATGTTCAGCATATAACTAAAAAGACAAAATATCTCCTCGTTATTGCATAGAGAAGTTAGCAAGGAACACATCAGTCAAAATGGCATTAATGTAGCATCATTACTACTAAAGATATGATGTTTCCAAATTGGAAAAATACTGGTTTTAGCAAATGGGTTTAAACGGCTGTCAAAGATTTTGTAATGGGATTAATCACATGACAGAAGCATACTTTATCATGAATATAAGCTACTTAAAGTTATGTAAATGTTATAATATATTTTTATTACTAGTAAACATAAAATTCTATCAGAATACAGAAGAAACAAATTTTTTGTTAAAAAAAAGCCATTTTAGCTGCAGTGTCTCTCCTTAATGGTTATGCATTTAATTAGTTTTTTATATTAACTAAAAATTTACTGGGATATATATCACATCTAGGGCTACCAAACTACCAGTCATCACGAACTACACATCAGTTTATCAATACTATACAAAGGAAAAACATTTCTGAAAAAGATAATATCAAGTTCGTACTTATGAAATACATACCAGAAGGCAACGTAAATAACGAGTAATGTGTAGAAACATGATATTCCAATGCTACATCTATGTGTACATTTTCTGATATCTTCTGAGAAGTTACATACACCATATTTGTACAACCACATACGATGTTATTGCACACTATTTGTAAGGAGGTTGCACAGTTACACGACTGACTACATATGCATACACTATCCAAAAATGCTACACACGGACACATCCATTTACAATTTATGCTTTCAATTCATTGTTCACTTTAACACAATAATCCCAAACCAATCAAATGTAGATTAATTGTAACAAATATAATTCACATCATTCAAAGCAATCATTCTCATTCCTGTTACAGGGATAAACGTCGTTCTTACCCTTCGATAGGCATGCTTTTTCTTGATTGAATTGGGGCTGATCTCGCTACCCAGCATTGCTTTACACCACCACGTTGGGGTCTTATAGACCACCCCTCCCGCACCCTCTATGGAACCGTTTGGCAGCAGAGAGCCATGAAAAACCTTGTTCTATATCAAACAAAGTCGTGTAATGTTACCAATAACGAAGATATATATGACAACATATATATGTATATAATACATTTTTATGTTCATAAATGTTTAGGTGTTAATATAATTTGCATCAGTCTGAAAATCAAACTACTGCAAGCTAAGGTAAGATATTCTTTACTGTATCAATTGAGAAATGTCTTTTTGTGGTAGAACAGACATGACTGCATTACAATATGTACACTTACTGTTGTGGTTAATATAATAATCAATTGATAAAATAAAGTTTGATCCAATACAAAACATTTAATAGAGTAGTTTATTAGAAATATGCAGCAAGATTATTTTGCACACCACACGTCAGGATTTAGTCAAATGTGGCTTGAATGAATGTTATAACAAAATATCATCATATTTTGCCAAATGTTTTCTTAACAAATCAAGTGTTCTTTCTTAATATCAGCACTAATTAAGCTATATGGAATGATGCAATAATTAAAGCTGATCTATTTTACTTCTACCAGCCATTAATTGAGTCATGCTCGCGGCTGCTTGAAAGTTCTCACTAACTACTAGCTACTAGCCTATGTGCTTTTATTTCAACATTATAATTGTTTGATCAGCTTTACAAATAATACATGTTTAACAGATTGTAACATTTTGCAGATATTTAACAAACACAACAGTGAATTAAAAATGCAAAAATACACATTTTAAAATATTTATTCTTCTATTATAAACATCATATAAAAACATTAAAAACTGACTAAGTTGGTTTAACACCCAACCGGGCAACATGACGGCTGACAGTAGCAGAAGAGCATAAATGAAGAAATGAGCCTCACAGCTGTTTGTATGGAGAGAACGTTTCTTCCTGGACTGACAAGTCCTATCTCGATCAGCATCTTTAGACTAGGGTACCGCACTGTACTAGGAACTTGGTTCTGCAAGTTACACAAATTTGTCACCAAGATATTAGTAACAAAAGTATGTTCTACAAAGTTAATAATATTTGTCATTCAGACATTAAAGATAAATGTGTTCTACACAATTAATTATATTTGTCATTAAGGTAATAATAATAAATAATTCTCCAAAAAACAAGATATCTGAAGAATTCTCGATGGAACAATCTTACAAAATAAATGTATAAATACAAAGCTTATTAACCCTGCAAATAACTGGTATATGTTAATATGGTTGTCACTGATGTATTAATAAAAATTATTGTTTATTCGAATAAATAACAACAGCAGTCACTTTAATTTTGCAACTACAGAAAATGGTGTAGAAATATTTCTCTTATATCTTGCAGTGACATGTTTACTCACCGATGCAATGGTTGCTAGCGTTTGTTGGTTCGAGACGTGTCTTGGTCGAAAATGTCCCTTATTTGGCATGCTAGGTGGTGCCACTATCCTATTGATTGTTGCTGAATTGCAGCCTGAAAGTACTCAAATTATTCAACTGGTGACATGACAACAACCTATGTATCAAGGATGGATATTATTTTAATCTGTGGTGTAACAGAGATAAAATAAATAATACATCTTTAAAGGCTGCAATCAGTTATTCAAAGTAACGGAAGGATTTAAATGTTTTATTCATTTTACTAATGTCTGTGTAATGTGTGTGTGGCACAGCTATATGCAGATATGTAATTAAATTGGGCCATAAAGTACAAAGCTCGATACTTTAATGAACACTTAGTAACCTACTTCTCCAAAGTGTTTACCTTTGTATATGATCCATACATTTGGCCACACAGAGGAACTTTGCTGTTATCTGGACACTTTGATCCCCGTTATATGCGTGTCCTGATTAACAAGCTTTCAAGGCAAGTGAATCATACACATAACAAAGTATAGTAGCATTTAAAAATTCCATTCCTGTGAAATGGTGCCCAGATGCAAAGTTTTCTTAATTATCGGGGTCCTTAATTAATGATGTTCCACTGTATAATGATTACAATTTTGTTATCAGTATGATAATGTTACAGATATATGTTATGTAGAAAACTAAAATACATTGCAAATGTGTTTAGACTGTATGAATTCTAAAGAGAGATCACATACTTGAACCTGTGCTAGCTGGTTGTGTATTCCAAGAGCTACATGAAGCCACCGCTGCTGGTATCAATGTTCGCCGACTAGAACCATCAGGTCGGCTGATATATGGTGCAGTCATCTGCCTAGAGGTGGCAGCACTGGTTGATGTCAGCATGGTCACCAATGGTTGGCATACACTGGGTGCTGTATTGGCAGCTGAGATTATAATTATGGATGGCTGGGGGTTGGCATTACTACTCGAGACATCGGAACTGTTTTGCGCCATCTTGCCAGTTTCAGTCTGGCTCTGAGACACCAGTTTCAATGGAAGGCATTGGGGCGAGATTCTACTTAAATTGATACGACCACACATTTCAGAATCTTCCGAGATTCCCTGAAGTTCGCTGTTCAGCGATGTTCCATCGGCATGTGTTGTTGTATTTCCACTATTACCTGGATCTGGTACTGTTGCAATGTCTTTAATTGGTACTTTGAACGTGGAGGATGTCTTTTGCTTTTTTGCCTTGCTATTGCTGCCATCTGGTGGGTCTTTGTTCTTCGTTGCCATGGTAGTTGTGTCAGTGGTGCCATCTTGCGAGGTGTTCAGCAAGATTCTCTCAGCGGAAGTGATTAATTTTTGCCTTGCATCGTCATCTTCATTCCCTTCTCTAGTCGGAAATGACACCAAAGAATCGCACTGACTGTCTCCATGTGATTTCATTGGCTGGTCCTTTCTCATTGCTGAACTGCCAATTTTGGCCACCAGTTGGCGATGCTGCTGCACTAACGTCACAAGGCGGCGTTGTCGTTTATGCAGTAAATGCGTCTGTCCAACCAGCTCCACTGTGTACACTTTCTTCAGCTTGGTGGCATCACTGGTGTTGAGTTCGCGCTCGATGCGGTCACGTTCTTGTTTCTGAGACCGTGTCAGCTGCCCAAGCAACGGCCGAAGTATGGCCAGTGTCTTAGAAACGGTCTCTGTGAATGAAACAAAACATAACATCCGTTTTACTTATTTATTAACTTGGATTTTAACCTCTCTGCTCAAGTAGTATAATTATCTAAAGTACCAACTTGATCTAGTTGTTTATGTTATTTAACTTATAATTTATTAACACATATATATTTAACTAATATATTTATAGTAATCTGTCAAACACATTTAAATGTTTACATTATTTAAAATTAACTTAGTATTATCTTTTAGCACCTTTGAGCACTGTTTACTCATTTTATAAATGTATAATAATAATCTGTCAGGTGGTAATTATTAAAAGGAAGTTTGCTGAATTGGTTGTGTTAAATGTGGGGAAATGCAAACATGCCAGAATACATCAGCAGACTATCTCTCACGTGAAGTGAAGCCCCCAACGGTGGATAATGAGAATGACTCCGAAACCTCTGGAGATGAGACAGACCCAGAGACAAAAATTATGGCAATAAACAGGCCACAGTGGAGGTCTTCAGCAAGTAAATGAATCTACCGTAAATACTGTATTAATGTCACACCTTTAATTAAACCGCACCCCAACATTAGCATAATCTTGACGAATACAAAGCGACATGATATTGTGGTTGTGAATGTGGCCATAAATAAAAACGAGTATTTAAAGCAAGTAAAATATGTATCATTCACAAATACGGTATTTACAATAAGTAAAGTACCGTTCACAAATACAGTATTTACGTTAAGGAAAGCAAGTACCATTGACACTGTTGTCTCCTTGTTTCAAGGCACACTCAGCTCTGGCCAGCTGAGTCTCCACTTTATTTAACACTGTCATCTCTTGTTCATGTCTCTGTAAGAACAATCTTTAGTCACAAACACATCACAACACCGAAATTTAACACCAAGTGAAACTCAACTCATTTGCATATGAAATTTTCAATTCTCTGTTTGCACATATGGTCGATTGTCACAAAACCTGGACACATTTGTCTTATTTCATTAAAAATCCCGCCATTCAAACATACTTCTAAGGATATGTACAACTAATATGCCATATGATGTATAATAAATGTACACAAATAAATGTAGAAATGGTTGGGCTAGCGTGAATGACTAATTTTTTAGAATTATTTTCGTCTATATACTATTTAACCGATACACCATGCAAAACACAACTTTCTGTGTGCATTTAACAGAGAAAGAAACATACTTTATTACAATATTAAATATTATAAGCAAGCCTTAAAATAGATTACATGTGTATGCATGAATAATTTATGTGTAATACCAGTCAAATTTTGCCGAGATCATCTTTCTCTGAAAAAACATGAAAGTGGTCAGAAAATAACTCAGTCATATATATATATACATTAGTAATATATATTTGACATACATATTGCATTTAGGTTAGTTTATACATAATTAAAAAGAAATGCTCCCCACTACAAACCTGGATGAGATACACCGACTTAACTTGCTAATCGATACCAGCAAAACGCAGTTTGTCTCGACATGAAACACGCTAACGTCATCTAACAGTAAAACCCTTAATTAGCTTCAGATCAACACATGTATGCAAGCATTATAACTGTAACATCACTGGGATTTAAATATAAGTTTAGTATTTTTAGAGACACTATTCGTGAAACAATTTTGAGAAACTATTATCAGGGATTGCTGTAGATATCGCATGATAATGAATTTGACAATACTGTGTATAATTTACTGTGTAAATTTATGTTAAATGAGTACGCTTGATTAGTGCGTAACTTAGCACATATCCATGTTGTGTTGCATAGAATAAGCCAATCTTAACTATGCATTTCACATGGTAACGTTTGATATGTGTTTGCATGGTATCATCAGTGTCTCATAATATTCCTCCTGTAGGCATTTGTTAACATAGTTAAAGCACTAAAGTGTAATAGTATAATGAGGAAAAGACTGCTAGAAAGGATGTGTAGTTTTGACTAAAACAATATATCAAGTTGTTACTTCATTGTGTCTTGATATTTAACACAATAGTGAGTTTAGCTATTATGATTTTGTTGATGATCAAGATGTGTTTTTCTTAAAAACATAATGTACTGACTTTCTCATTAATGCATGTCACCATAAATTGTATATTTATAGAGGCACATGTTGTTTATGCATTCTCTTTCATGCAGTATCTATGCATTTCGCTGGGTATCAATTATTTCACAAACAATGTATTCTTGCTTTGTATTGTTAATAATAATATAATAATATATAACGCCAGTTTTCACCAACAATGAGAACTGACGTGCAATAACATGGAAAACACACCAAGAACGTGAAACTCATCGAAGTGAACTCTGCAATGGATTTGTTCTAACAGGAATTCACTGACAACGTGCGAACCGTGGTGAAAACTCAAGGCAATAGCTGGAAGCGGGCAATGAGAAAGGGCATGAGAAGGCGTGTACCCTCCTATAGTTAGCGGAAACTGAGGTGTGCCATCCTATAGATGCGGTGAAGAAAGGATTCATATTGCGAGACAAAAAAACCTTCTGCAACCGCTTCGTTACAAAGGAAACCAAGAGGATGGTTGTCCATGCATTCTCCATCTCGGTCAAAGCCAGCTGTGGCATCAACAGTTCATGGAACCCTACCACACCAGTCTCACACTATGATCCCAAGTTGAGGCCAAACGTACAGGTGAAACAGATCTTGCTTGTGTGGATGTTGCTACGCAAAAATATGTTTCAGCACTTACGTCTGGCAACACATATCATAATGTTCAAGGTTCATACTGCTACTGCAGGCGAAGCTTCACTGCCGACACAGCCACAACTGACAACACATCCACCACTAATGACTTAACCACCACCGATGTCAAATAACGTGATATTACTGATGATCCCGCAACTGTTCACCCCCATATATGAAAGATCATTAAAAATGCAGAAAAAGTGATGTATATAATATTATACACGATGACTTCATTGCTGTAAGGCATGACAACAGGGGGCACGTAGAGAAGGGAAAGGAAGCATGTTTGTTAAAGACACCACCACGAGGCTGGTTCAAATAGGGAAAGGTGGATATAAAGAATAGGAAATATACCAATATACCTATACCAAGTAACATCACAAACCTCTGTCGGCATTGTGTACAACATTTTAGCCAATGACAAAAATATTCTGCATAATAATGATATATTTGAACAATAAGTGTTGTTATTCTAGAGGCGCCTGTTGTGGTAAATAAAAAATTTGTGGCAAACTGATTTGGATAGCATATTTATATAATTATATGATTAATCATAAGTTAATTACACGATTACATCATGTAATTGTACTCTTCTACAAGAAATGGATCAACACGAAAGATGGTACCCGGCGAAACGCATACGTTTTTGTAACTGTTGTGCCAAGACTTATTTCAATAATGTTATTGTAGTGGTTTCACTGTTAGTACTCCCATCATTTACCGTTAAAGCAAACGATTTGTTAACCAGCTATTCTGTATATGCTGGTGGAACTGTTAAGAACATTTATGTTAATTGTATTATGGTTAAGTCAGAAACAACATTGTTGTTAAATATGTTTGACCATGTGTTCCCTGTCAAGCAAGATATGCAGTATTCTCAATAAAGTGATGAAGTATAAATTTGCATTAACCCGCTACATCAAGTTAATACCTTAATCGCCTTAGCATGCGGTTTGTGGCCTGTGGAATCGACACTGTACTGTGCAGAGGAAGCACTTAGTGGAAGGTGACTAGGTATAAGATGACGGCCCGTGGATCTGTCCTCAGCAGGCTTGTCTGGTCGACTTATAGGCCTCTCCTTCCCCGAGTCTGCAACATGAGAGTTAAAGTCATGCAACAGTAAGCGTTTTTTAACTGAAATTACACACATTTATAATAATAATGAAATGTATTTATAAAGCATCCAATCAGTCAAGATTGCTCTTGAGCACTTTACACAATCTAACTTTGCATTCAACCGATACTAAAAACGAGTATTCTAAAATGTACAAAGAAACCTCAGTATAAAGGCCATCTTCGGAACTGAGCACGTGACGTGAATGACTATTATTAGAGAGTAATTTCCTATAGTTTACTGTCACAAAAATAATTTGGGATTATCCTAGGGTGACCTTAATGGCAAGTGGGCTGTATTACTGAGGTGACTGTAAAGCGAGGTTTGAGTGTAGTCATGAACAAGTATTAAAATAGTCCTTGCATGAACCCAGACAATGTGAAGTGAATGAAAAAGTGTACCTAAGTGTGTGAACGTACGTGTGCGTTCATGGCTGTGTGTTGTGTGCGTGTGTGTTGAATGCGTGTGTGTTCATGAGATGCACATGTATGTGTGGGCGTGCATGCATGTGTAGCTTTGGACGGCAATGTTCTGAAATATCTACACACAAACATCACCACCATTCACT
The DNA here is from genome assembly GCA_963995525.1 of Escarpia spicata. Lineage (NCBI taxonomy): Eukaryota > Metazoa > Annelida > Polychaeta > Sabellida > Siboglinidae > Escarpia > Escarpia spicata. The sequence goes on from OZ023213.1 coordinate 48,013,372, forward strand.
AGATGCCGGTCCAGTAGAGCAATATATGCCAAAAGACAGAAATTCCCATTAGATTATAATTGAAATCCATCATCTTTATGAATCTCTTCATCTGTACAAATTCCCTGAAATTGTCAACCTGCTCACCTCTCCTATGTGTCAATGCAGTTGTCCGCTCCCCTACCAGGGATGACTTCCTCAGAGGTTCTAGAAGGCTGGGGCTGCATGTCCCTTGCATCTCCCCCTCCTTCCTAGACTCAGAGCCTTCCTCTTCCTCTGAATCTTCCCCTTCCTTCCTCCGGTTACATTTCCCCTGCTCCCTGAAGCCACAGTCTTTATCTGTGTCCATTGTGTCACTGCTGTGCGAGTCGTCAACTATGAAACAATCTTGTGTGTCATCGTGTTTGTCACCATCGCCAGGGGTGTCACTACCACACTGTTCAGGGGCGTCACAGCCATCTTTTTTAGTTGTGTCACTGCCATCTTTTTCAGGGGTGTCACTGTCACAGCAAATGACAGTGTCGTCTGTTGTGATGTCTTGGGTGACCTCCAAGGCCTGACACTGTAGAACACCGAACCATAGTGACAAATAACGATTACATTAATATAACTATCATTTAACAATCGAGGTAAATACACATTCGTAAAATTGTTTGCCAATTTCCCCCCAAAACTGCTTAATTGTCAAACGCATTATGCCTGCCTAAGCATGCACAGGCTTTTGTAGTATTTTTAAAACATGCTGCATAAGTTTTCTATTTTAACAAATTCAAAACTGGACCCTTCAAGAGGAAGCAAACTAATGTTATTGAACAATAATATTTTACCTCTTTCATGCAGTTATTAGTTTCATCAGATAATTTCTTTTTTTCGGTGCCATCATCGACATCGCTATGACAACCGTTGTGTCCCTCATTATTTTTGTCATCGGTAATGTCCTCATCAATATTTACTCTGCCTCCTCCTGTCTCTGTGAGAGGACCTCGTCTCATCCCACCATCATCTCCATTACTGTCTGCGACGTTTTTGTCACCTTTGATTTGACTGACATTTCTGACGTCTGCTGTCGTACTGTGTCGTTCCACCTGTGGGCGGTTCTGGGTAACGGGGTCACAACCTGTGCCAATCTCTTTTCGCTTAGCGTCATTTTGGTTCTGTCTGCAGTGTTTGTCTGTGACAGTTTCAGTAATGTCATCGTCGTGATCAGTGAGAGCTCCTTCTATGTGTCTGGCTTTGGAACCTGAATGTGACGGACAAGATTTTAATTTCTTATATATGTTTGAGAAACTTGCTTGAACAAATACACAATGCATGGAGGGAAATCCTCTCAGCATATGATATATATATATATAATTATGGAAGTTTAAATACATACATGTAAATATCATCTATGTACGCGCACACACAATCATACGCTAAGATAATTTCCCTCCATGCAATTGTCCACACAGGTTTCTCATACATAATAATATAAATTAAAATCTTGAATATTTATAGATATATATATATACACGTGTGTTTATAATTATATATGTACATTTCTGTATTTGTACGTATTTGTTATATATGTATATTATTATATGAAAAACACATACATACTCCGATATAATATATATATACTTGTAATTAAATCATGTATATATATATGCATAAATTAATTACAGGTTCTGTATACATGTATAATATATTTACCCAATATTTGTTTAAATAATGAGACTTAAATAACTAATGCGGCACCCTTTGATGTCTTCTCAGCTGCCAATTCCTTCATGTCGGACTCATCAGAATTGAGTGCCACTCTCGCAGATGATGTCCCTGGTGGCACAGTTCGACACTTTATAGTGTCCAGGTTGATTAAAACGTCTGACTCCTGTGATATAGTGTTGTCTTGTAGAGCACGGAGGTTCTCCTGGCGAGAGACGAATCAGTCTGTGTTAACACATGTACAGGCGGTACATGCAATAGAACATCTGTGATACGTTGTGTTGGTTCGGACAGTGAGGTATGCTCAGTCAATCGAAGAAATTGTCAAGAAAACACACTAGGGTGACATCATCGAATTTGGAATCTTTGCATTTTATTTATTTAAAAAATTGTGTGATGGTTTTAATTATTTTCTTAACAAAGTGCTTTTGATGCGGTTTTTAGTTGAATGGAATGTCATTACACTTTTATGGAAACTATAAACCCTCAACACTTAAATTCTTGATGTGGGCACACAATCAGCAGGTAATCTGTTCCATTCATAAATGATCTCCCCTTTTGTAAACTTCCCAGGCCTTCTTATTGATGATAAACTTGACTGGCACGAACACATAAATGTCTACTGAAAAAAGTGCTTTATATGTTATAAATACAATGAATCATTTACTTCCTGTACATTCCCTAAAGTCAAGACGATTTAATCCTTTGGGAATCTACACATAAAAGCTACACAAAGAAATTATTCATGATACAAACAAATATGTCGTTGTATTCTTTGAACTGCTTTGCATGAGCATACTCATCCCCTCTTCACACGGTTATATGTACACAAATTTCAGGATATTTATGAAATAGAAATTGCGAAATTTAACAAGATTGCCACCCAGAGAATTAACTCTAGGTGGCAGGTGGACAAGGAAGCCCTTTGGCTTATCGAGAGTCCGACCCTTTTATCTATGTGTATCCCGCCCGTCTGAGGTATGTGTCGATTTTATTTTTAAACATATTCACGCTACTAGCACCCACACAATCAGCAGGTAATCTGTTCCATTCATTTACAGTCCTTTGTGAAAATGAAAACTTTCTTATATCCAATCTACTCTGCTCCTTTGCTAATGTAACTTCATGTCCTCTAGTCCTTCTATCTTTCTTAACTGAGAAAAAAATATTTCTATCAATATTTTCATAACCCTTCAATATTTTAAACACTTCTATCTGATCTCCTCTCAATCTCCTGGTCTCTAGTGTTGTTAAACCACATTCTTTTAGGCGAATTTCATAACTAAGATCCCTCAGTTTTGGTATCATTTTAGTTGCTCTCCTCTGTACTCTTTCTAGCATATCTATGTCCTTCTTTCGATATGGCAATATGTATAAAGGAATAACCTTAGCTATCTTTTACTTGCTGGGAACAATGCCCATACTAAATGAACTGCTGAAGATATGAGTCAGTTGATTTGCAATTTGTGGTATAACACGCTGAACAATGCATGGATCGTTGTCAAAACCACCAGATTTCTTTGAATTGTTATTATGCACTATGTTAATAATTTCTATGTTAATCTTCAGACTAAATATGTGAGAAAACATAATTCTGGTGTTTAGACAGATTGGATCAGGTGACACAGTTTCTGTTATTCTTTGTGTATTTAAGTCAGACAAAAAAATTTTGTATTTTCTTTGTCATGTTTTAAGATCTTCTAGGGATGTCTATATTTAAATAACAGGGTCAGTAGTGTAACTGGAAACATCTATAGATGTAAGACACACACCTTCATTTCTTTCAGGAGATAGCTTCTTATGTCGTTCAAATAAACTGAAAACAGGCAAGCACAATTATTTATCTAATATACAAACTTAAATAAACAAAGTATAATGTAATACAATATTTTTATTTAATTACAGTAACAATGTGGAAAACAATTATGTCAAACAAAAGCAGTTTGGAAATTATTACAACCAAGGCATTTCTATAAAACATTGTAATTATACTATACTTGAGGAACTTCAAAATTAGCGATATTTAAAATTGTATATAACAGGTAGATCTCTTTAAAATAAGAATTTGAAATTATATAACGTTAGCTTATCTGCTATGAAAATATGAAATAACAAAACAAATTTGCTGGCTACATAGGACTGTAACATATTACTGATGATGAAAGTTATAAAATGAACATTTAAACTGAGGTTGTATGCCCTCGTTTTTTTAAACAGAATAGATACTTTGAAGTTATATTTCCCGCAAAATTGTATTTAATAAGCTTGAAACAAACTTCACAATTTGAATATCTCGCCCACGAAATATCAAAATTTTAAAAGAAACATTCAATTTTTAAATACTCTATTGACAAAATTGTGGAGGCTAGCTCGGATATCGGCTATGGCATATGCTTCTTGATGTTCTGCAAGTTCGCATGGTTCCCAAATTAAAAACCACTGATTCAGTGAACTTCCTACTAATAATTACCATACCTGGCTGATTCCTGGTAACAGAACCGACAACCTCACTTAAAATGATTTTTAAATGGACACATACATTTGTGCAGAGAAGACACACGATAGTTGTGAGACACTTACGAGTACAGCCCAGGAAGAATTGGAGACATTGTGGCATTGCTATCAAGGTCCGACGTCTCAACAATAGAGTCGTAGCAGCTCCCATCACTGTCCATGTTCAGTCTACTTCAACAGTCCTGTATAGCGTACTATTGAGGATAGAAGTAGAACTTAATTGAGCAAGACCTTGAACTCAGATTTTTTTTCTTCAGCACCTAAATCACTGGCATGAGCCACTGTTAAGTGTGCCGCAGAGCTACCAAGTCTCATACATTTGGCACGAGTCTCACGCATTTAGCGTCCATCTCACACTCTCACGCATAAACCTGTAAATCTCACATATTTGCCATTTCAAAAAATATTAATACAAATAGGCTTATTTTCATGCATATGTTGATATATGTTATGTTGATAGCGTAAAGCTTCCTTAGAATCTGCCATGAGGTTATTCTTATCGTCAGTGACGAGTTTAAATTGTTTTCCGTTTGTTATAATTAATAGTGCTGCCACCTAGTGTCTTTATGCAAAACATTGGTACTGCCATCTGGTGACTATTTGGGAAACTGAACCTCGCACATATTTGCCAAATCAACTTGGCAGCTTTGGTGCCGGCCGTCATCTGTGCAAATTGTGGTGAAATCTGAAACTTTTACATTCACTAGGCCACAGCTCCTACTTACAAGTTACAGTTCACGAAACAAAGTCCCACCTAGTCCACTGCATTGGAGGGGGTAGGCTTAACAATCTGTTGCTCTAACTCAGTAATTTCTTCCCTCCGTTTTAATACTTTTTATAGACTATAGTCTAGACTAGTAAACTAGTAGTCCATACCACAACTGGTAATATTTTACTTAAATGGCCCAAACTAGCTTTATCCTATTGACCCTAATGTTCTAAACTTATGCTTCAACCCAGGGGAGTGCCTACCTTCGGTTGGATGCTGCTAGTAATAATTTACTAGTATTTAGCCTATATTTTAGCCATTTGATTTAGGCCAGTTAACTTGTTAACTGAATAACTGTTAAGTAAAATATTGCCCCACAACGAACTATTCAATCACGCGCAGGTGAATAAATTAAACAATAATTCGTAATTTATTGGAGACTATTGTATTATTGTAATGCTACGTTCAATAAAGAGACGGATAAATATCTTTGCACCATTCCATGTGCCGTACACATCTACAAATACAAAATTACAATGTGTACGATAAAAACTAAAATATACAGATCTACCCGTTTTTGCCAATTTTGGTAATCTACATTCGAACTAGATTCTACAATGTAGAAGTGCAACTCTTCGTCTGTTTTAATTGCTCTTAGTTTTAGAAACGTCTAAACTTCTGTCTTGCATATCACACAATTACATATACTTGCGTTTGTAAATTAAATTGCAAATAGTAAGCTTCAAAGTTCAAGCAACAACTGAACAAGTGCGCACCAATATCAACATCCGATATCGCCCGCCTAATTTATTGCCACCTACCGGACTTTATTAAATCAACTTAATGTTCACCACGCAACCTGGTGTACCATGTGGAACTACAGAACCCGAAAGATGTTGCTTTGAATCTCGTTGTCAACGATGCCGCATTGAAACTTAATTAGTGGTCTCATAATGTCCCTGCTTTTCTCGAGAAGCTGGTTCTATCCAAACTGATTAACCGCAAGGCGACCAAAGCGAAGTTCCTTTCTAGTTATCATTAGGCCTAATTTAAACCATACCCCACTTGGCACGCACGCACGCACGCTAATGAGTGCACGCGCGCGCGCACACACACACAAATGCGCACACGCACACAACAACAGACGCACACACGCATACATACACACACGCACGCACGCACGCACGCACGCACGCTAGTTCAATTAGGCCCCCCTATCGTAAAACTTGTCTGCTGACATCTCCGTACGTGGTATTTATTGTGCTAGATGTTAGTTAGACGTACAGCGATCCGGAAGACCCATTGACAATCCGGGTGCCTGTAGGATGATTTCCAAAATTTTCCTCTCAAACCTGCATTGTGTGTGTGTCCCATTTAAGGAGGCGCGCTTTGCCTCGCATTGAATTTGATATCGGAATTACAACAACTGCGTATGTTACATTATTGATCGCATTATCTAATACCGCCTGTCATAGCAAAATATAATGACATGTGAATGGTGTGTTCGTGTGTGTGTGTGTGTGCGCGCGTGCGTGCGTGCGTGCGTGCGTGCGTGTGTGTGTGTGTGTCTGTCTGTTTCTCTTTGCTATCTTGTGATATAGACTATGACGGTCGATTTGGAACAGTTCATAGGGTCTATAGACCTACTATATTCGGCCACATTGTGGATAGGCGTTTATTTTCAATGTGAAACAATGTTTTTTTCTGCAAAGAAGATAAAATGGCTTGTTAAAACAGTTTGGTACACTCAACATTCACGTGGATGTACCACTGTCAACTACATTAGGAGACCAGGTTGAGCTCTCGCTAGAGCTGCGTAGACCTCTAAGTGGAGGCAACGAGCCAGTAGTCTACATATGGCGGTCGTCATAAATATAATATACCTACCAACCAAATTTGCCAGGGTGTAAGTCCCGTTTCTCATAATGTCTACACACTGTGTAGGTATCCGCTAGGTATCTCGAAATGTCGGAGACAAGTAAGTGGCTGAAATAATACGCAATGTCCCAACACTCCGTTCAACTCCGTCATCAATTCATTTCGTCCATCGTAAACCACGTTCGTCGGTGTTCAAATTTGTAATGTGTAATTATGTTGAAGTCATTGACAAACATTATTTTGTTGGTAAAATCGGCTAAGTAGCGAAAGTTTGAGTGGTCTTGTGGTATAGGCCTACATAGCATGTAATGTTATAGAGCCGGAGCTACTGCAGCCTGTTTTCGCCAAATTTCGATTTGGGCCATGTAAAGTAGATATTGTGTAATTCCACCCAATTTGAGGGCACGAACAAACGCGCTATATTACCACCGTGATATAATAATGATCATAACGCCTGTACATGATTTCAGTAACATCTCTTCCTCCTCCCCGTCCTTTGCACAATCCTAATAAGGGGTATTTCGAACAGTCGTGTAGTTAGTTTTAAAAAGTCCTCTCAATTGTACAAGGCTAAATGCGCTCGGAAGAGCCCATCCATTAATATACAGGAAGAAGAACAATAAACAGTATTGTTGTTTAAAAGTGCACTGGCTGGTGACGTTATTCACAGGTGCCTACGTTCCTTCATAACTGCGAGCGAGGCGCTTAAATGTTACATCAATACTACTGGCGGTCCTGGGGGCTGTTCTTATTAAAACGCCCGTTCGAGCTGACATGGATTGATTCGGTTGATTATTCCACATCCGGGTAAATTCTGTGGTGACCGAAATATCTGTTATGCAATATGAAATCCGTGTATAAAGAACTTTTCTTTCTGCCCATGAGTTGAGGATCTGGCTGCACCTTTGTTATACCCCAATAGCACCCTAATCGAACCCTAATTGATTGACGTTGAAATGCATGGATAACACTGCTGGATAAGTTTTTTATAATTATTTTTAAAAGATACGTGCGATCAAAACGAACAAAGCTCATGTGAATCATATTTATTATTTACAAAGTTTGCAATCTTACAAAGCTCATGCGAGTTATATTTATTAGTTACACAATAGCGTGCATACATAGATCATTCAAAAGCTTTTGATAATGTTCGACATCAACAACTCTGGAAAACCTTGATACACGTGGGACTTGACCAGAAAATTACATCACTTATCCGAAATTTATATGTTGGACAGCAGTCTGCCGTGAGATTAGAGTGTGGTACCCACATATTGGTTCCCAGTCGGTAAGGGTGTGAGACAAGGGTACATTTTGTCTCCCCCCCCCCCCCACCTATTCAGTCTATACACAGAGAATATCATGAGAGAGGTCGATACTGACACGAGAAGCAAGTTTAATCGTGAATGGATAGGAGATATATGAATTAAAAAGTGTTAATACCCGATGCAAAAGAAGGATTGGAAAAATTTTAAAATAAGGTTAAAGAGCAAATTGATATGAAAGGATTGAAACTAAACGTATAGAAGACTTAGATTGTGGTTGTGAATGTCGAGAACCATCGGAAGTCATAGTAGATGCCGAGGAAATAGAACGAGTGGAAAGTTTTGAATATTTGGGGTCACTAAAAGAAGCGGGTGGAGATGCGGTGAGAGAGATCAAGCGGATGTTGGCAATGGTGGAGATGCGGTGAGAGAGATCAAGCGGAGGTTGGCAATGGTGGAGATGCGGTGAGAGAAATCAAGCGGAGGTTGACAATGGTGGAGATGCGGTGAGAGAGATCAAGGGGAGGTTGGCAATGGTGGAGATGCGGTGAGAGAGATCAAGGGGAGGTTGGCAATGGTGGAGATGCGGTGAGAGAGATCAAGCGGAGGTTGGCAATGGTGGAGATGCGGTGAGAGAAATCAAGCGGAGGTTGGCAATGGTGGAGATGAAGAAGTTGTAGAAAACAACGAACAAATATATGAAACTACGAATTATTCGAATCTGCATATTTCCAACGGCTACGTATGTATGCGAAACATGGACTCTTAATAAGAAAGTTACTAAACATATAAATGCATTTGAAAACAAGTATTATAGAAATGTATTACCAGTTTCGCGGATTGAACATAGAACTAACGAATCCATCGCAGATGAGCTTGGTGTTATACTCGGGACTTTATTGAACTTTGTAAAGAAACAGAAAATAAGTTATTTCGGCCATGTGAAACGGCATCAATCTCTAGAGACTAATAATGGAAGGAAAAGTGGAAGGCAGCAGAAGCAGAGGAAGACCTAGGAGACAATGGGAGAAGGACATAGAGGAATGGATGAGAGCAGACGTCTGGCGAATGGGGAGACTGGCAAAAGAAAGAGCTGTCTATATACAATCCATCAAGGCTGCAAAGTCCGGAAATGGATAAGCAAACCCAACCAAGCGTGCACACAAAAGTAGTCTACGTGCGAAAATACACTAATGTTTACCTGTGTGAAGCAACAGTGGCGCCACCTGGTGCGTGTCGTTGTCGTATAACAAATATTGTGGTAAAATATATAGAGTATACACAATTTCATGCCAAGTGTTCCTGCCTCTAAAACGTTGAACTCTATCTAGTCCGACCTGTGCGAGCCACACGCACGCGTGTCCATTGTCCAAGTACACAATGTACCTGTGATAATAATTAACAAACTTGATTGCATAATCCAACACTTTTTTACGAAGACATCACGTGTTCTCTCAGTCGGTCACGCACCAATGCATTTGTATGAGCTTCCTGTGTACACGTCACTCTTCCAGTTTCACCCAAGACGCGCTGCCGTCACTACACGTGTAGGCCTATATTGCGGAATCTGTTTGATGTGTCAAGTTGCGAGCGCTACAAAACTGACGAGGAGATGAGATCGTCAATTTTCATGTCGGTAAATCCGGAGAGAATGGGACAGAACACGGCTAGGGCCGTCGCGGCAATGGCGATCATGTAGGTCCAGCCAACTGCGCATTCACCCGAGTTGAAGGCGGAGCACCGTCCGCAGTACGCATGCGCCATGTCTGAGTCGAGACCCATTGGAAAAGAAAGTAGTCCGGCCGAGAGGAACAACACTGAAACGAGGCGAGCGTAGAGTAATTACGGGTGTTCTGTGTTATACACATAATAAACCATAAACGCGCGCGCGCGCGCGCACACACACACACACACACACACACACACACACACTCACACATGCACACACGCATACATGCACGAATGCATAGACGCACCCACGCCCGCAGGCGCGTGTAAAGACAACGTTCGTATTAACCACGCAGACATGCACGCAGGGAAGTGCATCTTTGTGGTTGTACGTACGCAGGCACATTTACACAAGCTTATTTAAATGCATATGTATCATCTTCATCACCACCACCACCACCATCGCCATCTGGCGGAATGAAAGCGATAACACTTTCCTTCCACGGTTTATTTGTTTTCATCAATGATAATGATACCTTCTTTTGGTCTACACAGCTGTGGTAAGGAGACCAATGACATCAAACCACTGTTGTCCCGCCCACCTCTACCATTATGATTAGAATGATTAGAAGGTACGCTTGGAGACTTGGTTGGTTGGCAGCCCTGTTGCAGTGATCAACACATTACAGTCCTCTCTTTCTTGGGGCAGTCGACAGAGGTGGTAGGTCACTACACACGTAGCTGGGCGTGGGTCTTGTGAATTATGCTTCTGCCCTGCGGCACGCGCCAACAGCTTCATATAGCTTCATGAAACAAACTTCAGTATGGTCTTCAACGAGTAATTTATTTATTTACGTGTACCCAATATGACTTCTACCAGTCGGAGAAAGATGGAAACTTCGCGAAATGAGTGGTGAGCAACTCTCCAGATATCGCCACTGTGAACGAGTTTAAGATCAAAATACTGTAACAACGGATTCCCTTGGATTGTTGCTCGATGGGCGGGTGTTAGTTAATACTTCATTCGTGTGCAAATTAGTTAATGATCCGTCCCTAGTTGTGCCACTCACCAGCCAGCATCTGAGAGAGCGCGGCCACCTTGACGATCCGCCCGGTACAACGTGACGGCATCCACATCGTCAACATGGCAAGCAGCGCCCCCTCGCAGAGTAGTGCGCAACCAGCGGCGTACGACAGACACGCTACCTGCCAGGCATTGGTTGGAAGGTCTGCCAGGCGGAAGTTGACGCTGTAGAACTCGCATGATCTCGTCTCGACGTCACTTCCGTAGTATCGTTTGTGCAGGCAGTAGCTGTAAATGAGACGATTAATATCAGGGTGCACAAATAGCATTTATAGTTCTACTGGGTAACATATGTGAACATTAAAAAGAATGTAATACAGTCTAGGACGTTCATCTAACCGCACACGCGCATGCGTGCACACGCGCATCACAGGGATGCTAGCTGCAGCATCTACGAACGGTGAAGGAAACATGTGTGACAAGAAGTAATTTGAAGATGTATAACGGGACAGGGGAGATGGGGACAGCGTGGAGAGATTTATGTTTGGAAGGTGTGGCTGGCTTGGAAGGGGCGAACGCGGCGGAGAATGGCACGGATGAAGAAGAATAGTTACACATATAGGAGCAGGTGGTCAGATGCGGGAAAGGCATGGCGGAGACGCATCCGTCGAGGGAAGGGAGAATGCAGTAGTCAACAAAGATACGAGTTATGAAGTCAAGTTCTTACAAGTTGCCAATAAGCATGTTTTATTTTCTTCCGTTGGTGATTGCTAC